>CM060339.1:39527507-39552507 GCA_030674155.1 Stramonita haemastoma | reverse complement strand
CACAGCTGATTCTCTGCGTGAAATTCCCGCTTCTCTCCCCGAGGAGAGGTTTCGCCACAAGTGCAGTGCCACCTTTTTTTTCTTTTTCCTGTCTGCAACTGTGTTTGTTTCCCTACCAGAGTGGCTTTTTTCTACAAAACATTGACAGAGACAACCGTTTTGTTGCCGTGGGTACTTCTACATGCGCTAAATAATTATGTGTAGCAATCGGGACGTCAGTTTATTGTCTCATCTGAAAGACTAGCACCCAGACCACAACTCATGATCTAATGGATGGGGAAAACGTTTTGGGCCCATACGGGATTTGAACAACCGCACACTCCCACGCGGACTTTTCCTTTCTAGGCAGGCGCCTTACCTCTAGACCACCGATCCACCATTTTCATATTGCTACTGTTATACTTTATTATAATTTTTCTCATTTCATGGTAGCCGTATTAACACTGACATCAACAACAATGACATCAGGTGGCGACATGGACACCTTTTTTCATCTTAGGATTAGCATGCCATTCCTTTGTCTTCCTAAATTAATGTCATGCCAAATCAATGGTCTTGAATATTATGCCGTGCTGTTTTCTTTCTGAATGTCATGCAATATCATCGCCTTAATGAATATGACGCCATGCCCTTGTCTTTATAGACACTATGCCATACCATTGAGTTTAGGAATAATTATATCCAGCCACACTTTGTTTCAGAGGACATTGTGAAATGCTACTGGAGGGAGAAAGACTACTCGTGCAGTGTCCTGAACCAACAGTTCAGCATGAAGCCCAACATCAGTCGTTACATGCAGCTGTTCTTGCCCAACGTGGACCAGACAGCAGAGCAGCAGTACCTCTGCAGAAGACATGGCCACAGAGATTTCCCTAACGCCTGTAAATTCACTCTCAAGGGTACGACTTTTAATTCTTTCTTTCATTTTGCGCGTTCCTCGAGCTAGAGCTCCAAAGTTTCATGAGGAGATTTTTTTTTTTTTTTTTTTTTTTTGGGGGGGGGGGGGGGGGGGGCGTATGCAACAATCCCCCCTCCCCTCATCCTTACATCATTTAGAAAGCCCCATTCTGACTTCAGGGAGCAGGTTTGCTATAGATTTGATTTGGTTTATTCTTTTATATGGAGGATAATGGAATAAGCACTCTTGTGCATTTTTACATCCAGTCCCCGTAGATGGACTCCTTGGGGAGACTGGGTCCTCACAGTCCTGCTTCATCCACCGATCTGCACTGCAGGTATGTGTGTCTCTCGGGAGGAGTAGCACAGAAATAATTAACCAAAGAAGATGAAGCAGAGAAAAAAAATGTATTCCATTCATTCATTTCAGCCATTTACTCTTTTATATCGAGGATAATGGAATAAGCACTCATGTGCTTTTTTACATCCAGTCCCCGTGTGTATGCAGTTTTGTAAATTTTGTCATCTGTTCCCACCGGCCTACTCTTACGAAAGGCGGAACGGTATTTAACGTGTGCGCAAGATGTTCTGCGTGCGTTCGCACACGGGCCTCGGTTTATAGCCTATGGTCTCCTTTGCTCCTTTCTATGGTAGTAGTCTTGCTCTACGGCTGCGAAAGTTGGACAATGACCGCTGAAACCACCAAGCGGATCCAGACGTTCGAGACAAAATGCTTCAGGCGACACCTTGGAATTTCCTGGAAGGATCGGAAAACAAACACCTATGTGCGAAGTCAAGTCGCACTGATGGCTGGTCCTCAGGAACCCCTACTAGCCACTGTCAAGAAAAGGAAGCTGGCATGGTTCGGGCATGTCACACGCCATAACACCCTCCCCAAGACAGTACTACAAGGAACGCTAGAAGGTGGCAGACGCTGAGGCAGACAAACCAAAGGCTGGATGGATAACACCAAGGAGTGGACCCGCCTGGACAGTCCAACACTCATTCGGAAGGCGGAGGACAGGGCTGGATGGCGACGGCTGGCTGCAGAATTGTCTCTCATGTCTCCTCCACGACCGTTCGGGTCATGAGAAAGAAGAAGAAGAAGAAGTAGAAGGCACCCATCAGTCTCGGAAGACTATGGAGTTGCGCTCTAGTCTTTAGCGCAAAGCCTGGGTAAGTGAGTATGGAGGGCAAGCTGTTACCTATGCAAGGTTGATGTGAGCTTGTAGGGGGTTCAGCGCTACAGTTTTGTTCCCCATTGTGGAATGGAGTTAAGGTTAGGGGTTATTTTTATTTTTATCATTCCTTGACTACAGCCCAGAGAAGTTCACCAATAGTGAGAGTTTTGCAGATGAGACTCTCTTTGCCCACTTTTAAAGTAGCCCTCATTCTGACTTTCCTAAGGGTATGATGTAAGATCTTTTGTTAATGTCTGGACGTGTGTGTGTGTGTGTGTGTGTGTGTGTGTGTGTGTGTGTGTGTGTGTGTGTGTAAGCGTGCCACTAAAAAATTAACAAATTCCCTTTTTTGGTACAAACTGTAAATTTGAGTGTATTTGAGCAGCCTATGAAAACGGAAGAAGCAGACATCAAAACACTGGGCTAATCATATGACATTAAAAACCATTTTTTGAAACTCTTAAAATTGTGTTCAATCCTAGGGAACCTACTCAGGTTACCAGCTGAACTAGTCACCGTTCAAATGAGTTCCCTTCAGTTAACTGTCAGTTTCTTTGTTTGTATCCTTTTGGGACTTTTTTTCTTATATCACCATAAGTCTATGATTTTTCATCACGAAAATGATAACAAAGAAGAGGTACATGCTGAAAGAGGCAATAGGTAAATTTGATTTCAAACTGATTCCTGAGCCTCATAAAACATCACTGTGTGTGAAATCAGTGTGATTTTTTCTTGTGGATTAGCTAATGGATACTTACACCTTGTGGAGGTACGTGTGTGTGTGTGTGTGTGCATGTGTGCATGTGTGTGTGTGTGTGTGTGTGTGTGTGTGTGTGTGTGTGTGTGTGTGAATTCTTTTCATTCACTGACTGACTATAAGGCAAAACACACACATACACGCAAAATGAATGATTTGTGGACAAATATCTGTGTTAATCCTAAAAGTACTTAAAATAATTTTACTTTGATGTATAATATACCTGGTTTTACCAGTCTAAGAGTGACACACACACACACCGAGAGAGAGAGAGAGAGAGAGAGAGAGAGAGAGAGAGAGAGAGAGAGAGAGAGAGAGAGAGAGAACACTGAACACTGATCACTGAACACTGAAATGATTTAATTGCACATCGGCCTTAGGCCACAATACAATATGGAAAAGAAAAGATGGTAGGAAAAATATCTGACATAACAGCACATATCTGTATTCTACAATCACTGTTTAACTTAAGCTTATACATCTCATACCCCCCTACAGTTCAAATCTTTAGGACAGTTGTCTAACCACAATTTACATTTCACTTTCACTGTCATGATTTGAATAGGAGACATTAGTATAGAAGTAAAAAATAAGGAAAAACATAGTCATGATACATTCTTGATAATACGCAATATAGATAAAGGTGAGTGAGTTTAGACAGACATACATCACAGGATTACCTAATAGACTTATAGTATTTTTTCCGCCTATTGATTGCATGGAACACAAATTTAGATAAATTGTATCTGTGAATAGGATCAGTGGCTCTGAGTAACAAATGCAAAGAAAGTTCTTTAGATTCTCTTAGGAATTTTACTCTTAAATCTTCATACACAACACAAATAAAAACAAAATGGTTTTCATTTTCAATCTGGTTCTTACAAAATGGACAGAATTTTTCATGAACAGATTCACTATAACGATGTACATTGTTATTAAGTGGAAGTACATTGAACCTTAATTGCGTAATGGCAACACGAAGACAATAATTTTCAACATCTAGTACATAACTTTCTTTTTCGAAAATAGTCTTAAATGATCTGTAAGTTTGATATCTATCACGATCTCTTATAGTTCCTGACCATTCTTGAATAAACAAATCAATGAGTCTCTGTTTAAATATGTTTAGAAACCTTTTGACATCCCCAACACCCTGTTGTAACCAATCAATGTTAAATCCAGTTAAGCATAAAATTTCTCTTATTTTCGAAACCCAACACTGTTTTCCTAAGTTATCTAGATGCAACAGCATTTGATACGCCTTGTGTGGTAACCGTTCACAATTCATTTCTAATAACTTAAACCAATATCTTATACAGGCAGTGTATGAATTTACATAGAGTGGATATCTACACAAATCTCCATATATCATTTTGTTTGGGGTTTTGTTTGGCACCCCTAAAAATCTTTTGCATGCCATCATGTGAACTTTTTCTAGATGTTCTAAGTGGTTTGTTCCCCATATTTCAGCAGCATATAGCAAAATTGGTTGTATTTTTGTATCAAAAATTTTGAAAAAAGTATTTGCTGTCATCTCTTTATATTTCCGAAAAACTCTTTTAAGCTGAACTACTGCCTTTTTCCCTTTTGTTACTAAATGTCGCGTACCATTTTTTGCACTGATCATAGTTGTGAACTTGAATCCTAAATAACAGTAACTGTTTACTACCTCTAAGCTCTTACCATCATAAAACCATTTTTCATGTTTACCCAGAAACCCCCCTTTTCTAAATACCATAACTTTTGTTTTATCTATGTTTACATTTAACTTTATGTTATTACAGCAAGTTTTTAAAACATTTAACTGATTCTGAAGACCACTCGGTGTTGTTGATATTAATGCTACGTCATCTGCAAATAACAAGATAAATAATTCCATAATATCTGGAAATAATTGCACCCGTGTTTACCCTTTTCTTCGATTTGATCTGCTAGCTGGTTTATAAATAGAGAAAACAATGTCGGACTAAGAACACAGCCTTGTCTTACCCCTATGGGACAATCAAACATTTCAGTTAATTCAAAATTAGCTCGAACACATGATTTTAATGACCTATACATAGCTTGCAGTGCAGCAAAGAATTTCCCATGTACACCTTGATTTTGAATGCACTGCATGAGTATGTTATGTTGAACAGAATCAAAAGCTTTTCGGAAATCTACAAAAGCAACATAGAGTTTTCTTCCTTTTTTGTTCAAGTAGCTCTGAATAACCGCATAGAGTGTAAATATTTGATCAGTTGTTGAATATTTTCTTCGAAACCCTGCTTGACATTCTGAAACAAAGTTGTTGCTATCTAACCAAGTGTATAGTCGTGTATTAAGTATTGACGTATAACATTTAGATATAATACTTAAGAGAGATATTCCCCTATAATTATCTACATTATTTATGCTTCCTTTTTTATGTAATGGTATAATCATGGCTTTTGACCATTCCTGTGGGTAAATACCTCGTTCAAAAATAACATTAAATAATTTTGTTAGAAATATTATAATATTACTGCCACCAGTCTGTAACATTTCAGCTAAAATGTTGTCTATTCCACTAGCTTTACCCTTTTTAAGTCTACCTATTGCCTGAACAACTTCTACTTCTAATATATCTTTATTCAGTGTATTATCTATTTGCTCTGGAAGTTCAAGTTCAATACTGTTATCCCTTTAAAGTTCTTCATTATTACCTTGGAAAACAGTTTTGAAGTGGTTATACCACTCATCTGTACTAATACTATTTACTACTTTTTTCTTGTTTGCGCAACCCATTTTCCTAAGCGTATTCCAGAAGTGTGACCCATTGTTGATTTCCTTTGCTAATGCTTCAGTTTTTTGCTTACTATATGTGTGCCTTTTGGTTTTCAGCAGATGTCTGTATTGTTTTCTTGCTGTCACATATATTTGCCTATCTACTTCTTTTCGACTTGTTGTAAAGTGTTTTAATTTTTTTCTACATTCTTTTTTTGCATTTTTACATTCACTGTCAAACCACTCAGATCTTTTAGTTCTATGAAAACCACATCTTTTGAGCATGCATTTGCTAGACTCTTTTATACATTCTACAAATATATCTAAAGCTTTGTCTACATCATCATCTAAATTATTTATGGCCATTTTCAATCTATTTTGAACATCCCTGCCCTCCCATGCTTTCTTGAATTCATTTTCTTGTGCATCATTCCAGGTAAATTTCTCAAACACAGCATTGTCATTTACTTTTTTGTTATCAGGACAGCCATTGCTGTTTCCAGCTGCCTTCACCTCTAGGACAATAGGTAAATGATCAGACTCTACAAAGTTTTCTACAACTAAGGATAGTATTTGAATTGAAGAAAAAAGTTCAATCGATGAAAGAAAATAATCTACAGTGCTTTCCCCTATGTATCCAACGTACGTACAACTTTCATCAAAATTTACTTCACTCAGCCCATTCAATATTATACAATCATACATGTTACAAAATTCTATCAGTTGTTCACCAAAGTTGTTCACAGTGCTATCATGTGATTTCCTTAGGAATTGGTCACTATTGGAATCAGACATTTCTTCAAAATCAGTGCTATCCCCATTGAAAAAATAATTTTTATGTGCTGTTCTGGCATTCAAATCTCCATTTAACAAAATATAAAAATCACTGTGCAAATCATATAAATGTGCTAAACATTGCTCTAATACCTCTAAGCCAAAATCATCTCGTTGACCATTCCAGAATGGAGAATCATATGGGGGAATATAGCAGCATATAAACATAATATTCTTATCTGTTGCAAAAAGACCTTTATGAATTCTTAAAACAACAAAATTTTCTTGCTCAACATGGACACGCTCTATAAATTTAGCAAATGTTTTTCTCACTAAAACAATCACACCACCAGAGTATCTCCCTTGCTTGGATAATTTCTTTGCCTTTGAGGTGAATATTACATAATCATTAAATAAATCGGATTCAAATTCAAAACCAACAAATGTTTCAGTTAAACATATGAAATCATAAGAAGTAAGGAAGTTTATGAAATCAACATTTTCTAGTTTTGGAAGGAGACCATTTATATTATAATTAAGGAATTTTACTGAATGATTATTTACATTTTGTACAAAGATGGTTTCACTTGAACATGAAATAAAGAGATCCTCTTTTCTTGAGGACATGCTTTCAGGTAAAGTGGCCCGGCCGAATCCCTATTTGTTGGTGCCTGAAGCACCCTTCTTCTTGGGCTGGGGTCCAGACTGTTGTGGTCTGTTTTTGTCCCCTGCATGATTGGCAGACTCGGCTTTTTTAAAAGACTCGACAATGTTGCCCTGACTGCTGGATCTAACTGCAGTTTTCTGGCATGTCTGCTTGTTTATTCGAGAGCTAGATGCAGCCCTCTTTGGTTGTACACTGCGTGGTGCAGGCAAGTGTGTTGGGGTCTGGCCCTTCTCTTGATCAGGTTGATCACATGTATCTTCACTGACTTGTCTATCATGTTTATTGTCCTGTCTATCAACAGAATGGTGAACATTAACATCTTTACTTATTGTATCACCTGCGTTGGTCTCATTTGTCTTAACTTTATTGTTCTCATTATTGTTCTCATTTGTCTTTCTGTGTGATATGCTTTGTGCCTGGCTGTGGTCCACAGAGTCCTCACTGAAATTACTGTTTTTTCTAAACCTGATAGATGCATCTACATGAAAAGTATCTTTTTGAGGTACAGTAATGCTGTCTGTGTCACTCAGTACATTGTCATTGTCACTTGTCATAGTGTTGCCCCTGTCAAGCTTTTTACATGTTTTCTCAGTTGATTTGAGAATGACGTCAGCACTGTTTAATTTCTCAGTGTGGATGGATTCTTCCATACTACTGTATTGATGCTGATAGTTATTGTCAGTTCTGTCAGCACTCTCTTCCTCAGAGAGAACCAAGCTTTGCCTTGTGACTCCTTGTAGACCATTTGAAATTCTGGTATTTCTTCTGGTAGTCTTTGCATTCTTATCACCATATTGTTGGGAATAGTTTTTTCTCATGATGTATCTGTTGTGTTCATATGAATTACCATTTTGCACAGCTTCCTTGTATGACCTGGTGCCAGGAACAACTGGCACAGAGGCACTCCTTCCATGGTCCTGATGTCTGGATAGCGCAAAGTCTCTAGGTCTGTTTTCTTCTCTGGAGCTGATGCCTGAGGGATCCTCCAAGTCTGCCGGTCTGTTGGTCTTGCCGTGTCTCCTGCTCTGGTACTGATGTGGCCTGTTTCCATTTGGCAGGTGTCTGGGAAACAAGTCGGCCTCATCCTGTTGGGTGTTGTCCAAAAGACGTCTTTCTGGCTGGTGTCTGTACTTTTGGTACCTGTTAGCCTGGTAGCTGTTTGAGTACCAGGCTTTTCGATTCCTGTTGTAGCCAGTCTGCTGACCAGAATGTAGTCTGGGCTGGGTGTCTTCCCTATGACTGCGGCTGAATGATCCTGACTGCTCCTTGTCCCAAACATAGAGTTTTCTGCCGTGGTAGTATGCAGTCTTGCCAAGGCCACGGTGAAATTCCAGCATTTCTCTCTGGTGCGTGGTAAGGTCTGCAGCTACCCGGATGCCACTTGCTCTCAGGTTGTCCCTCAGGTCCTTATCATCCAGGATAGCCATCCTGTCTGCCCATCTCCAGAACTTGACAAGTACTTGCCGGGGTTCTTCAATGTGAGAGCGTGGCCTTCCGATGCGGAACACTCTAGCAATGTCATCTTGTTGCCAACTGGGTGAAGGTAAATGGTTGTTCAACACATCTACAATGATTTGACTTGTTACAACTTCATCTTCTTGGCTGATCTCACCAACGCCAATGAATCTCAGGTTAAGAGCCCTGGTGTCCTGTTCACTGGATTCAAGTTTTCTTTCAAGCAGCTCTATCCTGTCCAGCATTGTTGCTTTGTCTTCTTTCATGTCTTTTATGTCTTCTGCATGCTCAAGAACTGTCTCTTTCAATTGCCTGAATTCAGTGAAAAAACTTGAAAAATTGTTTTCAAGACTACAAAATTTTTCCTCAATATTGTCTTTGATTCCTGTCAGCTGTGCTTGTAAACCATGTTGCATTTGGCCAAACTGCCAGTCAATAAAATGAAATAGGTTACCTTGAGGTGGAACAGACATATTTCATGAAAAAATTTCAGGTGCCTGTGTTTGGATGGCAGTCAACTTTTGTTTACCCCACGTGACGAAGGAAGATGGCAGCACAGTTGTAACACAGTTTCAGCAAACACACAACACACATCACAAGTTCAGTTTAGCCTACTGCTAGTGTCCATTCAAACATGCAGAAAAATCACGTGCACCCAACTGCACGTGCAACTGAAGATGATGGCTCGTGAGTTGGCTTGCTAAACTGCAGCATAAAAAAACAAAACAACCTTCTATATTTCAAGTAATTATTCAAATGTTATTTGCAGACAAAGTATTAGTCCTTTCATCATTCTGATAACATCTTCCTGTGCACACTTACACTACACACACATCAGCCAAATTTCAACAACATCACTGCAATGTAACTGCTTACAATCCATAAAGAAAACAGGAGCTGATTTGCACGTCCTCCGCCTGTCACAGCCTTTCGTCACCCCGAGAGAGAGAGAGAGAGAGAGAGAGAGAGAGAAGAGAGAGAGAGAGAGAGAGAGAGAGAGAGAGAGAGAGAGAGAATAGGGATATATATATATATATATAATATATATATATATATATATATATATATATATATGTGGCGCTCCACCACGAAATGAGTCGCTTAGCACATTACCTAATTTTGCGCTAGGAGCCTTTAAAGGCAGGTGGGGGTCAAGTTGTCAATTTTGTGATTTTGATTGATTATTAAACTAGATCTGTTTATTTATCTTGTAATGAAATATCAAGGTATAATATTTATTCCTTTTGCTTTTAAATGTGTTTTGAAAATACCAAAGCACTCATTCTGACAACCTGTTACTAAAATAAACTTGCCCGTTTCTCATTTTGTCACATCCTGCAGTCTATCATTTCAATTTGTAATAATGTTGCACAGAATTGTCCGATTTTCAATCTGTTTTTTGTATTTGATAGCCACTTTATTGCACATTAATAACATGTCAATAACTAAAAATTGACCTCATGTGCACTTCGTCTCATTATGTGGTGGAGCGTCACATATATATATATTCCTTTTCAGATAATGGCAAAAAGTATGCATCACAGTTTTGTTGAGATGTGAAATAGACTGCAACTCCATGAAGTTCATAATTCCCCATGGGAATGCTAGGGGGGGGGGGGGGGGGGGGGGGGGTCAGTAGAAATACCTTCCCCACTCTCTGGAAGTTCTGTGTTATGAATTTTCTCTTTTCTAACCTTAACTATGCCTTTTTCTGCCTTGTTCATTTTCTTCCTGTCGCCTCCTTCTTGTCTATTTTCTGTCCTCTTGGTCCATTTTCCTGCCTTTCTTTTATTTTGCTTTTGTATTTTGTATTTTGTGCCACTTGATATGATTAAAAAAAAAAGCGTTTGCATTAAGAGGTGCAAATTTGTTTTGGTTTAGTTTCAGATGAAGAGGATGATCTGGTTGGTGTTGCTTGGAAAAATGCCACTATTGCTCTGATTGTGCTGTTGATCCTGACCCTGATGGTTTTAATCTTCATAATGATCCGTTGGTGTTGGTAATAGTTTAGGTAAAGTATGACAGCTTTCCCTCTTTTTCATTGCCTGTGTGTCGAGAAGAAAGAGTGTCAAAACATGAACCACTTTTTAGATTTATCATCTATTCATTTATTGTTTTATTTCTAGGATTATAGAATCAGCAATCATGTGTTTTGTTTTTTACATCTAGTCCCTGTGTGTATTCACTTTTATCAATTTTGTTATTCGTTCCCAACGCACACAGTGGGCTAGTCTTCCAAAAAGTGGAACAGGTTTTAACGTGTGCGCAATATGTTCTGCGTGCGTTCACACACGGGACCTTGGCTTATAATCTCATCCCAACGACTTTTGGGGGAGTTTTAATTAAAACGTGGTAGAAACATAGTCGTTTTTGACATGTGAATTTCAGGGGAAACCGTTCTTTACTATCCCCCATTTTACATACACACACATACATACATACACACATACACACATACATACACACAAACATACATACACACATACATACACACATACACACACATACACACAAACATTATACACATACACACACACACACTCACACACACACACACACACACACACACACACACACGCACGCACGCACGCACGCACGCACGCACGCACGCACGCACACACACACACACACATATTGATTACACAGACATGAAGAAGGACGAGAATCCAAATGTCTTGGCAGCTACTGTTAGATTCTATATTCATAATAACTACTGCAATTATCTTAAAGTGTACACTGATGGATCACTTTTAGAGAACCATCAAGCTGGTTCAGATTTTGTTATACCAGCACTCAAAGTAGAAAAATCTTATTATGTTGGTGTAAATCGATCAATATTTACAGCTGAACTGGTCGCAATCTTAATGGCTTTAACATACATACTATATCATCCATACTGTTGTTACCATGCCTTACTTTGTGTCGATTCTAAAGCAGTTTTATATGCTATAAAATCTGCATATTACAAGAATCATTCGAATTTTATATTAGATATAAAACACATTGTACATCTTTTAAGTTTAAGAGGTATATTTTGTCACCTTTCTTTGGGTACCTTCACACATAGGATTGTACTCAAATGAATGGGTTGATTGGGCTGCAAAAAGAGGTGCAAGCAATAAAAGTGAAAACATTGAACTACATATTCCTTTATCTATCCAAGAAGGATACCGCATGTTAGAACAAGCACCCTCAAATATATTCACGGAAATAATACAGCAAAGAACAGATTGTAAAAAAAAGTGTTTGTGAAAGCATACATCAGTTAAAGACTTATAGAAATATGATCAAAGAAAGACAGCTGGAGGCATTATTTTATAGAATCTGATTAAATGCTTTTATCACAAAATTTAGTAAGGATGTTAAATGCTTATGTGGAAACAATCATAGACATTAAAACCTTACTTACCCAGTTTTCATGAAACTTCCCTTGAACACGTTTTAGAGAATATCAAGTTAGTGTTTGCTATTGCTAAAGGTCTATTGTTAAGTTCTATAGGGCATTTGTTGTAGTTATATCAATGTTGTTCTGTTATGAATTTTATTCTCTCCTGTTAATTTAGTGTATAGTATATAGTTCCGCTTAATATAATGAGGATATCTTCAGCCACAACTACACACCTGCACCAGCACACGCACACACACAGACACAGACACAGACACAGACACAGACACAGACACACACACACACCACACACACACACACACACACACACACACACACACACAACACACACACACAGATGCTAACATTCCATCTTTTTTCTCATATATTTCTTGAATCTTTATTTATCTTTAGTCATTCCATCCCCCCACCATTATCTGTCTTTGTCTCTCCCTTTCCCTGTTGTTTTTATCAAAATTTCAACTGTTATTATCATTAGATTTTATATGAAGAGGGTTTGGGTTTTTGCTGTATTTTTTTCTTTTAATTTTATTAACTTCATTATTCATTTTATCTATTTATTCACCTTACTTTATTTTATTTCTTATTTTTATCATTATCATCATTATTATTTTTAAAATTATTTTTCTTATTTTTATTTTAAAATAAATATTCCCTCCCCCTACCCTGTCCAATATCACTTTATGTGGAAGGACGTAAAATTGAAGACCACACACACACACACACACACACACACACACACACACACACACACACACACACACACACACACACACACACACACACACACACACACACACACACACACACACACACTTACACACTTTCGATTGCCAAGCTTCTTATGGCGGACTTCTCTCCTGTCAGTTCACGATAGTCCTCCAGAGGTAAAATTCCTATTTCTGTATAATTGTCATGTAGCTGAAGATGAAGCGTGTGAAGGTACACCCAAAGCAAGGCGGAGAGCTTTACAATCTGGGCATTTCAGTTTCTTCAGGAAATACTTTGGGGCACCGAAATAGACTTCTTTCCCATATGTCTGTATACAGCAATGAGCGCTAAAGGGAAGTGTTTCAAAACTGCTGTATTTTGTGTCCATCTCTGCTTGCTTAATACTTTTTCAATGAAAATTAACTTTTCCTTGCTTTATTCAACAAGTATTCAAGATGACTATGCTAAGTTAATTTTGATTTAAGATATATTCCTGAAAACATTACAGAAGGCTTGTTTTCAAAGACATTATCCCTTAATTTTGATAATAGCCAGTACTGGTGGATCAGCACCATTATTGAAGAGGACAATGTCAGTTTTAGTCGGTGACAACAAGAAGTTTTATGTAAGTATTAAGCTTATCAAGTTTACATTGGCAGATTTTTCTCATGTAAATAAATTGTCTTTTTGGTGTTATCCTCTTCATTGTTGTTTTCATTCACATGTATATGATTAGGGTCTGTGTAGACCTATTCAACAAGAATAGCATTATTCAAAACTGGCCCAGGAAGATGGTAGAATAAAACGGTAAAGAGGTAAGGAGCCATAACAGAGCCCTGTGGCAATGCCACTTTAAGCTATCTGTTGGTGGAATGAGTATTTCCGATTTTCAGTTGATTACTCCTGTCACTGAGAAATAAATTAATGCACGAGTAGATGTGACAGACAAACCGATAGACTTCAGTTTAAACAGCAATCTAGCATGCCAGACTTGATCGTAGGCTTTGTGTATATAAAAATAGTAGCAAGACGATTTTTCTACAAGGCAAACTGATTTTTAATGTGTATTGTCAGCTTAACCAGATGATCAACAACAGATCTACCTTTTCGGAAACCTGCTTGGCTAACTGGTATTATTTTATTTTCATCACAGTAATGCACAAATCTACTTAAAATAATGTTTTTTCCATAAGTTTTCATGTGTGAAGTTGGTGCAATGGGTATAAAGCTGTTCATGTCTTCTTTGGGTTTTCCTTGTTTTAATATAAGGACAATAAATTATTGACTGTTTCCAGTTTTAAGGGAGCTCACTCTCAGCCCATAATTTCTGAAATGATTCTTATAAAAGCAAAATCCTGTTCTTTGGGCAGAGGATTGAACATTTCATTTGACACAGAATGTATTCTGACTAATGTCCACTTGTCGCGAAGAGACTGAAGAGCATTTTCTAGTTCTGGTAGAGTGCTAGGGGCATGTAAATAATTTGTATTATCAGGAATGGGATCAGCGTATAGAAAGCCATTTGTGTTGAAGAAAGTCCATCATCACTCATTGTGTTAATAAACATGCCAACAAAAGCTTCTTTGTCTAAATTGGTAAATCTTGTCATCAGGCCTGATTTGATAAGGAGGTAGATAGACCTTGTGTTACATGACATTAAACCTTTTCCACACCTTCTGCAGATCTCTATGAGTGCAGGTCTCTTTGTCACAAAAACTGGACCAGAATTCCCTTTTCACCTGTGCTTTGACTTTGTCAGCCTCAGTATGAGGACTATTCAACCTAACTTGGTTTTCTAAAGATCTATTTTTAACGTAAGTTTTTAAACATCAGTTTCTTTTTATCTACAACTATCTGACAGGTATCATTCCACCATACATTACCTAATATTATTCAGATTTTACATAGGGCAGTTTAGGGATGGAATTGTTTGCAGCCATTGAAATGGTGTCCAAAATAAAAACCACCCTCATCTACCAGAAATCTAGTGTATGCCGCCCTTAACCCTCTTGCATTCTGACTCTCTGAACACAAACTGCCCCTAGATTTCGCATTCAATCACGAAATCAGGTCAGGCACACATGCTGGCTGGCCTTTTCCTTCTTGTAAGAACATACCAGCAGCTATAATCACTTCCAGACACTCAACAGGGTTTTTCCTTCTAGTCTGATAGAGGTTTGACATGTGGTAGCAATTAGTGATGGTCACAGCCTGATGGATATCTATTGTGTGTAAATCCAGGCAAATTCGGAACTTAGGGGGGGGGGGGAGGGGTGGTGGTGGTAATTATTCAATCCCAGCAAATCCAGGACTGGGACTAAGAGGGTTAAAAGGGACTGAAAGATGATCCATCCAGTCAGCACTATTATATTGTGGAAGGGTATCCCTTACCTTGTCAGTTTGCAGGACTGATCACATAGAGTTGTTGTGATGTTGTTGTTTTTTTTCACAATTTGCACGTGGTCACCTCCCATTGTATTGTTTTATGTTTCTTAGGCGCAGTGCATTTGGGATGCAACGGAAATAGCAGACGAAAAAATCAACGGCACCTGGGATCCTTGTGATGCCACCATCCTTAAGAAGAAAAGAGATGCTCCTACTTTCATTCAGCCTCCTCCATCTCCATCACCTTGTCTAAGCGTGTTACTCTGTGTGTGTGTGTGTGTGTGTGTGTGTGTGTGTGTGTGTGTGTGTGTGTGTGTGTGTGTGTGTGTGTGTGTGTGTGTGTGTGTAAGTAACTGTATATAATCTGTTAATGTTATTTGTAAACGATGGCATGCGTGTGAATGATTTGAATGCAAAATCTTTGATGTGTTTGCTGTACAGGATTCGGGGCTACACAAATTCCATATATCCTCCTCCTCCTCGTCATCATCGACAAACATTATTATTATTATTATTATTATTATTATTATTATTATTATTATTATTATTATTATTATTATTATTATTATTATTATTATTATCATTATTATTGATCTGCAATGATGCTAGGTTGTGTGATCCCTATCCGAACAGGACCATGGGTGACTAGACTGGCCACCCGATTGCAGCAGACTTATCATCCTGGCTTGAGGCCTCACTCAGGCCTGTATTGGCCATGGTGAACTTTGTTCTCCTCTTTATATGTCTATTGATAATCATTCTAACATCAAGACACTACAGCTACAGAGAAGCTCTGATTTCAAAGAGAACTATAAATCTATACCATAGAAACCAACCCCCCCCCCCTAAAACAACCGAAACAAAACCATTCCCCATTTTGAAAATAAACTAATGCAATGTAAGCAATGCAATGCAATAATTGCATCGCCATCCAATTGCCAATTCTGGGGATGAGATAGTGTTGGGTTTAGAACATCGCGCTCGCAATTGGACGACCTGGGTTCGAATCCTGTTCAAGAGGATTTTTACGCTGGAGTTAATATCAGTGCAGATTCCACTCTCCACTAAAGTCCTTTGGGTGAGACTGTAAACCGAGGCCCGTTTGCGAACGCACGCAGAACATCTTGCGCACACGTTAAATTCTGTTCCGCTTTTCGAAAGAGTAGGCCATTGTGTGCCGATGGGAACAGATGAAATAATTTACAAAACTACATACAAACGGGGACTGGGTGTAAAAAAACAACAAAAAACACCCACATGTGTGCTTATTCTATTATCCTTGAAATAAAAGAATGAATAAAGTACAATTTTTGAAATCCACCTTTATTTACATGCAGTTACCTTAGTGGGGATGTCGCGGGCCTGTCGGTAGGCTATACACAACAAAGCCAAAGCAAAAACAAAACAGTTCACAGTTCAAAGATTTGTTATCTCACAAATAGAGAAATTATTGTGGGTCACAAGCCGTGCACACACACACACACACACACACACACACACACACACACACACACACACACACACACACACACACACACACACACACACAACACACACACACAAACAAACACACACACACACACACACACACACACACAAAAAAAAAAAAACGCTGCTTACTCAATGTACCATCTGGAAATAAAAATTTGATTGATTGATTGATTGACAAAACAAACAGGAAAAATAATCGCAGAATAACACAGCATGGAACAGTATGCAACCATCACCTCGCACACATAACAAGGCAGTGCCCATACCACTACCAATACCAGCACTTTATCAAAGAGGAATTCACTTGGTCCCAAGCCATATATACATGAAAAAGATAAACAAAAACATTTATCACGCACGCACACACGCACACATAATCACACAGACACACAGACACATGCGCGCGCGCGTGCACACACACACGCACATACGTACACACACACACACACACACACACAAACACACACACACACATACACACACACACACACACACACACACACACACACACACACACACCACACACACACACACACAAACAAACAAACAAACACACTGCACGCATAGTTGTATGCCAATGCTCAAATGATCAGAACATGTCAGACTATAAGAGCACTATCAGTTGATAAGATGTAGTAATAGAATACTTTACTTTTTAAGCAGGTAAGTTTAAAAAAATAAAACAAAGCACATTGCCCTTAGTAAAAGAAAACCTACGTCGACTTTGCTAAACGCATCCCATACATTATGCCCTGCTCATCTTCTCTCTCTCTCTCTCTCCTCTCTCTCTCTCTCTCTCTCTCTCTCTCTCTCTCTCTCTCTCTCTCTCTCTCTCTCTCTCTCTCTCTCTCTCTCTCTCTCTCTCTTTCTCTTTCAATGTTTCTATACATACTATATCTTGACGTGTTTTGCCTGCTTGTAGTTACATTGTTGTTTTTTTCTTTGTCTTTTTGTTTGGGTATTTCTCTTAGTAATGGCTCTCCTTACTATTCCCTTGGAATGTATTGGTTTTCATAATATGAATGTTCTGGTTTGAAGATATGTGGTTGCCTTGTGTACCATCGCTGTAAATGATCGCAGTCTTCTTTTTCAATAGTGTATATGATATTTTAATGCACTGAGTTCGATTTAAACCTGGTTCATATAACTTTTAATGTTGTTTCGTTGCTATTTGATATTTTTATATATACAGATTTGTTTTGTTTTTAGTTCTGTTTTGTTTTTGTTTTGCTTTTTGAATGTTTGTTTCTTTGTTGTTGCTTCTCAGTTTTTTTTCTTTCTCATCTTCTTTAGGTTTCATTGATGATAATTACTGTTTAAAGTTCAAGTGTTTTTATGGATGTTTTCAAATACTTTATTGAATGGGTTTTTTATGATGATGTAATTTGAAGATTCTCTCTCTCTCTCTCTCTCTTCTCTCTCTCTCTCTTCTCTCTCTCTCTCTCTCTCCTCTTCTCCTCTCTCTCCTCTCTCTCTCTCTCTCTCTCTCCTCTCTCTCTCTCTTCTCTCTCTCTCTCTCTCTCTCTCTCTCTCTCTCTCTCTCTCTCTCTCTCTCTCTCTCTCTCTCCTCTCTCTCTCCTCTCTCTCTCTCTCTTCCCAGTGTGCGTAAATCATTATCCAATTTATACAAATGTTTTGCTAATTCTTTAAACATCTGGGATGTTTTATGTATTTTTTTAATTGATAGTATTTCTCCCCCGCCCCCCTCCAATAAGGATATGAGTTATTTTTTTCCACCTTTATCCAAATGTATGATTTATATGACTTGTATAACTTTAGACAGATGGTGGTAGATTGATGTTTTCAGTTGTTTATTCATAATGCTCTCCTGTTTGCTCTTTATTTATTAGCGGGTTATTTTGTTTGTTTGTTTTGATCTGTTTTTTGTGGGTTTTTTTCTTTTTCTTTGGTAATCAAAATTATTTTATTGTGACTTCTGATTGTCGTCTTCTGAATGAGTGCATTTTTCTTACCTTATCATATGTAGTGTACTGTCGCATTTCTCTTACCTTATTATATGTAGTGCACTTGTTTTTTTTATGTTGTTTGGTATTGCGTATAGTTTTATTGTTTGGTATCTTTTTATCTTGATGTTACCCCTGAAAAGGGCGGGGACTGGATGTAAAAAAGCACATGAGTGCTTATCTATTATCCTCGAATAAAAGAATTTGCCTTGCCTTGCCTCTCTCTCTCTCTCTCTCTCTCTCTCTCTCTCTCTCTCTCTCTCTCTCTCTCTCTCTCTCTCTCTCTCTCTCTCTCTCTCTCTCTCTCTCTCTCTCTCTCTCTCCTCTCTCTCTCCTTTCCTTTCCACCTTCCACTCTCACATATACTATCCTAGACTAATCACTGTACACGTGTTTGGTTCCTATCTTGAATTAAAATTGAATTTTGCTGTTAAAATATAGAGATATGATTTTTAATTAATTTTTGTGTTTAAGGGTTTTATGTGTTTTTTGTATGTGTGTGGTTTTTATGCTTTCTTTGCTTGTTTCCCACCCCACACACAGACACACAGACACACACAAGTACGCACACACACGCACACACACACACACACACACACACACACGCACACACACACACACACACACACACACACACACACACACACACACACACACACTATATATATATACACACACACACACACATGGAATGTATCATTTTTCATATGAATGTTTTGGCTGATAGATTTGTAATGCCTTATGTACAATCGTCCTGAATAATTGCATTTTCACCCTTCATCTTCATTAGTATATTTTTTTTATCCTTTAATGCATTGAATTTGATTTAAAACTGATTTGTATAACCTTAAATGTTGTTTGGCTCCTATTTGATATTTCTTTTATATAATTTTCCTCTTTTGTTTGTTTGTTTTGCTTTCGGTATTTTCCTTTCATTGCATGATGAACAATGATGATGAGGATGATGTAATGATTATGTTGTTGTACCAACATAATAAAGAAAAAGAAATGACAGACTCAATCAAACACCCACAGAAGTTTCGCAAAACTTTAATATTTACCTGAAGACTCCTAGGCTTTTGAAGAAAAAAGATATGAGAAGGACATTTCTTGCTTAACATATCTGTATTAGCAGTAAAGTTTAATTTATCATCGATAATAGTGCCTAAGTACTTGTATTCATGAATCCGTTTGACTTTTATACCATCTATATAAATATCTGGTATAGGCTCTAGGTTTTTGCGGAAGTGAATGAGCATTTCTTTAGTCTTTTTAACATTCGAGATATTATCTTTTGCACCAGGATGAAAACTCTTCAACTTTTCTAGAATACATAAGATGAGAGTTGGACAGATCTACAAGAGCAGAATCATCAAAATATTTAACTAACTGTGTAATAGCAGAACCAGTGCGGTTATCAGTATATAGAGTGAAAAGGATAGGAGACAGAACAGTGCCCTGTGGAGAACCAGTCAATGTTGACTTTACAGCTGACTTTGCTTTTATAAATCGGACACACTGTGTTCGATTCACCAGAAAGTTCATGACCCAAAGAATGAGACAAGGACAGACACTAAGTGAAAGTAATTTAAGTGCTAAGAGATGGGGCTGGAGGGTATTGAAGGAAGAGGAGAAATCTATAAAGAGTATGTGAACAAAAGAGCCAGGGTTTTCCAGATGAGAGTAGGTATTGTGCAACAAGGTGAGAGCTGCATTGTTTGTGCTCCTGTTTGTTTTGTATGCAAATTGGAAAGGATCTAGTTGAGAGGAAGCGCACAGAAAAATACGTTTAAGGATAATACTTTCAAAACATTTCATAACTATTGGGGTGAGAGCAACGGGTCTGTATGTACTCATTTAAAGATTGTGGGTGGTTGTTTTTAGGGGGAAAAGAATCACCATTCAGTGCTTGCTGACCCGTGCATGCTGAAAACAAATCAGACTTTCAACAGTTAGTTTTAGCCTATCAGTATAAAGAATATCACCACCTTCTGGAAATCCTGTGCTAGGAATTCCCTCTTTTCTACCCCTTTCTTTGTTTCTGCCTTGTTTCTTTTCTTCCTTTCACCTCTTCCTTGTCTATTTTCTGTCTTCTGGGTCCATTCTCCTGCCTTGTTTGCTCCCTTCTTCACCTTCACCTGTCTTGTAGTCCCCCAGACTGTGGGGGCACCACTGAAGATTTTGCAACCACCTTCCGCCAATCCCCACGGTCCTCCGCCCTCCCTAGCAGATCGCTCAACCCAAGGCCTGTCCACTCTCTGATTTTACTTTCCCATCGTTTCCTCTGTCTCTTCATCTATCTCCTTTTACTCTTTCCTGTAAAAGGTAACAGTTTATCTCCCACGCCACACACAGTCAGATGTGCCGGACTGACTTGTCAGACGCTTAATAACAGCGCAACGCATTTGTACTCAAATGACAGACAACTACAGTTGCTGTCTAAGCGTTCAAAGAAGAAGGAATGTAGACGCAAGACATCGCACTACGAAAATTCCATGTGCAGTAGGTTAGGGCTGGTGGAAGTGATTGCATACTGGCTCTGTCTCCTGTTCCATCATTGACAGAAGACAGTTGGAGTCGTTCTCTCCTATCATAGTGCTGTTGGGGTGGTGACATTTCCTACCACAAATTACGTCTCTTGACTTAGACTCTGGGAAAAGATCTGTACATTCATTTCATCAAAAAATGTTTGTTGATGGAACTCTCTCTTGGAAAGGACAGTTGTAATTCCAGGTATGAAGGCAGGTCAGCCTCAACCCATATCTGGTATCTATAGACTGATGGAGCTGTAGACCAATGGATCTATAGGCCATTGGAACTATGGACCAGTGGTACTATGGACCAATGGAGCCATAGACCAATGAATCTATGGGCCATAGGATGTATAGGCCATTGAAACTGTAGGCTATTGGACTCATAGACCAGTGTCTATAGGCCATTGAAATAATAGGCCATTGGATTCATAAACCAGTGGATCTATAGGCCATTGAAACTATAGTCCTTTGGAGTCATAGACCAACGGATCTATCTATCTATCTATCTATCTATCTATCTATCTATCTATCTATCTATCTATCTATCTATCTATCTATCTATCTATCTATCTATCTATCTATATCTCCTTTAGTCTGGCGACCGTGGGGGCACCCATGAAGACTTAACAACCAGTTCCCTCCATTCCTCTCTCTGTTCTGCCTTTCTCAGAGTTTTGTTGAGTTCTAGGCCTGTCCATTCGCTGATGTCCTCCAATCTCTTCCTTAGTCTGCCTCTTTTTCTTCCTCCTTGGAAAGTGGCTTGCAGTATTGTTCTTGCAAGTCCTTTTGATCTTGTTACCATTTACGTTTACGCTGCTTCTTTACGATTGATAGAGGGTTTTTATAGGGACCAATGGTTTGCTGGATTCTCTTATGCATGTCTTCGTTGCTTATGTGGTCTCTATAGGAGATGCGAAGGAGTCTCCGGAAGCATCTCATCTCTATTGCCTGTACTCTTCTCTCCAAATCAGCAACGGATCTATAGGCCATTGAAACTATATGCCATTGGAGCCAAAGACCAACGGATCTATAGGCCATTGAAACTATATGCCATTGGAGCCAAAGACCAACGGATCTATAGGCCATTGAAACTATATGCCCTTGGAGCCAAAGACCAACGGATCTATAGGCCATTGAAACTATATGCCCTTGGAGCCAAAGACCAACGGATCTACAGGCTAAATGAGCTAGGGACCAATCGATCTATAGGACATAGGATGTATGGACCAATGGAACTAACATTTTCTTTAAAGATAGTTGTTTAAAATCTCTCCTGCAGTTTTATGAAAAGGAAAACAAATTACCATAACCTTAATGACATTTTGAGCATAGGCAAATACGCTTATTTCTTTTTATTGCTTTGAATGTTGTCATTGTAAATAAAGTGGCAGCCATGTTTATACAAGCATAATATGTATCATGTCTGTTTATGAAAGTATGGGCCACTTGATGTGGATACAAATATGCTTTGGGTTGTTCTTGCACTATAACGATTTACTGTTTAGGCTTTTTAAGAGTTGATTTTTGTTGATGGGGGCAGGATAGCTCAGTGGTCAGAGCACTCGTTTTCTCCAAGCCAAGGTTAAGCAGTATCAAGCGTGGCTACCAATCGGATCGGTGACCAGTTGTGCGCCTTGACTTCAGTACAGCCCCCCAGCTCACCTATCTGTAAATGGGTAGCTGCCATCTTTAGGATCAGGGAAGGTAAAGCAACAAGAAAGAGGAGGTGGGTGCCGCCCTCAATATGCTGGCCCCTAGTGAAGCTGAGGTCTCTGACGTCTGCTCCCTAACGACCACATAGGTTACGGGACACCTTTACCTTTTACATGCCTCTATAGTCTATTTGCTTAATCAATGTCTACAATGACACTTTTAGTTGGGGGTGGTGTGATATCTTAGAGGAGAGGTTGAAACGTATCATTGTAAAAACGTTCCTTCCAGGGAACAAGGTAATGGTATATAGACTCCAGTTTGGTGTGTGTGCTGTTCTTTCTTTAGCTTCTATAAATAAAACCTGTCAATCTGCCCACGAGGTTTGTTTCATTAAAAGCATGAATAAATGAATGAATAAATGAATGAATGAATGAATAGATGATAAACATGGAAGGATGAATGAATGAATGAATGAATGAATAAATGAATGAATGAATGAATGAATGAATGAATGAATGAATGACTGAATGAATGACTGACTGAATGAATGAATGAATGAATGAATGAATCACACACACACACACACATACACACAAACACATTTTCTCTCTCTCTCTAACACCACACAATACACGCGTGCGCACACACACACACACACACACACACACACACACACACACACACACACACACACACACACACACACACACACACACACACACACTTCTTTGTCTGATATCACTATGTAGTGGAAGGACGTTAAACTGAAGAACAACACACACACACACACACACACACACACACCACACACACACACACACACACACACACACACACACACACACGTTTACAGTTAAACACATACACACACATACACACATTGACACTTACACTTACACATATACACACCTACACACCTACACACCTACACACACCTACACACACACACACACACACACACACACACACACACACACACACACACACGGAGTTAACATCAGTGCTGACTCCACTCTCGCCAAAAGGTCTTCGGATGAGACTATAAACCGAGGCCCCGAGTGCGAACGCACGCAGAATATCTTGCGCACACGTTAAATCCTGTTCCGGCTTTCGTTAGAGTAGGCCATTGTGTGCCGGTGGGAACAGATGACAAGATTTACAAAACTGCATGCACACGGGGACTGGATGTAAAAAAAAGCATATCAGTGCTTATTCCATTATCTTTGAAATCAAAGAATGAAGAAAATGAAAATAAATAAATAAATAAATAGTACGGTGTACATACTTACTACTTAGTATTTTGTCTATGAGTCTTAGGCACAGCTCCCCCCTCTTTGAGAGTGTTGACAATGTTAGTGAGCTGAGGTGATATTTCTACCACACCTGGAGAACCTTTGAGATATCTTTTGTTTTTGTTTTTTAAATTGTATTTATTCTTTTATATCGAGGATAATGGAATAAGCACTCTTGTGCTTTTTTACATCCAGTCCCCGTGTGTATGCAGTTTTGTAAATATCATCTGTTCCCACCCGGCACACGATGGCTTACTCTTACGAAAAGCGGAACAGGATTTAACGTGTGCGCAAGATGTTCTGCGTGCGTTCGCACACGGGGCCTTGGTTTAAAGTCTCATCCGAAGGACTTTTGGGAAGAATGGAGTCAGCACTGATGTTAACTCCAGGAGAAAAATCTCATCAACTGGAATCAAACCTGGGTCGTCAGATTGCCAGCCCAATGTTCTGACCAGTAGGCTATCGGTCCCCCCTTATCTGAGACTGCTAGGCAACACAAACAGCCTGTTGAACATGTTGGCACGTATTTTGGCTTTAGAGTTTGCCCCCTCAGTACTGTCTGTTCCAGGAATAGAAAAAAGCTGGGGCTGGAGCAGCCCTACTCTATTTATTTATCTATTTATTTTATTCTTTTATATCGAGGATAATGGAATAAGCACTCTTGTGCTTTTTTTTTTATAATCCAGTCCCCGTGTGTATGCAGTTGTGTAAATATTGTCATCTGTTCCTACTGGTACACAATGGCCTACTCTTACGAAAAGCGGAACAGGATTTAACGTGTGGGCAAGATGTTATGGGTGTGTTGCACACAGGGCCTTGTTTTACAGTCTCATCCCAAAGACTTTTGGGAAGAGTGGAGTCAGCACTGATGTTAACTCCAGGGGAAAAATCCCCTCCACGGGGAATCCAATTCGGGTTGTCATTTTGCCAGCGCAATGTTCTAAACACTAGGCTATCCCGCCCCCCCTAGGCCTAATCGCTGCCTCACGGCATAGATCTATACATGATCAAAGATTCTATTATTGGGATAGCGTCAGTGTAGCCTAGGCCTAGGCCCAGTTGGCCTACGACAGTGATTGGGACTAGGC
>CM060339.1:39487507-39522507 GCA_030674155.1 Stramonita haemastoma | reverse complement strand
TACTGCTGTTGCTGCTTATTTTTTGTTTGAGTGATTTTGTTAGATGCCTAAGGTGTTTGTTAATACCGTTTTTCTTTAAAAAAAACAACAAACAAATGTTGTTAGATATCTAGGTCTGTTGTTGATGCTTTTTTGATTTAGTATATTGATGTTTCCATAACCTATGCGGTCGTTGGGGGTGAGATGTCACAGACCTCAGCTTCTCCAAGGGCCAACATATTGAGGGCGGCACCCATCCCTCTCCCTCGCTGCTTTCCTTTCCCTGGCCCTAAAGAAGGCAGGCACCCATTTACAGCTGGGTGAACTGGAAGACCGTACTGAAGCCAAGGCGCGCAACAGTCACCCCTCCACTTGGTAACCATACTCAATGCCGTTTACCCTTAGCTTGGGGTAAACGAGTGCTCTGGCTAATGAGCTATCCCATCCCATGATTATAAAACACTGGAGAGAAGAAATGAGAGGGGGGAGGGAGGGGAACCATGACAACTGTATAGGAGCATTGAAAAAAGCAAGCAAGGAAAGAAAGAGACAAACAAAGACACGAACAAAGAAAGGAACGAACGATTAGAAAATTAAAATCCCGGAAAACCATTCTGACAAAAAAATTAATTCACCAGGTGCATTGAAGGGAAACTCATGAGCATACCCCCCCCCCCCCCCCCCCCCCCTGATGTGGGATTAAAGCTGCCTTCATGGTGGAAAAAACGAGCACACATGCACAATACCAACATTGCTGAATTTCGGAACTCTAGCCAAAGACTGAAAAAAGAGCAATCTGGAAAATGTTCGTCACAAAATCAGATAAGTTTTAATGAGGAAATAGTAGTTGAGGAAAATAAGTGCAGGTAACCACTTACAACTTCTCAATCATTTTGAAAATGAGTTACCAAAGATTCAATGAAAAAAAGCCTTAGAAAATTAAATATTTCAATGACAGCATTTTAGGCATTTTCTAAGTAAGAACCTAGGGGGCGGATGGCTAAGTGGTCAGAGCGTCGCTTTCCCCAAGTCAAGTTAAGCGGCATCGAGCGTGGTTACCATTGGATGGGTGACCGTTTGCGGGCCTTAGCTTCAGTACAGTCCCCCAGTTCACCCAGCTGTAAATGGGTATCTGCCCTCTTTAGGGTCAGGGAAGGTAAAGCAGCGAGGGAGAGGAGATGGGCACCGCCCTCAACATACTGGCCCCTACAGAAGCTGAGGTCTCTGATTCCTCGCTCCCCTAGACCGCCTAGGTTACGGGACACCTTTACCTTTTTACCTTTTAAGTAAGCTGTGACTGAAGCCTCAGTTAAGTTATGCTTTTTATTCTAACTCGAATTTCTTTTATTTTTAAAGCCTGAAGTGACAGCGGGAACTTTTGACAATGAGATGGTACCATACTTTTGATGTTTTTGTTGCAGCCAAAGATGTAAATGGCGGGGAGAGTCTTGCGATGAAATGGCGCCAACAGGCTGCCATAGCATTGGCTGCTGCCCTTCTTTTTAGCGTCCAGCTTATCTGACGCTCCTTGTGAGTATGGTGCTGCCTTCATAACTAACCTCAATGTTGTCAGAAGTATCGATAACAATAGTGATAATAATAGTTATGACAGTAGTTTTGATAATGATAATTGATGATGATGATGATGAGGAGGAGGAGGAGAGGAGGAGGAGGAGGAGGAGGAGGGAGGATTGCAATTCTTCTTCTTCTTCTTCTTCTTCTTTCTCTCCTCTCTCTCCTCCTCTTCTTGTTGTTGTTGTTGTTGTTGTTGTTCTTCTTCTTCTTCTTCTTCTTCTTCTTCTTCTTCTTCTTCTTCTTCTTCTTCTTCTCTTCTTCTCTCCTCTCCTCTCCTCCTCTCTCCTCCTCCTCTGCCTCCTCCTCCTCCTCCTCCTCTTCTTCTTCTTCTTCTTCTTCTTCTTCTTCTTTCTTTTCTTCTTCTTCTTCTTCTTCTTCTCTCCTCTCCTCCTCCTCCTTCTCCTCCTCCTTCTCCTCTCCTCCTCCTCCTTCTCCTTCTCTCCTCCTCCTCCTCCTCCTCCTCCTCCTCCTCCTCCTCCTCCTCCTTCTTCTTCTTCTTCTTCTTCTTCTTCTTCTTCTTCTTCTTCTTCTTCTTCTTCTTCTTCTTCCTTCCTCTCTTTTCCTTCTTCTTCCTCTTCTCTTCTCTTCTTCTTCTTCTTCTTCTTCTCTTCTTCTTCTTCTTCTTCTCTTCTTCTTCTTCTTCTTCTTCTTCTTCTTCTCTTCTTCCTCTCTCCTCCTCCTCCTCCTCCTCCTCCTCCTCCTCTTCTTCTTCTTCTTCTTCTTTCTTCTTCTTCTTCTTCTTCTTCTTCTTCTTCTTCTTCTTCCTCTCTCTCCTCCTCCTCCTCCTCCTCCTCTCCTCCTTCCTCCTCCTCCTCCTCCTTCTCTTCTCCTTCTTTTCCTTCAGCTTGGTTTGCAGGGTTATCTTCGTTGGCCACACTATCTTCCTCTGAAGGATGTGCTCGCCTGTCTGTTTTTTTTTTTTTTTACCACAGGCACACAGGGGAGGAGGAAAACACCGGCAAATATACAGACACAGAGGGAGGGGAGAAAAGGGGGAATAAGTGATAAGTGTGGTTGTGTAGGTGTGGCGATGGAGGTGTATTGCCTTGTGAGTGTCGTTACCTGTCAACTGGGGTGACAGAAGACAGGTAAACAGGGGGTCATGAATCCACTCCTTCACCCCACTCTCTCTCTCTCTCTCTCTCTCTCTCTCTCTCTCTCTCTCTCTCTCTCTCTCTCTCTCTCTCTCTCTCTCTCTCTCTCTCTCTCTCTCTCTCTCTCTCTCTCTCTCTCTCTCTCTCTCATTCCGTCTGGTTTTCATATCCTAGACATGCATTCTTACATCATCCTCTCTTCATGCATGCTGTCTTCGTCATTTACTGCCAGGATGTCGTCAGAGAAACATCTACATGATCCTTCCTTCCTTTCTTCCTTCCTTCCTTCCTTCCTTCCTTCCTTCCCTTCATTCCTTCACTCATTAATTAATTAATTGAATTAATTAATTACATTAATAATTCATTCACTTCATTCACTCACTCACTCACTCACTCACTCACTCACTCACTCACTCACTCACTCACTCACTACTCACTCACTCACTATTGATGTGGTATGTTTACAGAACATGAAGAAGATGGAGGGACGGATGAAGCAGAAATCACGTCTGCAGATTCACAGAACCAAAAGCAAGTGCAACTCCACAACAAACATTGACAACATTAGCTTTTCTGAATAACAACAAACTTAACGGACATTTGAGCGTCATATAGCAGCAGAAGTTACAAAGTGCAACAACAACAAGAATAATAAAACGAGAGAATAATGACCACCACTATCATCACCATCAACAATACGAGCAATGCCATCATCACCATCATCATCACTGCAACCAGCAGCAGCGGCGGCAGTGTGGCTAGTTCAGTGAGATCAGGGCAGCCATGTTTACTGACGTTTGCTTTTTATCTTGTGATTTGTGTGTACTGATGTTATGATGCTTTTCTGTCATGTTTTTTTTCTGTTTGCCCTTTTTGAATATGGCTTGTAGCTCACGTGAGGTTTACTATTATGTGATATCATAAAGTATTTGAATTGTGAATTTATATTATCCCTGAATAGAGGTACTTTGAACTTCCCTGGTTTCTTGGATGAAAAGTAAAATATTATCCTGAAAAGTAAAAATATTATCCCTGAAAAGTAGAAATATTATCTCCGAATTCTGAAAAATCTGTGCTAGGAATTTCCTTTTTTAACTCTGTTATCCATTGTATATTGGTAGTACCACAAGATTGTGTATTTCGTACAAATATTCACAGATTGTTTGGGAAGAATATTACACTATGTTGAAAAGACTGTGTGTTGCTGCTTATTTGTTTCAAAGTAAATATTTCGTTTGTTAAATTGAAGTGCCAGTTGTGAACAAAATATTTTCCATTTACCTTTTTTTTGTTTTCTTAAATCCATTCAAAAGTGGTTGGAAAAATAGTACACACTACCACAGTGGGGCACTAATAAATCTTGCTACATGCAAGGTTGTTTGATTTCTGAAAGAATGTAGAGAATGTGTTTCATTTCTGACAGTGTAGAGATGTTTCATTTCTGACAGAATGTAGAGATGTTTCATTTCTGACAGGGTAGAGATGTTTCATTTTCTGACAGTGTAGAGGTGTTTCATTTCTGATTTTCTGACAGGGTAGAGAGATGTTTTCATTTCTGACAGGGTGTAGATGTTAGCATTTCTTTTCTTATTGTTTCATTCCCTTTACTTTCTTTTTCATTCAGTTGAGGAGAAGGATCAGAAGAACTGTGCTCGTGTGGCTTATTATCGAGGTGATTGTTCTTTAACTGCCAGTCTTCAGTATCCCTGCCCTTGTGGAGCATGAGGAATTCTTGCTGCTTGTTGGGCCATTGGCAGATCTTCTAAGTTCTTTTGCATCTATCTATTTATCCCTTAGTCTGGCGACCGTGGAAGACTTGACAACCAGTTCCCTCCATTCCTCTCTCCGTTCTGCCTTTCTCAAAATTTGGTTGAGTTCTAGGCCTGTCCATTCGCTGATGTTGTCCTCCCATCTCTTGCTTGGTCTGCCCTCTTTTTCTTCCTCCATTTGCATAGATGATGTAAAACCAAAAATCTGGAAGAGCCAGAGTTCTTGAAAAGCTGACATGGTATGTTGTCCATTCCAGATTTGCCTTGTTAAGTTGCTTGATGCATCAGTAACTTCTGTCTTTAGTGGCATAGGATCCAGTTCTTGCAGATCTACATCATGAGTCAGTTCACCATCAGTGCTGTTGCTGGCGTGAAACAGTTCTTTTCCATATTCATGCCATCTCCTGATGTTTGAGTCATTTCTGTGTGACTTTGCCCATCTTTGTTATTCAGTTTTTTGATTTTGAAATTACAGGTTGATTCCTTTTACTTTTTTTTAGTCTGCTGGAAAAAAACTCTTGTCCTTCTTTGAGTTTGTTATTTTTGGGTATTGATTTTCTAACCGTGAGTGTTTTTTCTTTTCTGATAATTGTTTGTTCTTATATCTTTTAAAAACATTTTTTCTGTTATCAATTTTCTGTTTTCTTCTCTGGTTTTCTCCTTTTATTTTGCTAGTATGCTATCTTCATCGCTAAGAAAGGGTTTGGTTGATTCTATTCATCTTTCCTAAGTGATTTAGGCAACCTCTGAGTACACATTTTTTGTCTTTCCAGATCTCTCAAGTGGAGCTTCGTTTTCATTCCATTCTTTCAGAAGTACTTCAAAACGATTGTTTCAATGTCATACGCACTTTGAGATTCAGTGTTACGCAGTTTGTCCAGATGATATTTGCAGGGTCCAGGTGTTGGTTTCTGTTTGACCATCTTTAATCTGATCTTCTTGGACACAGCAAGTGATCCGAGTGCCTGCCTGCCCTTGGTCTTGTTCTGGCATTAATAGTCAGTTTTGTCAGACAGCATATAATCAGTTTGATGTGAAGTTTCATCGATTTTTTAGATCCATGAGTAGTTCCTGTTTGGATACTTCAAAAGTGTGTGCAATGATCAGATTGTTTGATTGGCAGAATGCTGCAAACTTGTGTATCTCCTCTCGTTTCTTGAGCCGTGGTTGACCTCTATGTCCTGTCTTTCACCTTGAGGTCTCCCATGATGCAGATTGCTCTGCCAGGCATTTTGTCTGTGGCTGTCTGTAGGTGGTTATAGAATATTTCTTTGTCTTCTTGTGAGCTGTTTGATGTTGGAGGAGTATATACCTGAATAATGTTAATCGAGACTGGTTTTGCATTAAGGCTGATGATGATGAGAAATCTGTCTCTGATGTTGTTGTAGCTTTTAAAGTCATATCAGTGCACCTATATTCTCTCTGTCTCTGTCTCTTCTGTCTGTCTGTCTGTCTGTCTGTCTGTCTGTCTGTCTGTCTGTCTGTCTCTTCTCTCTCTCTCTCTCTCTCTCTCTCTCTCTCTCTCTCTCTCTCTCTCTCTCTCTCTCTCTCTCTCTCTCTCTCTCTCTCTCTCTCTTCTGTTTTTCTCTTTTATCCTTACCAACAGCAATATAGACCTGTTTCTAATCTCCCTTTTATCTCTAAAGTCCACGAAAAAGTTGTTCTGAAACAACTCAATAGCCCTCTTCTATCCAGTAATCTCTTTCTCACTTTCCAGTCTGCCTATCGTGTCAACCACAGCACTGAAACCACCCTGGTTCATACCTTAAATACGAAAATCTCCCTTCTCACTCTTCTCGACTTATCTGCTGCCTTTGACACTATAGACCATTCAATTCTTCTCTCCCGTCTTCAAAACATGTTCGGTATTAAAGGCACAGCCCTCACCTGGTTCACCTCATGCCTGACAGACCGAGTCCATACAGTTGCAGTAAACAAGATTCAATCAGCGCTTGCCAAACTGGAATGTGGTGTCCCTCAGGGATCAATTTGGGGCCCTCTTCTTTTTACCCTCTATACTGCTCCACTGTCACATGTAATAGACCGTCATCATATCAATTATCATTTTTATGCCGATGACTCTCAAATTCAAAGCAGTGATACACCTGAAAATTTGCCTTCTCTCTTGACAAATATGACCAACTGCCTTCAAGATATCCCAAACTGGATAATACAACTCCGAAACCTTTTTATCTATAACATGTAGAAGTAGACAGTTTCTGTAGTCTACAGACATGTTTCACAACCTGAATTGTTTAAATTCACAAAGGGAGAGCTTTATAAATGTATTCAGCAATTTTTTATTCTAAAAAAAACCCCATGATTTTGGGCACTTTGGACCCGTGTCTACCCTTAAGAATACCTAGATTCAACCTATCTACCATTGGCCGCCTCTCATTCTCTGTTTCTGGTCCATCGATCTGGAATGACCTCTCTCTCTCCCTCCAGCAAGAGCCTACTTATGACTCTTTTAAATACAACCTCAAGACACACTTATTTCAAACCCAAGATTTTCGCCTTCTGTTTCCATCTCTTATTTGTCCCTGCCTTAAACATCTAAAATCCCCTTCACCCAACCAAAGTGTATAACCTGTTAAAGAGTGAGTGAGTGAGTGAGTGAGTGAGTTTTGTGTGTGTGTGTGTGTGTGTGTGTGTGTGTGTGTGTGTGTGTGTGTGTGTGTGTGTGTGTGTGTGTGTGTGTGTGTGTGTGTGTGTGTGCGAGAGAGAGAGAGAGTGTTTGCGCGTGTGTGTGTACAATCGAATTTGCTAAAACTATTAATTGTTATTGATTGCTTGTTTGTAGTATAGGTCGAATGCAAGCGCTTTGATTTGTTTTGCAAGAGATAGCCTTATACAAATTCCATTTATTGTTACTACTACTACTACTACTACTACTACTACTACTACTACTACTACTACTACTACTACTACTACTACTACTACTATTATTATTATTATTATTATTATTATTATTATTATTATTATTATCATTATCATTATTATATTATTATTATTATTATCATCATCAGTAGTAGTAGTAGTAGTAGTAGTAGTAGTAGTAGTAGTAGTAGTAGTAGTAGTAGTAGTAGTAGTGTCCTTTTTTTTGCATGATAGTTTCTGTGATATTATCGATTGTGAGAAAATAAGATGTCACAAATGACTGGGGTATGATTATTGTTTGGGTAAACCTATCCCCCACACCCCCTTCCTCAAAATGTTTCATATTCTCAAGCCCTAAAATATTTTGTAAAGTGGCTCAAGGCCGAAGTACAAGAAAACAGATCAGTGTTCAGGGTTCTCTCTCTCTCTCTCTCTCTCTCTCTCTCTCTCTCTCTCTCTCTCTCTCTCTCTCTCTCTCTCTCTCTCTCTCTCTCTCTCTCTCTCTCTCTCTCTCTCTCTCTCTCTCTCTCTCTCTCTCTCTCTCTCTCTCTCTCTATGCTTTCATTTTGAATTGTAACACAATGTGTCAATCTTACCCATATTTTCATTTTGCATTGCTATAGTATGTGTAAAACTTATCAATACTTTTATTTTGCATTGCTACAGTATGTGTGAAATTTATCAAAACCTTCATTTGCATTGCTATAGTAAGTGTCAAATTTATCCATGCTTTGATTTTTTCATTGCTATAGTATGTGTAAAATTTATACATGCTTACATTTTTCATTGCTATAGTGTGTGTGGAATATATTCATGCTTTCAGTTAGTATTGCTATAGCGGGTGTAACATTTATCAATGATTTCATTTTGCATTGTTGCAGTGTGTGTAATATGTATCAATGGTCTCTTTTTTAATTGTGATAGCAGGCGTGAAATTTATCCATGCTTTCATTTTTTCATTGCCACAGAGTGTGAGAAATTTTTGAATGCTTCCATTTTCCATTACTATACCGTGTGTGGAATGTAACCATGCTTCCAGTTTTCATTGGTATAGTACATTCAAAATTTACCAGTGAGTTCATTTAGCATTGCTATAGTGGGTGTGAAATGTGTATTGCGAGTTCATTTTTCATTGCTATAGCAGGGGTGAAATTTATCCATGCTGTCATTTTTTCACTGCCATGGTATGGGTAGTTTAAGTGAAATTTAACAATGCTTTCCCTTTTCTTTACTATAGTATATATGAAGTGTTTCCATGCTCTGATTTTTCATTGTATAGTATGTGTGAAATGTATCCATGCTGTCAATCTTTCACTGACATAGTATATATTATGTAAAATTTATTCATGTTTTCATTTTGCATTACACTCACACCCCTGCCCCCCTCACCTGGTGTATTGTGGTCCAAGGCCAAGGTACCATTAAACCATTTCAGTGTTCAGTGTTCAGTGTTCTCTCTCTCTCTCTCTCTCTCTCTCTCTCTCTCTCTCTCTCTCTCTCTCTCTCTCTCTCTCTCTCTCTCTCTCTCTCTCTCTCTCTCTCTCTCTCTCTCTCTCTCTCTCTGTGATTATGTGTTTATTTTAAAAAGTGATATGTGTAGTTCAATGTTTTCTCAGGTAAAACATTTCTATGTTATTCCCTGCAGCATACCATGTTTGTAATATCTTTTCCCTTATTGGTTTGAGTTTGTTGATGCCAGATTTAGATCAATAATTTAATCATTGCATTTGTTATTATCAATACTTGCCCTCTGTCTTTCACTCACTCGGTCACTCGGTCACTCAGTCACTCACTCATTCACTCACCCTCCAACTCTCACACACACACACACACACACACACACACACACACACACACACACACACACACACACACACACACACACACACAAACACGCACGCACACATGCACGCATGCACGCACACTCGCTCGCATACACGCACATGCACACACACATAATTCTGTTGATATAGTGATTTAAATTCATTTGCCAACATAGTTATGCTTTTTGAGATTGTTGACGTCAGTCTTCTGATTGTCTAGATTTTGTTGATGCCAGATGTAGATATTAACATTTCAGTTTTTTTTTATTAAAAAAGTTATGTTTGTGTTTTCTTTCTTTCATAGATCTCTATCAACAGTTCATGTTTTGTTTTGTTTTTCATTCCTTTATATCGAGGGTAATGGGATGTGTGTACTTGTACCTTGCTTATTTTTCTTCTATTTCCATAGTTGTCAATTCTGTATTGTAAGGATATTTGAGTCATTATTGTAGAATTGATATTATTAACTGACAATTGACAGTTTTAAATTCTGAAATGTGTCTTGCTGTAAGGTACCACAGCAGGTGGAGTTTCAATCACCACCGGGACCTCTGATGAGGGCTCATCTAGGAGCCGAAACTCAGTCAGGTCAGGCCAAAGGCATGGTTCTTACTCAGAAATGCCTACAATGCTGCCACTGAAAGACATTATTCCCTAGGATTTATTTTCATGTAATTTTTTTTTTAATCTTGGATAAGTCATTTTCAAAATGATTGAGAAGTTGGTACCTGCACTTGTCTTTCTTCACTACTTTTTCCTCAATAATACTTTGTAGTCAAGTGGGAATTGCATCTCTAGTAGATCCAAGTTCAGGCCATTTATATTTTTTCCCAACTTCTCTTGCCTGAGCATGCACTTAAAGTGTATTGCAATGTTTGGATTATTATTCAGCTACGACTGACCACTTGGCTGGATACAAACTTTTTGACCTCCCTTGCATCCTTTAATAGGATCCCCAAACTTAAGGCACAAAGATTCACTAGGTGCTTATTTTGTCTTATTCATTTTTTTCCCAACATATATTCTAAGCATATTTTCTTTCTTTTTTATCATCGTCTTTTGAGGGCAGCTTCAAAAGGCCACAGGAATATCAAATATTCCCTTTGAATGCAATTGACACTTTTAAATTCTGAAATGTGTCTTGCTGTAAGGTACCACAGCAGATGGAGTTTCAATCACCGCTGGGACCTCTGATGAGGGCTCATCCAGAAGCCGAAACTCGAGTCAGGTCAGGCCAAAGGCATGGTTTTACTCAGAAATGCTACAATGCTGCCACTGAAAGACATTATTCCTTGAATTTATTTTCATGTCATTTTTCTATTTTTATTATAATTGAATCTTGGGTAAGTCATTTTCAAATGATTGAGAAGTTGGTACCTGCACTTGTCTTTCTTACAACTTTTTCCTCAATATATTATTAACTTAAGTATCTGCCTGTATGCGTTACCTTTCTGTCTGTCTGTTGGTCTGCCTTTCTACCTATTATGTCTTTCACTCCACTTCTTTGTTTTTTAATAATTGATAGATTTTTGTCACACCCTTTCATGGCTTTACTGTGCCTTATATAGAAAGGGTTTTTTTTATTATTATAGAATAATTCTCTTCTCTCTCTCTTCTCTCTCTCTCTCTCTATATATATATATTATATATATAATACTCGTATATATATATACATACGTGTTTATATATATATATATATATATATTATATATATATATATATATATATCACAAGCAATTATTTCAGCAACTGCCATTATGAATAGCTGGGAATCAAAAACAACTTTTTGAACATGGGTGTACGTTTATGAAAAGCCAGTCTTTTCCTTATATATACATACCAACATAAAAATACCCAATCAAATAATAAATTGCATGTTGTACCTAAGCCTTTTTAGTAAGGCATCATTTATCCATATTTGTTCAAATGATTGAGTCATTCAAAGTCAAAATGGTGTTGTCCCCTGTATGTCTTTTTTGGTCATAATTTTGCAAAGTATACAATGCATGCTATGCCTGTGATATTTTGTCCTATGTGATAATTATTCAGTACTATATCCATGTGCTAAATGTCCACTTTTTTGCAGAAAGTCACTCTTCAAATAATTGAACAGAATAATGTGATTTCTGTATTTCTAATCAAAATTTATAAAGAAAATAAACATGTTCAAAATAATGTGGCGTTGATTTATTGAATGAATGTGTTGTAGGCGTAGGCACTGTTCACAGGGGCGGGATAGCCTAGTGGGTAGAGCGTTGCACTGGTGATCTGACGGCCTGGGTTCAAGCTACCACGGAGGCACACGCTCGGGAGGATGTTCCCCTGGAATTAACATCAAAACCGACACCACTCATCCAAAGGACCTTCAGATGAGACTGTAAACAGAAATCTTGTGAGAAAACACACAGTGAAGATCTTGTACATATGTTACAATCTGCTCCACCATTCAAAAGAGTAGGCCATTGTGTGCCGGTGGAAACAGATGACATCATCCCCGAAGTCGGAATGCAGCTACCTTAATCAACCATGGGCGAACGGTGGCATACACAAATCTCACCATCAATAAAAACTGGAGCGCTAACTAAGGGAACAGGACCTCAGAGCGCTAGATAGCAAACAAGTATGTTCATTTTCGCAAAGTATGAAACAAAAAATACAGGGTGTACTTGTTTTCAGGATTGAGGACAGGCAGCGTCACCCACATGATAATCATGGGGAAAGATGGAAATGATTGATCATCACACGAGGATTGCTTGTGTTCCTAGTGTTGACACCGTGCATGCATACAGTAGTTAGAAAGCCACTCAACCTCGAGAGACTAAGGAGGTACAGTGTTTGCTATAAAAAAAAAAGCAAAAAAAATTCAAACCTACCATTTTGTCCTAAGTTCAGGGCTAGTCTTTTATATGAAATGTGTGTGTGTGTGTGTGTGTGTGTGTGTGTGTGTGTGTGTGTGTGTGTAGAGGAGAGAGAGAGAGAGAGAGAGAGAGAGAGAGAGGAGAGAGAGAGAAGAGAGGAGAGAGAGAGAGAGAGAGAGAGAGAGAGATGAGAGAGAGAGAGAGAGAGAGAGAGAGAGAGAGAGAGAGGATTTGATTTGATTTGATTTGATTTGATTTGATTTGATTTATTCTTTAAATCGAGGATAATGGAATAAGCACTCTTGTGCTTTTTTTACATCCAGTTCCCGTGTGTATGCAGTTTTGAGAGAGAGAGAGAGAGAGGGGGGGGGGGGTTCATAAGGAAAATGCTAAAATCAAAGTACTTCCAGTTATTCAGGCAGGATTTTGAAAAAAAAACCAGACCAAGTATAGATCATCTGGTTAAGCTAATTGATACACAAATCAGTTTGCCCAGAGAAAAAAATGTTCTGACACTTTCTTTGATTTTCATAAAGCTTATGATCAAGTGTGGCATATACAATTATTATATAAACTGAAATCTATTGTCTTGTCAGGTCACATATATTTTTATGTAAAAAAATTGCATTGGGAGAGCAGCCCAATTCACGCAGAGAAATCTGCTGTGACAGAAAGTGGTATAAAACAAAATTAAAAAAATAATGATAAAATAACAACCAAGGCTGCAAACAGTCATCAATGACGTCACCAGAATGTTTTGATGCCAAGCTTGTCAAAGTAGAAACAAATAACAAACCCGACAAATCAATCAGAACAGAAAGACGAAACTGAGAAATCATGAAATTAGGACAGAAAAAACAAAAAGACAAATCGTTTAGGAAAAAAGGCAGTACAGCAGTGGTAACATGTGAACCTCTGACACACACACACACAGTTGGGTGGGCTAAAGCCTGTTCTGAAATCTGGAGGATTCTGTATTCAGTGGCTTTGTTGCACAAGAAAACAGCTTGTATTCTTTGAAGAAAGAGTTGTTTAGCCACACCTGACCATTAAATAACAGTTTAGAAAATGCTCTCTCTCTCTCTCTCTCTCTCTCTCTTCTCTCTCTCTCTCTCTCTTCTCTCTCTCTCTTCTCTCTCTCTCTTCTCTCTCTCTCTCTCTGTTGTCTGTCTATCTGTCTGTCTGCTTAATTACGTGTTTTTCCTTGTCTGCTGACCCAGTCGAGACTTAAGCATTATGAACAATCTTTTCTCTCGTTCCTGCATTCGCTGCTGAGACACAAAGCTCCACAGGGTCAGAAGAGGGTTCAGAGCAGAGTTCAGAGGTAGCACGTGAACAGCCAACACATCATAGAGTGTGTTGACACTAGAGTGTCCTTGTGACCTCAACATGACCACCAGTCCAAAGGACACCAGCACACAGCATCTGTAGCAGCCACTGTTCCCACCAGGCGTGCTGAGGAATAATACATCCTCTGTGTGTGCTCCATCATGATCCTGTGCTTTGGTAATCGTCTGTAGACAGCAGACTGGCCAGCCACGATCATGACAGACAGAGAGAAGTGCACGATGACAGTGACAGTGAACCATCGGAATGCTTGGTGAGGAAGATGGGGATCAAACACAGCCAGGCGACACAGACCAGACTGGCCATAGAGGCCCCAGTGTGACAAGCCAGGAAGAAATGGTATCAACGACACCAGAGCTCCAACACACCAGATCACTGCACACACCACTGTAGTGGAAGATCTGTCCCATGTCCATGAACTGTGGTGAAAACAAAAGAAAACCACGTGCTGTAACTCTATGAACCAGATGATGAGAACGGACACTACACTGGACAGCAGAGACAGAAAACCAGAGATCTTGCAGTGATGCTGTTGGTCCATGTCTTTTCCTGCTGAATATACTGTCCTCCAAACGTGTCATCTGCTATCACACTGATGCTGACGTGAACTCCCATACACAAGTTAGCCAACTGCAGATGAGTGAAACAGACTGAACACTTCTGGCCAAACACTTGTCTGGCTGCAAAGGAAGCTAGGATGCAGGCCACATTTCCTGCAGTAGCAACTACACTGATCAGCCAAAGAGAGATTTATGCCCACTGCTTGATATCAGCTTTGAACAGGGAGAAAACACAACATAAGGTGCTGTGCACTGTATTGTATTTGACTGTTCAGATACAACACTGGGACAGCAAAGTCTGTAGTTTGATGACACAATCCTGTGAAGGTGCACCAAACCTTTGAATAAATCCAGAGGAAAATTATTTATCGGAGTTTTTTGAATGTCAACTTCAATCAGTAGAGGAAAGTTTTAAACCCCAAAATATTGATGGTTTCAATGGAAGAAAAAGACAGATTCAAATACTTGAATGCCTGGTAAATATACAGATGTTACATTGCTCAGCATTGTCAAGGGATTTTTGACACATCAACTGTTTTCAAAGTATAGTGTATCTGCTGCGGTCTGTCATTTGTTATATGGATAAGGGGTTGTCCTTTAGAGTTAGGGATTGTAAATTCTGTAGCTTTCAGAAAAATGGACAGATTTGTAGTCTCAATCACATTGTTTGAAACATCAATGTACTGTAAGTTGTGTAGTTGAACTGCTGAGACATTAGTGATAGAACAATATGACAAACTGAGAAAAATAAGATAATTGTTGTTTGAAAAATCAGCCAGTGACATTCTGGATCCTGTGGCATCCAGGTATCGCAGTAGAGGGAAGGCTTCAGCATGGAAAGAGTCACTACACAGGAAAGTGTGACCTTCACATAGACATCCTCAGGACAGGTCATCATGTCACACATCAGTTCATCATCCGCTGTGAACACTGACCCCAGCCATCACACAGGTGATCTCCATGCAGACAGACTGTGGAAGCTCGACACTGGTACAAGCCAGGACAGGTCACACTGTCACAGTCCTGTTCATCTTCCCCATCAGTGCAGTCAGAAAATCCATTGCATCGAGTGTAGACAGGAAGACAGTGGACTGGTACTGATGTGCAGAGGTAATGACTGTCAGGACATGGCTCCTTGTTGGCCATCACACAGTGTGTAAGTAACCAGTGCCATCTAAGTTGATGTAAAGCTGTGGTATGCTGTTGACTTTTCCAATGACCTTGACATAGTAAGGCAACCGTTTCTCCTGACAATCTGTTTCATCAGAGTCATCCACACAGTCCGAGTACTCATTGCAGCGCTGACCATGCAGGACATACTGACCAGTGGAGCAGAGAAAACCAGTGTGCACAGGGTGTTCACAGAATGCTTCATCACTGTTGTCAGGGCAGTCCTGTCGGAAATCACAGACAAGTGTGTACTGCACTGTCCCTTTTCCATCACTACATCCGAACATGACATAGGTCAGCTTTCCAACAAGTACCCCCTCAGGCCTCTGTAGAGAGCTGTTACTGTAATGAGAAGTGGCTGTAAATTCACACACCAGTGACGGTTTTCTGTGTGTGCAGTGAACCATGGGGTCACACAACAACAACGTCTGTATGCTGTGATGATCTGTGCACGTCAGCAAACTCTGCCATGTGTTTCTAACAGCAGTTTGAACTGAATTTAAAGAAACTGGTGTAGCAGCTGAAATCAGCCTGGATTCTGGAATTGTTATTTCACAGAGTGCTTTTCTGATGACTGGAATCTCAAGCTCAACTTCCGACTGGAAATAGGATAATGGATTAAAATAAACTGAACGACGATTTCGTGAAGGATGCTTCTGATAGCACTGGCTACCATGTATTACATTGTAGATCATTGAATCATCAGACCCATTTTCGAAATTTACTGTACATAAATTTAGTATTTACCCAGCCTATTGTAAAACCAATAGCCAGTTCTTTTCGTAAAATTTTCTGAAGAGATGAAGAGAGTCTTCAACCTCTGCCTTTGTTTTTATTGAAGCTAATGCCCCTCCATCTGCTTTGCATTTAAAAGACCAAAACAGTTGAGAAATCTGCTCAATGTGAACCATGAATTTCAAACATTTGTGTCCTGAGACCAGCATCCCCTGACATGCAGGACTGCTGAAGGGACAGTGTTCTGTCTCATCACGTCCATCCTGACACTCTACTTTCAGATTGCAGTCCAGGTGATGGCCAAATTTAGAGTAATGTCTGACAGAGCAGTTGAACAGACCACTGGATAATTTGTGTGGTTTATCATTTTGGGAGAGACCAGCAAAATATAGTTTGAGATAGACTTGACTCCAGGGCAGAAAGTGAAACACCAGTTGGAGATGAGAGGTGTCCACAACAGAAGCTGTTGACAAGCTGTTCTTGCATAACTGTGCAACGCTTTGATGAGATGTGTTTGGCTTTGTGTAGTACAGGTTTAAAGGCACGTCCTCAGGGCAGATTGTAATGACTCTAGACTGCTGCACGCTCACCAAGATGGCTGTTTGTGGATCATCTTGATGTCTACATTAAACTGTGTGTAAGGGTCAACATAGGGTATTGTACACTTTCGTAATATTGAGAGGTATGTCTTACCACAGAATTATACACTTCCATTGTTTCTATATGGATCACAACCAAAGGGGTGTTAATGTGCAGAATATGCACAAATCTGTCTCTGAAAGTTGCATAAAGATCAGCATGGGTGACCACTACATTGCATGTCCAGAGTTGTTCCTGTAGAGGATTCATGTATGGTTGTCTCCCAGTGACCAGCATCACACCAGAGTGACTGTCGTTGAAGTCTGATGCTGCCATACATCCTGGTGCTATCTCCATAAGCATCTTACAAAAACTGGTGGAATCGTTACACACTCCGTACACCACTCCCTGCCTGGCTGTGTAGTCTGGCAAACCTTTCTGATGGTCACAGTCTGACACCATGACCTGCATCATTGTCGTGTTTTTGCTGCTTTGGTTCAACAGGTGTTCTATACCAGGACAGAGTTGACTGACCCCTGGCTGACTGGTCACTGTGTTCAGTTTGGTGTGGATGGCTGTGCTCATTTGTTTCTCTATGACTATACACACACACACGGTATTTCTACAAATAATGCTAACATTGTTTTGAGAAAGATTATTATTAGGTAAGGGAGGGGATAGACATTGATGATTGTAAAGATTATGAGTTCGCCTGTCAACAGAGGGGATTATTTTTTACCAACATAAATTAAAAAAAAAACCAAAAATCATAATGAGTATTCGTAAGCTTTTATTGTCTTAATGCAAAAAAGATAATATGCACACTACACTTCTGTGAAAACCTCAAAGAAAAGACATGAGGCTGTGTTTAAACTTTTGGGGCTGTATTGGTGGTGTGCTGTTGAGTGTCTGCTAGAGAGGAGCTGCAGTAGTATTGCTGTTGGACCATCTATCTATCTATCTATCTATCTATCTATCTATCTATCTATCTATCTATCTATCTATCTATCTATCTATCTATCTATCTATCTATCTATCTATCTATCTATCTATCTGTCTGTCTGTCTGTCTGTCTTCTGTCTCGTCTGTCTGTCTGTCTGTCTGTCTGTCTGTCTGTCTGTCTGCTATGTCTGTCATTGTCTGTCTGTCTGTCTGTAATTATATCTACCTGTTTATGATATGACTAAGACAGACTGTGAGAATGTCTGTTCAGAACTATGATGGAAGAAGAGAGAGAGAGAGAGAGAGAGAGAGAGAGAGAGAGGAGAGAGAGAGAGAGAGAGAGAGAGAGAGAGAGAGAGAGAGAGAGAGAGAGAGAGTCAGTCCATACAACCCCTTTTCTGTACTTGAAGTGCCTCAGCACTGACTGCTGAGAACCTTGCCTCCTGCCCCTCATTCCCTTCCTGCACAATACAGGACGCTGGCTTCCAGCCTGCGTATCTCTCAGTGCCCTATAATGTGAATGTTCTGTATTAATACTTGTGGCCAGTGATGATTCCCCTCCCCCACCTTTTCTTTTATTGCTTTGTTTCTTTGTTTTCTGGAATCATACAGTGCTTATCCTTTAAACACGCTATGCTTACACCTTGTGTGTGTGATGAGAAACTTACGAAAAATACTTTTACGTTTATAAATATTCTTGTACCAATATTGTGAAGAAATCTAGTGAAAGCTATCCTGTCCATAAATGTCTCTGTGAGAGAACTGTTTAGCAAAATTAACTCTGATCTGCGGTAATCTTTTTGATTTACAGACCTTCAGTGTACTTTCAGATCAAGGGTGGTCTTTAAAAAGTAAAAAAATAACCATAAGAGCTGTAAGCTGTATCTAGCACAAACAAAAAGTGGTTAACAGAACTACACTGCCTGTTGACACAACAACATATCGGTGGTGTATATCAGTGACTATGAGCCATGTCAACACGAGATTCCAGCCATTTGATAAGCTTAGCATCAGTAGATTTTTTACGCTTTTCTGCCAGTGTGTTAAAGGTGTACATGAAAGGGTTCACTGCAGAATTCAAGGGTAGGACAAAAATGGCCAGTGCTACATTCACCTCTCCATGGATGGTAATACCCACCAATGCCAACAGTCCACAAATACCAATGGGAAACCAGCACATGAAGTCTGTCACTGCCACAGTGATCAGTCGACGAGCTATGGTCATGTCACGTGACATTTTGCTGGTGTTGGTTTTCATGCTGTTGGTGTGAATGGACCAGTAGATGAGGGCCTGTCCTACAGAAATGAATTAAAAACAGCACAAAATTGAATATGATCAAAACTGAGAATGAATACCATCGTCCTTTAAAGTCCTTCGATGCCACTGGCAGTGGAACACAGACCCTGTCTGACCATAGAAGTTCCAGTGCCATGTCACAGGGAGCAGAGGAACCATGGCCAAACACCAGCCAACAAGCCAGATCAGCAGACAAGCCACTGCTGCTGACACTCTGTCAAACCGTAATGAGCTGAATGGAAAATGGAGAGCCACAAAACGGTCCAGTGTGATGACCCAAATGATCAGAGCTGACACTTCACTGGAAAGCAGGGATAACACTCCAGCCACTTTACATGCCACACTGCTTTTCCAGGAGTCATCATGATGGAGATATGTGCCACGGAACTTCTCATCAGCTATTCCTATGATCACAATATAGACTCCCATCAGAAAATCGGAAATGGTCAGGCTGGTAACAAAGACACTGAAACCACTTGAAGAACTCATACTCTTTGCAAATAAACGTGCACAGAAACAAAACACGTTACCAGTCACTGACAGGCAGGCTATCAGCCACAGAAAGCCACGGTATGTCCAGGACTGCAACAAATCCTTGCAGGATGACAGTGCACTTTTCGGAGCATGACAAGACAAATACTGAACATTCTTGGGAAGCATTTCCTTCACAGCAACAGTTTGTAGTTGTCTGTGACTATAATGCGCAGGTTGCTCAGATCTTTGAAAATGTCAGGTGTAAATGTTCTCATAGGACTTCCTTCCATGTGCAACTCTGTCAACTGTTGTATTAGCTGAAATCCATCAGAGCTGATGGTGTGAATGGAAGTAGAAGTTAGGTTAATCTTCTGCAGTCTTACAAACAGTGAGAAGAACCGTGCTTCAAACACTGTTAGTGATGTATGGGACAGATCTATCACTGAAAGTGTGCCCTGCTGTAAGCCAGCTCTCTTATCTCCATGAACTGATGTCAGAGGATTGTTGGACAAGGACAACACGTACAGGTTTTGTAAACCAAGAAATGATGTCACGTTGAGGTTCTGAAGCTGGTTGTCACTGATGTCTAGAATCCTCAAATTGGGCAACACTACACGTGGCAAGAAGGTCAATGAGCACCTGGTCAGAATCAAATGAAACAGGTGAGCATGGTCATTGGCATCAGACAGGGTCATGCCAGAGCCTGTGGCATCCAAATAGCGGATCTGAGGAAACTGTGTGGCAGAGAAAGGCTGGACACACATAACTGTGTGACCTTGACAGGCACAGCCTACAGGACAGGTCAGGTCACACAGTAGCTCATCATCATTCAGGGGGCAGTGAGGCCAGCCATCACACAGCTGGTCTTCATGAATACAGATCGTAGATACTCTACACCTGAAAAACCCTGGACACCTCAGGTCCTCACATCCTTCTTCATCCTGGAAGTCCAGACAGTCGTACATCCCATTGCAGCGTGTGTAGACAGGCAGACAGTCAGTGAAGTCACCAGGACAGCGGTAGTGGCTGTCAGGACAGGAGTCATTAGAATTCAGATATTCTGATAGAAAGGTTTTCTCTGAATCAAAGTTGATTAAAACAGGAGTTGGAAGATAGATGTGATCAATAACAATTTGAGTGAAATAGTCACAGCTGTTTTCATCTGACTCATCCTGGCAATGGGACATCTGATCACAGACATTGTTGTAAGAAACACACTGACCACTGTCACAGGCAAAACTACTGATGCATGCAGGATGTCTACAGGCAGACTCATCACTTTTGTCTGGACAGTCAGCTATGAAGTCACATAGCAGTGTGTAGGACAACGTAAATTGGTCCTCACTGCATCGAAATGTGGGGAATGACACAGCGTGGTGGACTGCTGAATAAAGTTTATTTGCACTTGAAGATTTACCTGAAAAACTGCACATGGACTGGTGTTTGAAGGTACAGACTTCATACAGGTTTGAACCACACACTATGAAGGTAAAGGTCACATGGCCACTGGGACACACTGTCATAGACTGCTGCCCTGAGGGCAGTGGAAAGGGTCTAGAGGTCAAGGACACAGGTTGTGAGTGAAGAGAGGTGGTCTTCAGTCTTGTTCTTTCTGAATTCACAAGTCACTCCATAGGAACTTAGCAAATTGGGTACAACACAGTCTGAATTATAGGGTTGTTTTCCTGAAAACGAATAGCATTTTTTCAATCCCCCATGTTCTGAACGAATATCAGCAATAAAAGAATGGTGCACGACTGTTTTATCATTTAATATCACATGCCTATACATGGCTGGCACTGACAGATCATTGCCATGAAATCCAACGAAAATATCAGTCAATCTTTGTGATGCCGCAGAACATGGGGCCATTCAAAGCTACATTTGGGAAAAGTAAACATGGCACACAATGAGTTACAATACTCAGTGCCCATTTTTAGATAATCTACTGTCTTGTTGTCAGTAGGTATTTTCAAGCCATTGACGAACTTATAGCACTGACCACAAAGTGATATTAGTCCCTGACATTCAGGGCTGCTGAAGGGACAGTCTTCAGTTTCATCCTGTCCATCTTCACATTCTGTTTTGTGGTTACAGGCCATGTGGTGATGGAGGCTGGGATAGTCACTGGAAGAACAGTTCCACAGACCACTGGGCAACTTCTGCAGTGACCTGTTTTGAGGAACAAAGGAGAAGAAGAATTCAAAGTGGTCTCTTTTTCTGCAATCCCCAGGATAAAATTCTACAGCAAACTTTGTTGCTTGAAACACATGAAGAAAGTCAGACTGGTAGTGAACAGTTCTGAGCCACACGAGCTCACACTGCTGTGTGTAAAGCCCACTGTCAACATCATACTCCATGAAATAACGGTAAAGATCGACATTGGCCACGTATGTCCAAGATTCCATGATGCTGACAAAAACAAGATTCCCAGCTGGAACATGCACAGTCTTTTTCAAACGGCGAGTGTCTGACAAACAGACGTTTCTACTGGCTGTGATGTAACCAGAGGAGTTGGAAGTCATGATGACCAGCAGTGAGTTACCTGACTGTTCTTTGTCATTTCTGCAGCCACCTGTCATGTGAATAGATAAGTAGTCAGTGAACATGACATACCTCTGGGAATCTCACCTGTCTCACCTCGTGGCATCCCTGGTACTGTGTTATCAGCAGCCTGCAATGACATCACCATGATTCTGCTTCTTCATTGGTTCTGATCTTTGCTAGCTCAGCTGACTATAAATTCTTATGCCACAGCATTTGATGATGTTGCCAATGTGAGAAGCTGATGCTCTGCTTTTTCTTCTTCTTCTTGCCTTGGTATTTCATTTAAGGACAGCCTACTCGAGGTTTGACCTTTAGTTTTATAGTGCAAGGCCTGCATATCTTAATTTTCTTCAGTTTACTAATATCACAAGTTTTCTTTTTTCTTCCCAGTTTATGTATTATGCTCTCAGTGTTTTTTTTTTTAATCTAACTGACCCAGCAAAACCTTCTGAAAAACGCATCTCAGCTGTTTTGATTTTTTCCCCATCATCTTTTCTTTATGCCCAGCATGACGAGCCATACTAAGCATTTTATTATATAGTCATTTTCATCTGGTATTAAATGCTGCACTCTTTCCAGTTGTTGTTTAGTTGAATCACTCTACTTTTGGTCAAGTCCACTTTCATATCCTTGGTTCTTGATCCATCATTTAGCTTAACTGACCCGAGATATTTTAAGTCTTTGAAACATTTTAAAGTGTTTTGTCAATCTTTATTTCAGGCTCTTTTGGCAGCTTGTTTTGGCAGCATAGAGCATAGTTGTCTTTTGCACATCGAGCTTGAGATCAACTTTTATTGTTAATTATGTCAACTCCAAGTAATGCTCTCTTCATGTTGGTAATGTTGCCTGCTAGTAGTGCTGTATCTTCAGCGTAGCACAGATTTGTTATGTTTCTGCTACCTCTCTTGAGGCCCGTGTCTTCAATATCTCTTGACATGCTCTGTGTTTGGAGTGAAAAGGTGAGCTCAGAGGAGGCACCTTGTCTAACTCCTGCAAGAATGTCATGAACACAGCAAAACATTCCACAAGCAAGAAGAAAGTATAGTTTTAAGTGATAAAGATTTTAATTTAGACACAAACAGCCCTGAGCTGGAGCCAGAACCCCTCATTAATGAAGATGGGACAGCCATCAAAGAGCTTCAATGCAGAAAGTCACCAGGTCTTGATCACATTCCAGGAGACACTTGCTGAAGCATTCAGGAAGAGGTGGGCTGAGAAACCATACATTACCATGAAAAAGTGAGCTGAGAAAATAGGAGAAAGAGGGCTGAGAGCCATGCATTACCTATGAGAAGGTGACAGAGAGCCATGCATTACCTAGGAGAAGGTGGCAGAGAGCCATGTATTACCTAGGAGAAAAGGCGAGAGCAGCTTACTAGGAGGGGCAGAGAGCCATGCATTACCTAGGAGAAAAGGTGACAGAGAGCCATTACCTGGAGAAGGTGAGGAGCCATGTACCCAGGAGAAGGTGGCAGAGAGCCATGCATTACCTAGGAGAAGGTGGCAGAGAGCCATGCATTACCTAGGAGAAGGTGAGCAGAGAGCCATGCATTACCTAGGAGAAGGTGACAGAGAGCCATGCATTATCTCTGCTGTAACATCTGGAAGACTGGTCAGTGGCCAGAAGACAGGAAGTCACAAGAACTTGTCATGCTCCACAAGAATAAAACTGTAAAAGACCGCAGCAACTTTAGGGCAATACCCTTCATCTGACATGCAAACAAGATCTTGCTGATCATAATCTTGAGAGTGATAAATCAAAAAGTAGTGTTTGGGCCATCAGACTATCAGGCAGGCTAAAGAGCAAACAGAGGAAAAACAATCCTATTCCAACACATTGTTAAAAAGTTGAAAAGCACGAGACCTCTTTATCATTTTCACAGACTACAGCAATACCTTTCACAGCATAATTTACCAGCATGTTTTGGCACAATGGGCTTTTCAAACATCATCATCTCCTTGATTTCCTCATGTTTTGAAGACCAAAATAGCACTGTCAGATGAGGCAAGAAAAAATGCGAATTTTTCAGCATCTCAAAAGGAGTTAGACAAGGATGCAGCCCTTCAATTTTGGCGATACTGAAGAATTTTTTTTGTGGGTGATATTTTGCCCTAAAAACACTCCCTGCTCGAATTGTTCTTTTCTATTACTTCCTTTTTTCTTGCTTTTTCTGCTGTTCATATTTTGGTCTCATGAAGAACTACTCTTTTCTTTCACTTCCTTTTTCTCCTTGCTTTTTCTGCTGTTTATATCCTAGTCTAATCTGTCTTTGGAAGTACAGGTTAATCTATTTTTACTTGCCTAAGTTCTAGAGCTTTTTGTATTGATGTATTCACTTTTTGTGTATTTAGATGCTAGCAAGTGTGTTTTGCAAACTTCTTGTTATCTCATACAGGGATCACATTCCTAATAAAGAAGTGAAACAAAAATAAAACCGCTATTTATCAAACTGAAGAGCTTCTGACTTCAGTAACAAAACACAACAAAACAAAAAGCAAACTGAAGTGGTAGGGCACGTCAAACAAACATCTGGACCCGCCAAGACTGAATTGGTGGTCTAGAGGTAACGTGCCTGCCAAGAAAGCAAAAAGTCAGGGTCGAAGTGTGCAGTGGTTTGAATCCCGTTTGGGCCCCAAACTTTACCCCCATCCATTAGACCATGAGCGGTGGTCTGGGTGCTAGTCTTTCGGATGAGACGATAAACTAAAGTCCCGTGTGTTACACATCATTATTTAGCGCACGTTAAAGAACCCATGGCAACAAGAGGGTAATACTATTGTTTCCACGTGGGTTCTCTGCTCCGTAGCTGTTTGATTCCATGTTATCAAATCTCTGTAAAATGTGTGTTCCTGACTATTCCTCTGATTCTGCATTTCTATACTACTCCCGTTCTTCAAATGCATTATCTCTATAATTAGCGATGTTGATGTTGCTGATCTCCTCAGAGGTGTTAATGAGGTGGTCAGCATGCAGCCTGCTTGCCAGTGAGGACTTCCTCATCAACTTGCAGGACTAATGCACAGCTGTCAGTTTCCCCCACTTTCAGATACTCTCAACTGCAATCCATTTGATCCCACCCCAGCCCAGCAGAGTCAGCTGCTGCTAATGATAGCAAGAACTGACCACATTAATTTAGACTTAGTAAAAGGAAAGGATGTGCTACTTTTAGCTTTGTGCCTTGGAGCCTTAACAACAGATGAGATAAGAGAGGCTATGCCAATCAGAGAACTAACAGCCCTTTTCACTCCAAACTGCTGGGTAAGAGATGTTCCAAGGTGAGGCATTCTGGGTAATCTTTACTGCCCATACCTCTGTTGCATCATCATCCCTTGGTACTCCAGTCCGTTTGGCCACCCAAACTGGTCTAATGGGAAAAAACAAAACATGCAGATCACTTACACCAACAAGAAGATGAAAACGGCATGACAATGTGTGCGCATCGTTATGATAATGGATACACAGTTCAACTTGGGGAGCACCATGCTGAAGCAAACAGTGCAGTAGATCAATGCATCATCAGCTTCATGTCCACACAGAACAGCACTGCGTATCAATATCGGCCCAACTGCGTGCTGGCCCAAAGATGTTGCTTTTATATCGATTACAGAGTGGCCCAACTGGCATACCAAATGATGTTGATTTTACATTGATTACAGTGTGGCCCAACTGGCATACCAAATGATGTTGATTTTACATTGATTACGGTGTGGCCCAACTGGCATACCAAATGATGTTGATTTTACATTGATTACGGTGTGGCCCAACTGCAACCAAATGATGTTGATTTACAGTGATTACAGTGTGGCCCAACTGGCATACCAAATGATGTTGAGTTTACATTGATTACAGTGTGGCCCAACTGGGATACCAAAATATGTTGATTTCACAGTGATTACAGTGTGGCCACTTGTGAACACTTTCAAACCCTCTTCAGCGCTGATCGTACTGTTGATGACGCAGTGATCCAACAGATTCCACAGCAACCAGTGAAAGAAGAACTGGACGAAGCCCCAACCCTGGAAGAGGTAACTAAAGCATAGAACAACTGAAGAGTGGGAAGGCTGCAGGCGTCGACGGTATTCCACCAGAATTATGGAAAAACGGGGGGCAAACACTGCACTGCAAGCTCCATGAATTTTTTGTTTGCTGCTGGGAGCAGGGAAAGTTACCACAAAACCTTCGTGATGCAATCATAATCACCCTTTACAAAAACAAAGGGGAAAAATCAGATTGCTCCAACTACAGGGGATAACTCTTCTCTCCATCGCTGGCAAAATCCTTGCAAGAGTTCTCCTCAACAGACTAGTACCTGCTGTTGCAGAACACCACCTCCCTGAGAGCCAGTGCGGCTTCAGAGCTAACAGGGGTACCACTGACATGGTCTTCGTGCTCAGACAACTTCAAGAAAAGTGCCGCGAACAGAACAAGGGACTGTACATCACCTTCGTTGATTTAACCAAGGCATTTGACACTGTGAGCAGGAAGGGCCTGTGGCAGATCATGGAGCGTCTTGGCTGTCCCCCAAAGTTTCTCAACATGGTGATCCAGCTACATGAAGACCAGCGTGGCCAGGTCAGAAACAGCAACGATCTCTCAGAGCCTTTCCCAATCACAAACGGGTGAAGCAGGGCTGCGTTCTTGCACCAACCCTCTTCACTATTTCTTCAGCATGATGCCTCAGCGGGCCACAGAAGATCTTGATGACGAAGACGGAGTTTTCATACGCTACCGCACAGATGGCAGCCTATTCAACCTGCAGGCGTCTTCAGGCCCACACCAAAACCCTGGAGCAACAAATTCGAGAGCTACTTTTTGCTGATGATGCTGCCCTTGTAGCCCACACAGAAACCGCCCTGCAGCATGTAACATCCTGTTTTGCAGAGGCAGCCCAGCTCTTCGGACTCGAAGTCAGCCTGAAGAAGACAGAGGTTCTCTACCAGCCCGCACCTCAGGTAGCGTACCACCCACCTCACATTACAATTGGTGAGACAGAACTGAAGACAGTCCAGCAGTTTACCTACCTGGGATGCACAATCTCCTCTGACGCAAAGATTGATAAAGATGTAGACAACAGACTGGCAAAGGCAAACAGTGCTTTTGGCAGACTCTACCACCGTGTCTGGAAAAACAAACACCTGAAGAAAGACACCAAGATCAGTGTCTACAGAGCCGTGGTACTGACCACCCTCCTGTACGGTCTGAGTCATGGTCACATACAGACACCACCTGCGAATTCTGGAACGCTTCCACCAACGCTGTCTCCGCTCCATCCTCGACATCCACTGGAGCGACTTCACCACGATGCTGAGGTGCTGGAGCAAGCAGGGATCACCAGCATTGAGGCCATGTTGCTGAAAACGCAGCTACGCTGGGCAGGGCATGTCTCTAGAATGGAGGACCATCGCCTACCGAAGATGGTTCTCTACGGTGAACTTTCCACCGGACACCGCTACAGAGGCGCACCAAAGAAGAGATTTAAAGACTCTCTGAAGAAATCTCTGTCAGCCTGCCTCATAGACCATAACCAGTGGTCAGTCCTTGCTGCTGACCGGCAGGCCTGGCGACACACTGTGCATCAGTCGGTCTCCTCCTTTGAGGACAATCGCAGAGCGTCCCTTGAGGAGAGGCGAATGAGGAGGAAGAACCGCGTCCCCTCTACATCAACCCCAGAATCGACTTTCCCCTGCAGCCGCTGCGGCCGGGTTTGTTTGTCACGCATTGGACTGAACAGCCACCAGCGAGCCTGCACCAGACGTGGACAGTGCCCTTAATCTTCGTTCGCGAAGCCAAGCCATGACAGTGTGGCCCAACTGGGATACCAAATGATGTTGATTTTACATTGATTACGTGGTCAACTGCAACCAAAGATGTTGATTACAGTGATTACCGTGTGTCCAACTGCCAACCCAAAAGATGTTTACATTGATTACATTGTGATCCAACTGCCAACCCAAAAGATGTTGATATTACATTGATTACATTGTGATCCAACTGCCAACCCAAAAGATGTTGATTTAACATTGATTACAGTATGGCCCAAAAGACTTGATTTTACTATGAATACAGTGTGGCCCAACTGCCTGCTGCCCGAAAGACCGTGCTGATTTTACGTTGATTACAGTGTACAAAAAATGTTTTGAGATTATTGTCTTATTCTGTCCCACAACTCAGTACAATTATCCTTACATAAGTTGTGAGTACAGTTGGACAGACAAGAACGTAGATATAGCAGACTTCTCAGACACGCTTACAGAGTGGATGGATTGCAATTATAAGTTATTTGAGAACAGTTGGACACTTCTCATAAACTATTGCTATGTGTTGTACAACATAATTATATTGTACTTCGAGCTTATAAAAAGACACATGTGTACTGCAATTGTCATCTAAAACGGCAAGCTTGCTAGCAGCTGGTCAGTATTACATGACACATCGGTGCTCGTTCGCGTTTCCTGTATCAATGTTCAATAAGGTTATCTGGCTAAGTTTCTCTATGTGTTGTTTTACCTGTGGTTTGAATTAGTATGTTGACTATGGACTGGGATTCAGGTGTTTCTAAGTTACAGGTACAAGTGGAAAGCTTACAAAATCGCATGCACAGGAGGAGTGGTTGTAAAAGAGCACATGAGTGCTGAAGCCTATATAGTATGTCTAGACAAACACTCATTTGCTGTAGTAAGACTGATCTAGGCAAGGCTGGATTGGGCACTTGCATCTCCTGTAGTCACAGCACACGTGCGGCCAGTTGCTCTGCTGCTGCCTTCACTGGTGTAAGCTGCTCCACAGTGAGGAAAGCAGCAGGCTGGTCGACTGACTGACTGGCTGACTGACCATGTGTTTAATGACATTCTATAAAAGACAGGCTGTGATCCATTTTGAACAGATATTTCTTGATGGCATAATGAGTGACCATGTTCTCTGATAAGGCTAAACATTACCACATCAAGACAACCATCCTGGCTGCAGTGGTTGGTGCCTATGGTTACAAACTGGAGGGTTGCGGATCAGTAGGGCTTCCTCAGACTCCGGCTGGTTCCTACCTCAAGAGAACGTGCTGTGGGTTCTTTGGGAATACTGAGACCACACAGTCAAGCTGCATCTACTTTAGGGATGCAAGTTTTATTGTTGCTACCTTTTTAAAAATTACCTGACCAACACTGCAGGTGTCTATTTCTCAGGCTCTGTTTACTACCGGATATATCATAAGTGTAAACGTAGAGTACACCCCTGTCAAGTAGTCTCAAAGCACATGTACCTCCATAGCAGTATCATTACATCATTCTCATCATCCTTCATTGTCCTTCAATAGAAGAAAAAAAAGATTGCGCTTGATTTGGTGGCCCAAGTTGCTCTGGTCTCATGATCACATCAGATTAGGTTTCCCAGTACACTTCTGTACTGTGGTGAGTTTGGATCAAAGCCTTTGGGGTTGGAGGTTCAAGGATAAGGGTTATTAGAGGGACACTGTGATGGTCTCCATCTCGAGTGGGTGATTCACTCAGCATGGCGGCGCGACTTAAGGGAGTAATAGGTTAGTGAGGGATTTAGTAGGTGGTGTTCTGCCTATGTTAGCTTAAAACAGGCACCACTGAACACCACCAAAGTGACCCAGCAGAAGTTTGGAGTCGCTCTGGCTGGTGGCCCCGTGGCGGCCTAACATTGATGGGGTCTCTGTGGACTTCTGGGGAGGGGGGGGGGATGGAAGAGAAGGTGGCAGTGGAGGTCCTACTGAAATGTGTGCAGGGGAAAGAAAGTTTACATTAAAAAAAGAAAGTTTGCAAAGATAGAAAAATCATTTAAAAACAAATAGACAAGCAACAAAAACTATTTTAATTAATGAAGGTATGACAAATGTCCTAGAGGACTGTGCTAGAGACCTTTTGCAATATGATATGCCAAATTCATGTTTCTAAGTGTACTACTGAGGAAGTTTTCAGGAAACTGCGGTAAAAAATCTTTTGTACTCTTGCATTCAAATATTATTTAAGTCTTAGTGGTAGTCTCACCACACAAAGATTTACCGTTTCAGCTGAATGTCGCTATGAATGCATTAAGTTTTATTCTATAAAACACCATGTCTACTCTTCTTCTTGTGTAAAGTTTTGTGCAAGTCCTAGAATGGTTCAGGACTCTTACATTGCTGGTACTGGTTGCACATCTGTTAAAAAAATATTTCTGTTAGGTGATACTTTTCTGTGATCTTTCTCCGTGATGTTCGTTCTAATAAGCGGTATCTTGTAAGATAAACGCACTTGCAAGTCTTCTGATTTCGGTGACCTTTCTCCATGATGTTCGTTCTAATATTATAAGTGGTTTCTTGTTATGATAAATGCACATGCAATTCTTCTCATTACCGCCCATGCTTTGCACCTCTTCTCTATCAGCCCACGCATTTAGAAATAGTCCACTATGTTGAGAGGCACACAACAAAAAGCTACACTTCTACCCTTTAAAGTTAAAAGGTGTATGACATGCCTTCCCCAGTGCAATTTTTAAAGATTTTTTTTATACCATGGAGATTTTAAAGCCTACAATACACTAGTGTGATGTCCAGAATTCGAGAGTTTGGCTGACTGTTGTACACAGAAGAAATAGTATTCACGCAAGGGCACAACTCTCTCTCCTCTCTCTCTCTCTCTCCTCTTCTCTCTCTCTCTCTCTCTCTCTCTCTCCTTCCTCTCTCTCTCTCTCTCCTCTCCTCTCTCTCTCTCTGTCTCTCTGCTCTCTGTCTCTCTGTCTCTCTCTCTCTCTCTCTCTTCTCTCTCTTTATATATATATATATATATATATATATATATATATATATATATATATATATATAATATATAATATAATAATACATACATACATACATACATACATACATACATACATACATACATACATACAAACATACATACATATATCATCCATAGACCTGGTCTGTACAGTTCCACACGCACCCCTTCACACCCTTCCTACCACTGGCGTGTGTACAGTAACAGTGAGGGTGTGAAAGGGCACCCCACACACAACTGACAGTCACTGCCATCCATAGCACAGTCATGTCAACATATGTTCGCCAGAATCCAGCACACAATTGGTCCCTACGAAAATCTTCTATGACTTGTAAAGAAGCGTAAATTTAAATGGTAGGGGCATGTCAGAAGATCAAAAGGATTTGCAAAACAATACTGCAAGGTACTGTCCAAGGAGGAAGAAAAAGAGGCAGACCAAAGAAGAGATACGAGGTGTGTGTCGTTGGTCAATTAACATAAAGATTCTGTGCCTGTCATTGGTCCGCTAACAGAAAGATTCTGGTGCCTGTTGTTGGTCAATTAACAGAACTATTCTGGTGTCTGTCACCGGTCCAATTAACCAAAAGTTTGTGTTCTGTCACTGGTTCATTAACAGATAGATTCTGGTGTCTGTCACTGTTCATTAACAGAAAGATTCTGGTGCTGTCACTGGTTCACTAACAGATAGATTCTGGTGCCTGTCACTGGTTCATTAACAGATAGATTCTGGTGCCTGTTGTTGGTCAATTAACAGAAAGACACTGGTGCCTGTTGTTAGTCAATTAACAGAGCGATTCTGGTGTCTGTCACCGTCCAATTAACCAAAATTTGTTGTGTCTGTCCTGGATCATTAACAGAAAGATTCTGGTGTCTGTCACTGGTTCATTAACAGAAAGATTCTGGTGCCTGTCACTGGTTCATTAACAGATAGATTCTGGTGCCTGTCACTGGTTCATTAACAGAAAGAATCTGGTGCCTGTCACTGGTTCATTACAGATAGATTCTGGTGCCTGTCACTGGTTCATTAGCAGATAGATTCTGGTGCCTGTCACTGGTTCATTAACAGATAGTTCTGGTGCCTGTCACTGTTCATTAGCAGATAGATTCTGGGTGCTGTCACTGGTTCATTAACAGAAAGATTATGGTGCCTGTCACTGGTTCATTAACAGATAGTTCTGGTGCCTGTCACTGGTTCATTAACAGAAAGACTCTGGTGCCTGTTGTTAGTCAATTAACAGAAAGACACTGGTGCCTGTTGTTAGTCAATTAACAGAAAGACACTGGTGCCTGTTGTTAGTCAATTAACAGAACGATTCTGGTGTCTGTCACCGGTCCAATTAACCAAAAGTTTGTTGTGTCCATCACTGGTTCATTAACAGATAGATTCTGGTGCCTGTCACTGGTTCATTAACAGAAAGATTCTGGTGTCTGTCACTGGTTCATTAACAGATAGGTTCTGGTGCTTGTCACTGGTTCATTGATAGATAGATTCTGGTGCCTGTCACTAGTTCATTAACAGAAAGACTCTGGTGTCTGTCATGGTTCATTAACGGAAAGATTCTGGTGCCTGTCACTGGTTTCATTAACAGAAAGATTCTGGTGCCTGTCACTGGTTCATTAACAGAAAGACTCTGGTGTCTGTCACTGGTTCAATTAACAGAAAGATTCTGGTGCCTGTCACTGGTTCATTAACAGAAAGATTCTGGTGCCTGTTACTGGTTCCAGTTAACCAAAGATTGTTGTGTCCTGTCACTGGTTCATTAACAGAAAGACTCTGGTGTCTGTCACTGGTTCATTAACAGATAGATTCTGGTGCCTGTCACTGGTTCATTAACAGATAGTTCTGGTGCCTGTCACTGGTTCATTAACAGAAAGATTCTGGTGTCTGTCACTGGTTCATTAACAGAAAGATTCGGTGCCTGTCACTGGTTCATTAACAGATAAGAGTTCTGGTGTCTGTCATGGTTCATTAACAGAAAGATTCTGGTGTCTGTCACTGGTTCATTAACAGAAAGATTCTGGTGCCTGTCACTGGTTCATTAACAGAAAGATTCTGGTGCCTGTCACTGGTTCATTAGCAGATGATTCTGGTGCCTGTCACTGGTTCATTAACAGAAAGATTCTGGTGCCTGTCACTGGTTCATTAACAGAAAGATTCTGGTGCCTGTCACTGGTTCATTAACAGAAGATTGTTGTGCCTGTCACTGGTTCATTAACAGAAAGATTCTGGTGCCTGTCACTGGTTCATTAACAGAAAGATTCTGGTGCCTGTCACTGGTTCATTAACAGAAAGATTCTGGTGTCTGTCACTGGTTCATTAACAGAAAGATTCTGGTGCCTGTTGTTAGTCAATTAACAGAAAGATTCTGGTGCCTGTCACTGGTTCATTAACAGAAAGATTCTGGTGCCTGTCACTGGTTCATTAACAGATAGATTCTGGTGCCTGTCACTGGTTCATTAACAGAAGATTCTGGTGCCTGTCACTGGTTCATTAACAGAAAGATTCTGGTGCCTGTTGTTATTTCAATTAACAGAAAATTCTGGTGCCTGTCACTGGTTCATTAACAGATAGATTCTGGTGCCTGTCACTGGTTCATTAACAGATAGATTCTGGTGCCTGTCACTGGTTCATTAACAGATAGATTCTGGTGCCTGTCACTGGTTCATTAACAGATAGATTCTGGTGCCTGTCACTGGTTCATTAACAGATAGATTCTGGTGCCTGTCACTGGTTCATTAACAGAAAGATTCTGGTGCCTGTCACTGGTTCATTAACAGATCGATTCTGGTGCCTTTCACTGGTTCATTAACAGAAAGATTCTGGTCATGTCAGCGGTGCATTGTTTATGCTGACCACCTGCTTCCCCTTATTCTGGGTCGGGGAAGCCAAGGGAAATAATTACCCCTAACCAGTCTTCCAGTCCCTGGCAATCAAGGATTGGTTTAGTGACACTTGTATACCAGGCGCCGGAAACAAAAGAATTCAGGGTTTCATCACACTTGCTTGCTTTTGCTGATGCAGTTGTGTCCTCCTCAGGTCACAGGGATGTGTACTGGGCGATTTCTTTTGAGGTATTGTCCTGTGACTTGTGCTTTAATACTGGTTCCGCCATGGTTGTTTTTTTTTGGTGGGAAGTGGTCATTGGTTTCAGCCGACACGCTGGTATTGGTTGGCCTGCTATTTTCAGTGGCTGTGTGGTTTATTCCTAAATCGGAAATCTCCGCTGGGACGTTAATTTAATCAATGTGGTTTATCAGGGCATCATTGTATCCGGGATCGGGGCGGATAGCTATGTCAGAACTTGCCTCATTGAAGACGTCGGTCGGTCGGGAAATTCTCGGAGTACTCATGTGACCCCTCTCCAAAGTCTCGATGCTAAACGGCCGTGTGCGACGCCAGAATCTTGCGCACACGTTAAATCTTTCGCTTTTGTAAGATAGGCTTGTGCGGGAACAATACATATTTACAAACGCATACCACGGACCGATAAAAAAGATGATGCTTATTGTTATCTCATTAAAGAATAAATATAAAAAAAATAATAAAAAATAATACTTTTCGGAGCTCTGGTAACCGCCTTGTTTCGTACGCCAGAAGAGAGAGAGGGGGGGGGGGGAGGTATTGAGCCAGACTGAGAGTCCAGAGTTGTGCAGATAAGTAGAGTTGAGTGAGAGAACTGGTATCAGACGACACGCTGATTGGTTGGTATTTTCCGAGTGGTAGAGAGAGAGAGATATCAAATCGAAATCAGATCGAAATCGAAATCAGAAGCTATTGTATTTCACAGGATGAGTACGATTGAGTAAGCAAAAATTTGCTTTGTTCACACGCCATGTCTAGAGAGAGAGAGAGAGAGAGAGAGAGAGAGAGAGAAGATGAGAGATGAGAGAGAGAGAGAGGAGAGAGAGAGAGAGAGATCAAATCAAATCAAATCAAATCAAATCAAAATTTATTTCCAGATGGTACATTGCGTAAGCAATATAATTTGCTTTTTTTCATCAAGCCATCTATCTAGCAAAATAAAATAAAAGAGAGAGAGACAGAGGGAGAGAGAGAGAGAGGGAGAGAGAGAGAGAGAGAGAAGAGAGAGAAGGAGAGAGAGAGAGAGAGAGAGAGAGAGAGAGAGGAGAGAGAGAGAGAGATGAGAGATGATGATGATGATGATGATGATGATGATGATGATGATGATGATGATGTGATGTAGAGGAGGAGGAGGAGGAGGAGGATGGGAGGAAGGTTTGATGTTTTCTTTTCTTTTCTCCTTCTTGTCATTCCTCCACGAAAGACTTGGTTTATCATCTCTTTCAAGATGGCGCCTTTGGTTTATCATCTCATTCAAAAGACTAGCGCCCAGAACACTAGTTATAGTCTCGTGTATGGAAGTAAAGTGAACCTTTAGGAAGGATTTAAAACTGCGATATTTTATGTTTCATGTGAACATGAATTTTGTTTTGTTCCTCTACTAGAGCTCTGATGTTCACCATTGGTGAGATTTTGCAGGATACGACTGTTTTGGCCTATCATGAAGGAACATGCCCTCTGACTGAAGACAGCATGGCTGCATGTGCATGCAGTTCTTTTTTTAAGGTTGC
>CM060339.1:39477507-39482507 GCA_030674155.1 Stramonita haemastoma | reverse complement strand
ATGTATGTATGTATGTATGTATGTATGTATGTATGTATGTATGTATGTATGTATGTATGTATGTATGTATGTATGTATGTATGTATGTATGTATGCATGTATGCATGTATGCATGAATGTATGCATGTATGTATGCATGTATGTATGTATGCATGTATGCATGTATGCATACATGTATGTATGCATGCATGCTTGTCTACCTGCCTGTTTGTCTGCCTGTGTAATACAGCGAACAAAAAGCTATTGTTAACCATTTCACCTCCTTTTCCTGTGTCCTTAGAGAGAAGACAGAGAAAAAAAAGAACGACAACTTTGTTGATGATCTGCTCATGCACACCCCCCCTCCACCCCCACACCTCTCAGGTATAGGCTAACCTGTAAAAATCGATTCACACTCACACACTGAACAAACACTTTATTATTTCCTTTATATGTCAGAGAATGACAGAAGGCGGAGCAATGGGTATTACACTAGACTACACTACACTACACTACACTACACTGCACTGCACAGCACTAGACTACACTACACTGCACTGCACTGCACTGCACAGCACTAGACTACACTAGACTACACTACATAACACTGCACAGTATTGCACTGCACTGCACTACACTGCACTACACTACATTACACTACACTACACTGCACTACACTACACTACACTACACTACACTGCACTGCACTGTACTACTGCACTGCACTACACTACATTACACTACACTACACTGCACTACACTACACTACACTACACTGCACTGCACTGCACTGCACTACACTACACTGCACTGCACTACACTGCACTACACTGCACTACACTACACTACACTACACTACACTACACTACACTACACTACACTACACTACACTACACTACGCTACACTGCACTGCACTGCACTGCACTGCACTACACTACACTGCACTACACTGCACTACACTACACTACACTACACTAGACTACACTACACTACACTACACTGCACTGCACTGCACTGCACTGCACTCTACTCCATTTCGGGGACTGGATGTATAAAAGCACAAGAGTGCTTATTCTATTATCCTCGATATACAAAAAAAATGATAATAAATAAAAATAAATAAATATAATATAAATAAAAAAAAAATAAATACTATAAATAAATAACTACCACTACAATACGCTACGCACACTGCACTGCACATGCACTGCACGCGCAGCACACACACTTCACTCACTCCCTACTGCACTGCATACTGCACTGCACTGCACTGCACTGCACTCACTGCACTGCACTCTACTCTACTCTACTCTACTCTACTCTACTCTACTGCTACTCACTGCCACTCACTCACTCCACCCTACTGCACCTCTACTAAACTCACTCTACTCTACTTTACTACAACTTACTCTACTTACTCTACTCTACTCGTACTCCCTTCTGTCCACCTACTGCACTTTTACGAAAAGCAGTCATAGAGGCGCTTTATGACAGATAAGTGTCCACTTTTTCTGTCTCCTTGGTCTCACAACTTTCCCTTTTTGGTTTATTCTTGAAGGTTCCCCGTTCTTCCTCTTCTCTCTCTCTTCCTCTTCTGTCTCTCTTCCTCTTCTGTCTCTTCTGTCTTCTTCTGTCTCTTTTCTGTCTCTCTTCCTCTTCTTCTCTCTTCTCTTCTTCTGCTCTCTTCCTTCTGTCTCTCTTCCTCTTCTGTCTCTCTTCTCTTCTGTCTCTCTTCCTCTTCTGTCTCTCTTCCTCTTCTGTCTCTCTTCCTCTTCTGTCTCTCTTCCTCTTCTGTCTCTCTTTCCTCTTCTGTCTCTCTTCCTCTTCTGTCTCTCCTCTTCTCTTCTTCTCTCTTCCTCTTTCTGTCTCTCTTCCTCTTCTGTCTCTCTCTTCCTCTTCTGTCTCTCTTCCTCTTCTGTCTCTCTCTTCCTCTTCTGTCTCTCTTCCTCTTCTGTCTCTCTCTTCCTTTTCTGTCTCTTCCTCTTCTGTCTCTCTTCCTCTTCTGTCTGCTTCATCTTCTGTCTGCTTCATCTTCTGTCTCTCTCTTCCTCTTCTGTCTCTCTTCCTCTTCTGTCTCTCTCTTCCTCTTCTGTCTCTCTTCCTCTTCTGTCTGCTTCCTCTTCTGTCTGCTTCATCTTCTGTCTCTCTCTTCCTCTTCTGTCTCTCTTCCTCTTCTGTCTCTCTCTTCCTCTTCTGTCTCTCTTCCTCTTCTGTCTCTCTTCCTCTTCTGTCTCTCTTCCTCTTCTGTCTCGCTTCCTCTTCTGTCTGCTTCCTCTTCTGTCTGCTTCCTCTTCTGTCTCTCTCTTCCTCCTATGTGTTGTCTGCCTTCCTCTTCTGTGTGCTTCCTTTTCTGTCTTGTCTTCCTTCCTCTTCTGTGTGCCTCCTCTTCTGTGTGCTTCTGTCTCTCTTCCTCTTCTGTCTCTCTTCCTCTTCTGTCTCTCTTCCTCTTCTGTCTCTCTTCCTCTTCTGTCTCTCTTCCTCTTCTGTCTCTCTTCCTCTTCTGTCTCTCTCTTCCTCTTCTGTCTGCTTCCTCTTCTGTCTGCTTTTAACAGCACATGGTGTTTCTTTCAATTCATTGAATAGGCAGTGTTGTGTTGTTATGCGTTTTCTGTGTACTTCTGTTGACTATTTGTTAGATAATTGTAAACTACTTGATATTGCCCATGTAAAGAGTAAGAAAGCGCTCTAAAACTATCAGGGTGATAATGACCCTAATGCTAGTTGCCATAGTCTTTTTCGTTTTCTTCTTTTTTTTTTCTCTTTCCTCTTTTTCGCAATTCTTCTTTGCAATTCCTCTTCTTCTTCGCAATTTTTCTTCTTCTTCGCAATTCTTATTCTTGTTTTGTATGTCTTTGATTCATTTAACTATCTGGAACAGAGAAAACGATGGGAAAACAACATTAGAGAGGGGACTGGCCTTGAGTGGGGAAATGACTTGCAACCGAAAGCTGAAAGAAAATGAAGATTGGAAAAGCTGCTCGCAAAAATTTCAGGGGTGCTCCAAAGGTCTACAAGACTAAAAACTAGGTGACGTAAGCAGAGGTTCGTGATCCGCCATTTGTTTTGACTTAGCCAAGATGTTTGATTAAAGTCTTTGCTACTTTGTAAGATGCTCTGTTTGTTAGCTGGTTCTAGCAGCATTCAGCAGTTTTGTTTTTTGCCATTGAGCTTAAGCCTGTGAAGTTTTCTGTTGAATCTGATCGTACTTGTAGTGAGTTTACATTGTAATGTGTGAAACTGTATTGCATAGTATTGTGTTGAATTTTGCATTGCATTACATGGTATCAAATTGCATTGCATTGCATCACATTGCATTACAAAAGTTATATCTGCGTGACAAAGAGACCGCTCTACCCCGGGAGAGAGCATCGCTACAAGAGCAGCGCCACTCATATTCTGTTTCTTGCCTCGCGTGCGTCGGCACACAGGGTCGGTTTGTAGTCTCATCCAAGGACCTTTTTTTTTTTTGGGGGGGGGGGGGGGGGGGGGGGGGAGTTAAATCGGCAGGAAGATTTTTTTTTCTTCTTCTAATTTTTATTCTTTTGTATGGAGGATAATAGAATAAGCGCTCATGTGCTTTTTTCATCCAGTCCCCGTGTGTATGCAGTTGTGTAAATAATTGTCATCTGTTCCCACCGGCACACGATGGCCTACTCTTACGAAAAGCTGAACAGGGTTTAACGTGTGCACAGATGTTGTGCGTGCGTTCGCACAGGGGGCCTCGGTTTACAGTCTCATCCAAAAGACTTTTGGGGAGAGTGGAGTCAGCACTGATGTTAACTCCAGGAGAAAAATCCCCTCGACCGGGAATGGAACTGGTGAAGAAGAAGTCTCGTGCACTTTCATAGCAGCATCTTTACATCATCATCATCATCATCATCATCATCATCATCATCATCATCATCATCATCATCACCAGTCACTTTGCAATGAAAACAAAATTGTGATTCAATGCTCCCGGCTGCTCTTCCTTGTCTCATGATGACTTCATTTCAATTCTCCACACACTTTTATGCCTGCACAAGTTTGTGTTATAGACTTGGGTGTTGGAGGTTTACAAGGGTAGGTTGTTGGAAGGGCGTTGTAGTAGTCACCACCCCAGGTGGGCGTACTTCTTAGGCTACGGCCTTAATAAACCCGGCAAAGTGCCGCGGTCAATTTTGCCACCCGGGTGAAAAATGCTGCCCGGCTGAATTACTCTGTGGCGTCACTGATGACGGCTGTGCGTGGCCATAGTAGAGCCGGCCCGGTCTGGTATTTTTAACCCCTCGTTTTGACTTTTGAGCAAAACGTCCGTTTGCCGGAAAGGAAAATAATCAAGAAAAACTTATTTAAGGTGCTTCAAAAATTCTGACTACACAAACTAGTAAATTGACCCTTCCCAATTACATTTCAGTTGTTTTAATAAAAGTTTTGTGGGTGGATTTTACGTAAAAACACTTTTTATGTCGAACTATTTTCTGTGGATTTCGCTTGCCGTGGCAGCCTCGCTTTCGCGTCACTCTCAGTCTCGGGGTGACCACATTGTCAGAAAGAGACAGGCCTGGTTGACTATGGCTGCTTTGACCGTTCTACCGATGAAGAGACCGCCCGTCAAAACTGCCGACGCCGGGTTTACTATGGCCGCAGCCTTAGTCTGCCTCGACAACTAAACCATTGCCGTCGTCAGTGGGGGGCTTGTGTGTAATGCATGCAAGCATGCGAGTGTGCCGCGCGCGCGCGCGCGTGTGTGTGTGTGTGTGTGTGGACTCGATAAAAAGAATGAAGGTTAAACAAATCCTAAGATAACAAAGAATATTTCCAATGTCACAAAACTAAAATGAAATGAAGTGAGTGTGCGTGTGAGTGAGTGAGTGAGTGTGTGTGTGTATGTGTGTGTGTGTGTGTGTGTGTGTGTGTGTGTGTGTGTGTGTGTGTGTGTGTGTGTGTGTGTGTGTGATTGACTAAGTGTGTGTGTGTGTGTATGTGACAGGTGTGTGTGTGACAGGTGTGTTTGTGACAGGTGTGTGTGTGTGTGACA
>CM060339.1:39440007-39472507 GCA_030674155.1 Stramonita haemastoma | reverse complement strand
TGCTCAAGTCATGGAGGGTCTACTAGGTTGTGGTGACTGTGCCAGGCCAGTGCACTGGGTATGTACAGATCTGCCTTCATACTAAATTATTCTGTTTGTTCAGACAAAGAGAGCATTTTTATGCAAGGATTGTGCAGCAAAATATGTCGAAAGGGATGATTTTTTAAATGAAGAAACATAACTTAGATCTGCTCTTTCATCAACAAAGGTAGGTCATGGAGAGCGCTGCAGACCTAGGCCTAGATGTAGATCTACAGGTCAGCAACAAGATGCTGAGACTGACCATAGAGATAAAGCAACAGCAGTGAGCAGCCAGAATAAGTCACTTAAAGAAATAAAGAACATGTTAACAAATTTCATGGATACTTTTCAGGATGTTGAGTGTGTACCTCAGAAACAGTTTTCTCAATTGATGGAGAAAAATGATGTCAACAACAAACACTACAAACTCAGCCAAGACAAATGACGTAAACATGCAGTCAAGACTGCAGCCATAGTAAAGACTGTGGTCTTTTTAATGGTAGAACAGATCGTCAAAGCGGCCATAGTCAACCGGCCTGTCTCTTTCTGACAATGTGGTCACTCGAGACTGCCAGTGACGCAAAAATGAGGCTGCCACAGTGACTCAAATTGACAGAAAATAGTTCGACATAAAAAGTGTTTTTAGGTAAAATCCGCCCCCAAAACTTTTATCAAAACCATTGGAATGTAATCGGGAAGGGTCAATTTACTAGTTTGTGTAGTCAGAATTTTTGAAGCACCATAAATAAGTTTTTCTTGATCATTTTCCTTTGGGTCAACCCCCAAACGGAGGTGTTGCTCAAATGTCAAAACGAGGGGTTAAAAAGAACAGGGCCGGCTGGCTGTACTATGGCCAGGCACAATCGTTATCAGTGCCGCCACAAAGTAATTCAGTCGGGCAGCATTTTTCACATGGGTCGCATTTTGACAGATGCTCTCAATTGGCGTCACTGATAAGGGCTGTGCATGGCCATAGTAGAGCCGGCCCCACCGGTATTTTTAACCGGTTGTTTTGACGTCGGAGTGACATGTCCCTTTGTGGGGTTGAGGGAACAGAAAATAATCAAGAAAAACTTATTTATGGTGCTTCAAAAATTCTGACTACACAAACTAGTAAAGTGACCCTTCCTGATTACATTCCAGTGGTTTTGATAAAAGTTTTGTGGGTGGATTTTACGTAAAAACACTTTTTCTGTCCATTTCGTGATGGGGCAGCTTCATTTTTGCATCATTCCCAGTCTCAGGTTGACCAGTTGTCAGAAAGAGACGGGCCTGGTTGACTATGGCCACTTTGACAGATGGGTTCTACCGTTAAAGACACAGTCATCAAAACAACAGGACAGGTGGGGTTTACTATGGCCGTAGTGTAAGACAAAGGAAAGAAAACCAGAGGTCAAAGCAGTAAATGTTCAAGAAAAACTTACTAATGTTGAGGTACTACCTCCTTTTTCTAAAGATACTGAAAATATAGATGCCTGTGCAGTCAGTGTAAAGTTTGATGAACATCTGACTATAAATATTGTGTCCGTGTATTTGTCTAAAGGTCCTGATAATCAAAATACTGAATGGTTACGTGTCTTAAGGGATCAAAACGAAAAATGGCTTATAGCCGGTGACTTAAATGCTCACTCTCGGTTTTGGGATAAAGAGTGTAAAATTACCACTAATAACCATTTTTTGGGTTGTATTTTTAGAAAATAGTATAGACTCTCCCTTTTTCCTGCTAAATAACATCAAAAGTGGAGTCGAGCAAGGCTGCGTCCTTGCTCCACCCTCTTTGCCATCTTCTTTGCCCTGCTCCTAAAGTACGCTTTTGGAACTGCAAGGTGTATACCTACGCACCAGATCCAGCATTCAACCTGGCTCGGCTGAAAGCAAAAACAAAAGTGATGGGGAAAACAAGTAGGGACATGCTTTTTGCTGATGATGCTGCTGTCACTTCTCTCACTGAGCAAGAACTCCAATGCCTCATGGACAGGTTTTCCCAGGCCTGCAAAGACTTCGGACTGACAATCAGCCTGAAAAAGACCAAAGTGCTGAGCCAGGACATGGTACTACACCAGTCATCTACATCGATAGCTACCAGCTCGATGTCGTACACCAGTTCACATACCTGGGATCCACCATCAGTGACAACCTGTCCCTAGATGCCGAGATCAACAAGCGCATCGGCAAGGCTGCTACGACCTTAGGACGCCTCACCACCCATGTCTGGGAGAACTCAAAGCTGACTATTTCCACCAAGATGGCAGTGTACAATGCCTGCATCGTCAGCACTCTCCTTTATGGCAGTGAAACATGGACAACATACTCCAAACAGGAGCACAAACTGAACAGCTTCCACCTGGGCTCTCTCCGTCGCATCCTCGGCATCCGCTGGAGTGACAAAGTTACCAATGCTCAGGTCCTCGAGGTAGCAGGTCTTCCCACCATGTACACACTCCTCAGACAACGCAGACTCAGATGGCTCGGTCACGTGCGAAGGATGGAGGATGGACGCATTCCTGAAGATCTCCTCTATGGTGAACTTGCCTCCGGCAAGTGAAGCATTGGCCGCCCCCCAACTGCGCTACAAAGACATCTGCAAGCGTGACATAAAAGCCCTGGACATCAACACAGAGAACTGGGAGGAGGTAGCGGCTGACCGCATCAAATGGCGCAGTGTTCTCCACAAACAGCTGAAGCGTGGTGAAGAAAAGATCCACACTGCAGCAAACGAAAAGAGAGCCAAGCGGAAGGCATGTACTCCAGCCACCTCAACAGGCCACATCTGCATCAGATGCAACAGAGACTGTCACTCCCGCATCGGACTGACCAGCCACAGCCGGCGTTGTCGCTGAACAAATGACCTTTCTTTTGATGCGAATTCCATAGTCAACACCAACTGACGGAGGCCTATTACAGCAATCGACCTATCGTTAACATCTCCTGTTCTTGGCGTAAGTGCCTAGTAGAGAACACTCGAAGATACGCGTGGAAGTGATCATTTACCTGTTATTGTTAGTATAGATAGCAGACTGTCAAACACAGATGACCTCAAAGACAGAATTCCCAAATATAGTTATAAAATGAAAACTGGACCAAATTTAAGGACATACTGACAGAGTACAACACTGACAACTTTGACAGACAGTATAGACAGAACTTATGACAATTTTGTTAAATCTATTTTGCATGCTGATGACTTGTCTATTCCTAAATGTAATCCTGTAAGATCTAATAAGTATATAGCAAATGTCTGGTGGAATGAGTCTTGTGATGCTGCCATGCAGAGGAAAAAAACAGGCTTTTAAGGTGTACCTCAAAGATAAGAGTAATGAAATAATAAAGACAACATGAGAAAAGCAAAAAAACATTGCAACAGAATTATTGACAAAGCAAAAAAGCAGTATTGGTCCACATTTTGTAAATCATATCTTTCAGATCATAAACATTACGACCCAAATAAAAAGTCAGTTTGCTGGGAGAAAAAGTATACTCGCAACACTTTTTTTTATATACAAAAGGCATATGACCAAGTCTGTCATGAAAAACTACTATCTAAACTGAATATGATTGGTCTTTCAGTTTGCGTGTTTAATTACTTTAAAACATTTTTAAGTGACAGGTCCATTCAAACGAAGGTAGGAAATGCTTATTCTAACTTAAGTCCTCTTCATATGGGAATCCCACAAGGATCTGCTATAGCTCTGAGAGTGTTTACTATTCTTACCTACGATCTTTCTAAATCATTGTCTAAAAATTTTGAAGTTGTGCAGTATGCAGACGATATCTGCATGTGGATGAATGTTACTGTCAAAAAGAGCACTCCTCGTAGGTATATCAATCATATTCAAAAGCTTCTTCAAACTGAACTTGACAAAGTAAATGCCTATATTTTTGAAAGTGGATTGTCTCTTACTTTAGAAAAGACTCATATGATGCTCATTAATTCAGGAAATAATCCAGACCATCATTCAATTTTCAAATTAAATGGATGTATAATTGAATATAAACAAGTTGTAAATTTTTTAGGGGTTTACCTTACACCTAAACTGACATGGAATCATCATGTAGGTTATATACTAACAAAGGCCAGAGCAGGTTTAAACTTTCTGAAGATTGTGAGTAGGGAACCTTGGGGTCAGGATGTTCATACCCTTCTGCATCAAGCAACATCATTGGTCTGTCCAAAATTAACCTATACACAAGAGGCTTTCTTCTCTGTTCCAAAATATGTATTAAAAACACTACAAAGCCTAGTAAAGCCTTTAAACTCGCACTTGGTGTACCCGTTCATGCAGCGACCCTGGGTGTACACGCTGAAATTGGAGTATTTCCTTTCAAATTACAAATGAAGCTTGCTTCAGCTAAATTCATATTTAGAAGTCATGCAAATCAAAATTCGAGTATTCAGGAAATTGATTTAAAAGATGAATCACATTATCCTAAAAGAGCAAAAGCTATAAGCTCTTTAACTCCGATAGCAAGTTTCACATATGTGATCTGTTAAAGAATTTGGGTGTGAATAAAATAAAAAAATGTTGCTCCTCGCTTATTGTTCAGTATTATTCCCACATGGGAGCTTCTTACTGCAACATTTCACATAGATTATAATGACAAAAAAAGATGATGGCCCTGCTTTACCGGCTTTTGTTAGATCCCACATTTATGAAAATTATAATAATTTTTTTTAAGGTTTACACTGATGGCTCTGTACTTGATAATAATGATGCAGGTTCTGCATTTGTAATCCCAGCTTTAACAATTGAAAGGTCTTATTACAAGGTCTTGCTATTGTAATGGATTTAAATCACCTGCTAAATCTTTCATTTACAAGCTTTCAAGTATCATTCTGTGTTGATTCTAAGTCCGTTCTTCAGTCTTCACAATCTTTTAATACTAATGTGAGAGGTGACATTGTGATCCAAATTTTTCACTTAATTAATTTTTTATCCATACGTGGCAGATCTACCTATGTCCATTTTTGTTGGATTCTATCTCACTGTGGTGTTTGGGGAAAGGAATAGGTAGATCAGTGAGTGGTGGTCTGGGTGCTAGTCTTTTGGATTACATGATTAACCAAGGTCGCGTGTAGAACAGTCATTTAGAGCACGTAAAGAACCCATGGCGATAAGACAATTGTCCCTGTCAAAACCCTGTAGCAAAAAGCTGGTAGGTAACCAAATACATATGTTAATTTAAAAAGAAAAATTAGGTGGCTGCTCTTGTAGCAACACGCTCTACCCGGGGACAGCAGCCCGAATTTCACACAGATATAATATCTGCTGTGACTTCAAAGTGGTATACAATATAATACAATACAATCTGCAATAAAATAAATAAATAAATAAATTTTAAAAAGTCTCTGATTCTATGGCCCTGGTTGCTCTAGTATCCTAGTGACCTCAGTGTTGGTTTCCCCATACACTTCTGCGCCTGTGATGAGTTTGTGAAAAAACCCTCAAGTTTGGAGCTAGGCAGGAAGCGGTCATTGGGTGGCTACTCTGGTGATCACCACCCTGGTTGGGCACCTCACTCAGTCTGACTCTGCGACTGAGCAACTACTGTCATCAGCGCTGGTCTTAGAAGGTACTATCCTGCACGTGTTACTCAGAATAGGAACTATTGACCACCACCAAGAAGACCCAGCAACATGTATGGTCTCTCTGGCTGGTGGCCCCAGGGAAACCTGACAAAGATGGGCTCCCTGTGAACTTCCAACCCTGAGTATACAACATGACGAATCTGGATGTGGCTGGAGAGGACACTGAAATTAGCAGCATTGGAATGACAGGACAGGCATGCCAGAGTTGATGAGCCCTCCGCCCCCCCCCCCACTTTCCATCCCCTACTAAAGGAAATAGACAAGATAGGGCTGAAAGATACAGAAAAGACATGAATAACGAAAGTGCAGCAAAAAGAGAAATGTTACAGAAAGATCAAGAGAAAGGAGAAATTTTACAGAAAGATCTAGAAAAAATATAGACACAAAAAGAGATTTATAAACAATGGAAATTTCAAAAACAAATTTTCAGCAGTTGGTTACACCATAAGTAAAACTGTGGATTCCACTGGTGGGAATGCTGCAGGAGAAAAATCCCACAGCATTCCCACCAGGGAGGCTGGACAACAAATAGTCATCAGTGACTGTACTACAAAGTTTTGGCGCCAAGCTCGTCAAAGTAGAAATGAAAATCAAAACTGACAACTCAGGAAAAAACAACAACTGACAAATCATTCAGGAAAGAGAAAAGAAAACTAAAAAATCATTCAGGAAAGAAAAAAAACAACAACTGACAAATCATTCAGGAAAGAAAAAGCAAAAATGACAAATCATTCAGGAAAGAAAAACAAAACTGACAAATTATTTAGGAAAGAAAAAGCAAATCTGAAAAATCCTTCAGAAAAGAAAAAAACAACTGACAAATCATTCAGGACAGATAAAGCAAAACTGAAAAATCATTCCGGAAAGAAAAATAAAACTGACAAATCATTTAGGAAAGAAAAACAAAACTGACTAACCATTCAGGAAAGAAAAACAAAACTGACAACTCATTCCGGAAAAAACCCTGACGAATCATTAACGAAAGAAACACAAACCTGACAAATCATCCAGGAAAAAAACAACAACTGACGAATCATTTAGGAAAGAAAAACAAAACTGACTAACCATTCAGGAAAAAACAACAACTAACAAATCATTCAGGAAAGAAAAACAAAAGTGACAAATCATTCAGAACAGAAAGCAGTACAGAAGTACTTCATGTGGAAACATATTGACATCTGCACACACACACACACACACACACACACACACACACACACACACACACACACACACACACACACACACACACACACACACACACACACACAAAGAGCTGAGGAGGCTGAAGCCTGTTCCTCTGAACTCACGAAGATTTTGTATTCAGTGCGCTTTGTTGCACAAGAAACAGTTTGTAGTATTTGAGGAAAGAGTTGTTAGCCAGCTTAATGAATTAATGATAGTTTAAAAACTAGTGTCTGTTTCTGATACTTAAAAAAAATAATAATAATATCGAGGATAATGGGACAAGCACCCATTTGCTTTTTTCATCCAGTCCCCGTGTGTATGCAATAAATTATTGTGTAAAATTGTCATCTGTTCCCACCGGCTCCCAATGGCCTACTCTTACGAAAAGCGGAACAGGATTAAAGTGTGCGCAAGATGTTCTGCGTGCGTTCGCACACGGGGCCTTGGTTTACAGTCCCATTCAAAAGACTTTTGGGAGAGTGGAGTCAGCATTAAAATACGTGTGTGTGTGTGTGTGTGTTGTGTGTGTGTGTGTGTGTGTGTGTGTGTGTGTGTGTGTGTGTGTGTGCGTGTGTGTGTGTGTGTGTGTGTGTGTGTGTGTGTGTGTGTTTGTGTGTGTGTGTGTGTGTGTTGTTGTTGTTGTTGTTGTTGTTGTTGTTGTTGTTGTTGTTGCTGTTGTAGTTTAATTTAAAGTCTATTCACACTTGGTAATATTAGTCTAAACAGACAAACATAAAACCTACCATAAAATGTTTACAGAAGACTTGGAAATAATCCTCGCAACATAAGTAATTAACAGTTTTCTCGAAACTATGTTCAATGGCTCCCTTTGAATTGCAACGCCATTTTGTTTGTAAATTGAATTTAAAACTGAACATTGAAAAAGAACATGTTCACAAGATAATGGCTCAGAACAAGAGCAAGTTACATTACAGGAATATTTGGTCTTCTAAGAATTCAATCGCAACTTATAAATGACGTTAGCAATATGTCTTGGACAGCTTAATATTTCTAATTTCCATAGAAGTTATTCTTATGTACATGATTTTCCAATAATGAATTGATTTTACGACAATCATTTTTTAAGTTATGAACCGGGCAATCTCTTATTTGCACCTTGTTTCGCAAGATTATCTGCTTTTTCATTCCAGTATATTCCGCAGTGAGAAGGAATCCAGCAAAAATCTATTCCGATACCTTTTGTCATGATACGATATATCAAATATTTTTATTACAAATAATAAATCTGTTCTTACTTTTGAGCTCCAGTCTTGTAAGCTATATAGTACAGACTTCGAGTCAACACAAAAAACGATGTGAAAGAATACAAAATTACTGTTATTTATAGTAATCAAAGCCATAAGTATGGCATAGAGCTCAGCGCTGAATATTGAGAAACCCTTCCCTAGATAGAATGATTTTTGTATCTTCAGAGCAAGAATAACGAAGCCTGAACCTGCACTTAAGTCATAAACAGAACCATCTGTGAACACTTTTACATGAGTTAGATCATTTGTTTCAAGATGTTGTCTTAAATCAGAAGTCAACATATTAATATGTCATCTTTTTGTGAATGGTATAAACAAATCAAATTTTGCTTCCTTATGCTCCCACTGTGGTATCTTAGGAATTATTGGGTATTGATGAAATTTTAATGTCAATATTGCACTCTGACAGTAAGTCATCTATGTAATTTTGAATTGGACAAAGTGATGAAATATGTTGGGCCCGCTTAGGATAATCCTTGACTGAATCATGAAGTACTTCAGTTTTTGATGAGTTTGATGCTGAAAGACTTCTAGTAACAAATTTAGCTACAGATAAATGGCGATGATCTGATAGAGAAAGTAAATTAACTTCTCTATATGTATTCAGTGTATTTGTGTGCACTGGAACTCCAAGAGCTAGTTTAGTCAATTTACTATCAATGCTTTGCAACTTTTTCAATAAAAAAGGCGGAGCTGAATAGTAAACCTCCTGCCCATAAACCAGTGTTGATCTGACTAGACTAGTTGCTAAGTGAAGGAGAGTCTTTGTGTCCTGACCCCATGGCTGAAGGGTGATAATTTTGAGAAGGTTTAATCGTTTCCTTGCTTTGTTTACTAAATTCTCAATGTAGAATCTCCAATTTAATTTGGGGTTTAAATGAACACCCAGAAACTTAACATTTTGTGAATATTTCAAGGTTTCCCCATTTATGTGTAATGCTGGTAAACAACTAGGGTTTTCATCATTAAGAAATAGCATTAATTTAGTTTTTCTCCTGAAAGAGAAAAAACATTTTCTTTCATATAAATATCTAACTTATCTATTTCTAATTGATAGATTTTGTTGACATGATTTATAATTCTTTTAGACGTATGCTTCCTAATGCTTGTATTCATCCAAACTGCAATATTGTCAGCATATTGTGCAAGATTTATATTGTTTGACAAAACTTTTGGGAGGTCATGAATAAGAATTGAAAACAATATTGGAGCTATTATCGACCCCTGAGGAATACCAATTTCAATACTTTTGAAAGAAGAATACACTGAACCTTCTCTTGCACACATCGATCTTTCCAATAGAAAACTCTTTAAATATTGAAACATTTCACCATTAACTCCAATCAGTTTCAATTTGTATAATAATCTAGCATGCCATACGCTATCATAAGCTTTACTAATGTCAAAGAAAGTGGCAAGTGTGCTTTTTCTGTGTGCAAACTGGTATTTAATAAGACTTGTAAGCTTCACCACATGTTCTGTCGTACATCGACCTTTTCTGACCCCAGCCTGATTCACTGGAATGATATTTTCCTTTTCACAGAAATACAAAAGGTGTCTTTGTACAATTTTTTCTCAAACTTTTCCCACTTGCGAAGTTAATGCTATTGGTCTGTAATTATTAAATCATGATCTAGGTTTGCCCTTTTCTGGAACCGGTATTACAATTGACCTCTTCCAGAGAGTAGGGAGAGTCCCATTTAACCAACATTTTTGGTAAAATGAATGTAGTAATTGCTTCCATTTTAAAGGCAAGTGCTGTAATAATTGGTATGAAATGCCATCAATGCCCACAGCACTGTAATTTGAAGAGAATGATTCTAAAGCTTCGTTAAGTTCTTTAAAAGTAAAAGAAGAATTCAAAAAGTAATCTTGTTTGCAAACTGGATCTTAATATTCATCTTTTCTTTCTTCTGTCTCTCTAAAACCTCTGTCAGTTTGATTCAGATTTCACAGAGTGTAGTTATCTGAAAAAGTTTTCACAAAGATTTCAGCTTTATATAAGGAGGAAGGCATTTCATTATTATGGAGTTTTATTGGAAAGACAGGCAAAATGTTTCCATTTTTCATTTTTAAAACTTGTTTTCCATACTTTGTGTAAATCTTTAGATTAAGATATTTCATCCCTACAAAAGTTTGAAAAATAAGTTTTCTTGGCTAGAGCCACAACCCTGTTACTATGATTTTTAGCATGTTTCATATTAATGAAGCTTACTTCTGATCTGTCTTGCAATGATTTTTTAAAAGCTAATTTTTTCAGGCAGACTGCTTCCTCAATTTCATATTTCCACCACACATTGTGTGTGTGTGTGTGTGTCTGTGTGCGTGCGTGTGTGTGTGTGTGTGTGTGTGTGTGTGTGTGTGTGTGTGTGTGTGTGTGTGTGTGTGTGTGTGTGTTTCTCATCAACTACTTTTTTCTTTCTGTGACCCTTTATTCATGTGTTTTTCCTTGTCTGCTGACCCAGTTGAGACTTGAGCATTATGAACAATCTTTTCTCTCGTTCCTGCATTCGCTGCTGAGACACAAAGCTCCACAGGGTCAGAAGAGGGTTCAGAGCAGAGTTCAGAGGTAGCACGTGAACAGCCAACACATCACAGAGTGTGTTGACACCAGAGTGTCCTTGTGACCTCATCATGACCACCAGTCCAAAGGAACACCAGCACACAGCATCTGCAGCAGCCACTGTTCCTACCAGGCGTGCTGAGGAATAATACATCCTCTGTGTGTGCTCCATCATGATCCTGTGCTTTGGTAATCGTCTGTAGACAGCAGACTGGCCAGCCACAATCATGACAGACAGAGAGAAGTGCACGATGACAGTGACAGTGAACCATCGGAATGCTTGGTGAGGAAGATGGGGATCAAACACAGCCAGGCGACACAGACCAGACTGGCCATAGAGGCCCCAGTGTGACAGGCCAGGAAGAAATGGTATCAACGACACCAGAGCTCCAACACTCCAGATCACTGCACACACCACTGTAGTGGAAGATCTGTCCCATGTCCATGAACTGTGGTGAAAACAAAAGAAAACCACGTGCTGTAACTCTAGGAACCAGATGATGAGAACGGACACTACACTGGACAGCAGAGACAGAAAACCAGAGATCTTGCAGGTGATGCTGTTGGTCCATGTCTTTTCCTGCTGAATATACTGTCCTCCAAACATGTCATCTGCTATCACACTGATGCTGACGTGAACTCCCATACACAAGTTAGCCAACTGCAGATGAGTGAAACAGACTGAACACTTCTGGCCAAACACTTGTCTGGCTGCAAAGGAAGCTAGGATGCAGGCCACATTTCCTGCAGTAGCAACTACACTGATCAGCCAAAGCAGAGATTTATGCCCACTGCTTGATATCAGCTTTGAACAGGGAGAAAACACAAGGTAAGGTGCTGTGCACTGTATTGTATTTGACTGTTCAGATACAACACTGGGACAGCAAAGTCTGTAGTTTGATGACACAATCCTGTGAAGGTGCACCAAACCTTTGAATAAATCCAGAGGAAAATCATTTATTACTGTTTTTTGAATGTCAACTTCAATCAGTTGAGGGAAAGTTTTAAACCCTGTCATCTCGATTGTTTCAATGGAAGAAAAAGACAGATTCAAATACTTGATGCCTGGTAAATATACAGATGTTACATTGCTCAGCATTGTCAAGGGAGTTTTTGACACATCAACTGTTTTCAAAGTATAGTGTATCTGCTGCAGTCTGTCATTTGTTATATGGATAAGGGGGTTGTCCTTTACAGTTAGAGATTGTAAATTCTGTAGCTTTAGAAAAATGGACAGATTCATAGTCTCAATCACATTGTTTGAAACATCAATGTACTGTAAGTTGTGTAGTTGAACTGCTGAGATATTAGTGATAGAACAATATGACAAACTGAGAAAAATAAGATAATTGTTGTTTGGAAAATCAGCCAGTGACATTCTGGATCCTGTGGCATCCAGGTATCGCAGTAGAGGGAAGGCTTCAGCATGGAAAGGGTCACTACACAGGAAAGTGTGACCTTCACATAGACAACCTTCAGGACAGGTCATCATGTCACACATCAGTTCATCATCCCGCTGTGAACACTGACCCCAGCCATCACACAGGTGATCTCCATGCAGACAGACTGTGGAAGCTCGACACTGGTACAAGCCAGGACAGGTCACACTGTCACAGTCCTGTTCATCTTCCCCATCAGTGCAGTCAGAAAATCCATTGCATCGAGTGTAGACAGGAAGACAGTGGACTGGTACTGATGTGCAGAGGTAATGACTGTCAGGACACAGCTCCTTGTTGGCCATCACACAGTGTGTAAAGTAACCAGTGCCATCTAAGTTGATGTAAAGCTGTGGTATGCTGTTGACTTTTCCAATGACCTTGACATAGTAAGGCAACCGTTTCTCCTGACAATCTGTTTCATCAGAGTCATCCACACAGTCCGAGTACTCATTGCAGCGCTGACCATGCAGGACATACTGACCAGTGGAGCAGAGAAAACCAGTGTGCACAGGGTGTTCACAGAATGCTTCATCACTGTTGTCAGGGCAGTCCTGTCGGAAATCACAGACAAGTGTGTACTGCACTGTCCCTTTTCCATCACTACATCCGAACATGACATAGGTCAGCTTTCCAACAAGTACCCCCTCAGGCCTCTGTAGAGAGCTGTTACTGTAATGAGAAGTGGCTGTAAATTCACACACCAGTGACGGTTTTCTGTGTGTGCAGTGAACCATGGGGTCACACAACAACAACGTCTGTATGCTGTGATGATCTGTGCACGTCAGCAAACTCTGCCATGTGTTTCTAACAGCAGTTTGAACTGAATTTAAAGAAACTGGTGTAGCAGCTGAAATCAGCCTGGATTCTGGAACTGTTATTTCACAGAGTGCTTTTCTGATGACTGGAATCTCAAGCTCAACTTCCGACTGGAAATAGGATAATGGATTAAAATAAACTGAACGACGATTTCGTGAAGGATGCTTCTGATAGCACTGGCTACCATGTATTACATTGTAGATCATTGAATCATCAGACCATTTTCGAAATTTACTGTACATAAATTTAGTATTTACCCAGCCTATTGTAAAACCAATAGCCAGATCTATTTCGTAAAATTTTCTGAAGAGATGAAGAGAGTCTTCAACCTCTGCCTTTGTTTTTATTAAAGCTAATGCCCCTCCATCTGCTTTGCATTTAAAAGACCAAAACAGTTGAGAAATCTGCTCAATATGAACCATGAATTTCAAACATTTGTGTCCTGAGACCAGCATCCCCTGACATGCAGGACTGCTGAAGGGACAGTGTTCTGTCTCATCACGTCCATCCTGACACTCTACTTTCAGATTGCAGTCCAGGTGATGGCCAAATTTAGAGTAATGTCTGACAGAGCAGTTGAACAGACCACTGGATAATTTGTGTGGTTTATCATTTTGGGAGAGACCAGCAAAATATAGTTTGAGATAGACTTGACTCCAGGGCAGAAAGTGAAACACCAGTTGAAGATGAGAGGTGTCCACAACAGAAGCTGTTGACAAGCTGTTCTTGCATAACTGTGCAACGCTTTGATGAGATGTGTTTGGCTTTGTGTAGTACAGGTTTAAAGGCACGTCCTCAGGGCAGATTGTAATGACTCTAGACTGCTGCACGCTCACCAAGATGGCTGTTTGTGGACTCATCTTGATGTCTACATTAAACTGTGTGTAAGGGTCAACATAGGGTATTGTTACACTTTCGTAATATTGAGAGGTATGTCTTACCACATAATTATACACTTCCATTGTTTCTATATGGATCACAACTAAAGGGGTGTTAATGTGCAGAATATGCACAAATCTGTCTCTGAAAGTTGCATAAAGATCAGCTGGGTGACCACTACATTGCATGTCCAGAGTTGTTCCTGTAGAGGATTCATGTATGGTTGTCTCCCAGTGACCAGCATCACACCAGAGTGACTGTCGTTGAAGTCTGATGCTGCCATACATCCCTGGTGCTATCTCCATAAGCATCTTACAAAAACTGGTGGAATCGTTACACACTCCGTACACCACTCCCTGACTGGCTGTGTAGTCTGGCAAACCTTTCTGATGGTCACAGTCTGACACACTGACCTGCATCATTGTCCTGTTTTTGCTGCTTTGGTTCAACAGGTGTTCTATACCAGGACAGAGTTGACTGACCCCTGGCTGACTGGTCACTGTGTTCAGTTTGGTGTGGATGGCTGTGCTCATTTGTTTCTCTATGACTATACACACACACAGGTATTTCTACAAATAATGCTAACATTGTTTTGAGAAAGATTATTATTAGGTAAGGGAGGGGATAGACATTGATGATTGTAAAAATTATGAGTTCGCCTGTCAACAGAGGGGATTATTTTTTACCAACATAAATTAAAAAAAGAAACCAAAAATCATAATGAGTATTCGTAAGCTTTTATTGTCTTAATGCAAAAAAGATAATATGCACACTACACTTCTGTGAAAACCTCAAAGAAAAGACATGAGGCTGTGTTTAAACTTTTGGGGCTGTATTGGTGGTGTGCTGTTGAGTGTCTGCTAGAGAGGAGCTGCAGTAGTATTGCTGTTGGACCATCTATCTATCTATCTATCTATCTATCTATCTATCTATCTATCTATCTATCTATCTATCTATCTATCTATCTATCTATCTATCTGTCTGTCTGTCTGTCTGTCTGTCTGTCTGTCTGTCTGTCTGTCTGTCTGTCTCATTGTCTGTCTGTCTATCTATCTATCATCTATCTGTCTGTCTGTCTGTAATTATATCTACCTGTTTATGTATGACTAAGACAGACTGTGAGAATGTCTGTTCAGAACTATGATGAGAGAGAGAGAGAGAGAGAGAGAGAGAGAGAGAGAGAGAGAGAGAGAGAGAGAGAGAGAGAGAGAGAGAGAGAGAGAGAGAGAGTCCAGTCCATACAACCCCTTTTCTGTACTTGAAGTGCCTCAGCACTGACTGCTGAGAACCTTGCCTCCTGCCCCTCATTCCCTTCCTGCACAATACAGGACGCTGGCTTCCAGCCTGCGTATCTCTCAGTGCCCTATAATGTGAATGTTCTGTATTAATACTTGTGGCCAGTGATGATCCCCTCCCCCACCTTTTCTTTTATTGCTTTGTTTCTTTGTTTTCTGGAATCATACAGTGCTTATCCTTTAAACACGCTATGCTTACACCTTGTGTGTGTGATGAGAAACTTACGAAAAATACTTTTTACGTTTATAAATATTCTTGTACCAATATTGTGAAGAAATCTAGTGAAAGCTATCCTGTCCATAAATGTCTCTGTGAGAGAACTGTTTAGCAAAATTAACTCTGATCTGCGGTAATCTTTTTGATTTACAGACCTTCAGTGTACTTTCAGATCAAGGGTGGTCTTTAAAAAGTAAAAAAATAACCATAAGAGCTGTAAGCTGTATCTAGCACAAACAAAAAGTGGTTAACAGAACTACACCTGCCTGTTGACACAACAACATATCGGTGGTGTATATCAGTGACTATGAGCCATGTCAACACGAGATTCCAGCCATTTGATAAGCTTAGCATCAGTAGATTTTTTCCGCTTTTCTGCCAGTGTGTTAAAGGTGTACATGAAAGGGTTCACTGCAGAATTCAAGGGTAGGACAAAAATGGCCAGTGCTACATTCACCTCTCCATGGATGGTAATACCCACCAATGCCAACAGTCCACAAATACCAATGGGAAACCAGCACATGAAGTCTGTCACTGCCACAGTGATCAGTCGACGAGCTATGGTCATGTCACGTGACATTTTGCTGGTGTTGGTTTTCATGCTGTTGGTGTGAATGGACCAGTAGATGAGGGCCTGTCCTACAGAAATGAATAAAAACAGCACAAAATTGAATATGATCAAAACTGAGAATGAATACCATCGTCCTTTAAAGTCCTTCGATGCCACTGGCAGTGGAACACAGATCCCTGTCTGACCATAGAAGTTCCAGTGCCATGTCACAGGGAGCAGAGGAACCATGGCCAAACACCAGCCAACAAGCCAGATCAGCAGACAAGCCACTGCTGCTGACACTCTGTCAAACCGTAATGAGCTGAATGGAAAATGGAGAGCCACAAAACGGTCCAGTGTGATGACCCAAATGATCAGAGCTGACACTTCACTGGAAAGCAGGGATAACACTCCAGCCACTTTACATGCCACACTGCTTTTCCAGGAGTCATCATGATGGAGATATGTGCCACGGAACTTCTCATCAGCTATTCCTATGATCACAATATAGACTCCCATCAGAAAATCGGAAATGGTCAGGCTGGTAACAAAGACACTGAAACCACTTGAAGAACTCATACTCTTTGCAAATAAACGTGCACAGAAACAAAACACGTTACCAGTCACTGACAGGCAGGCTATCAGCCACAGAAAGCCACGGTATGTCCAGGACTGCAACAAATCCTTGCAGGATGACAGTGCACTTTTCGGAGCATGACAAGACAAATACTGAACATTCCTGGGAAGCATTTCCTCACAGCAAAGTTTGTAGTTGTCTGTGACTATAATGCGCAGGTTGCTCAGATCTTTGAAAATGTCAGGTGTAAATGTTCTCATAGGACTTCCTTCCATGTGCAACTCTGTCAACTGTTGTATTAGCTGAAATCCATCAGAGCTGATGGTGTGAATGGAAGTAGAAGTTAGGTTAATCTTCTGCAGTCTTACAAACAGTGAGAAGAACCGTGCTTCAAACACTGTTAGTGATGTATGGGACAGATCTATCACTGAAAGTGTGCCCTGCTGTAAGCCAGCTCTCTTATCTCCATGAACTGATGTCAGAGGATTGTTGGACAAGGACAACACGTACAGGTTTTGTAAACCAAGAAATGATGTCACGTTGAGGTTCTGAAGCTGGTTGTCACTGATGTCTAGAATCCTCAAATTGGGCAACACTACACGTGGCAAGAAGGTCAATGAGCACCTGGTCAGAATCAAATGAAACAGGTGAGCATGGTCATTGGCATCAGACAGGGTCATGCCAGAGCCTGTGGCATCCAAATAGCGGATCTGAGGAAACTGTGTGGCAGAGAAAGGCTGGACACACATAACTGTGTGACCTTGACAGGCACAGCCTACAGGACAGGTCAGGTCACACAGTAGCTCATCATCATTCAGGGGGCAGTGAGGCCAGCCATCACACAGCTGGTCTTCATGAATACAGATCGTAGATACTCTACACCTGAAAAACCCTGGACACCTCAGGTCCTCACATTCTTCTTCATCCTGGAAGTCCAGACAGTCGTACATCCCATTGCAGCGTGTGTAGACAGGCAGCCAGTCAGTGAAGTCACCAGGACAGCGGTAGTGGCTGTCAGGACAGGAGTCATTAGAATTCAGATATTCTGATAGAAAGGTTTTCTCTGAATCAAAGTTGATTAAAACAGGAGTTGGAAGATAGATGTGATCAATAACAATTTGAGTGAAATAGTCACAGCTGTTTTAATCTGACTCATCCTGGCAATGGGACATCTGATCACAGACATTGTTGTAAGAAACACACTGACCACTGTCACAGGCAAAACTACTGATGCATGCAGGATGTCTACAGGCAGACTCATCACTTTTGTCTGGACAGTCAGCTATGAAGTCACATAGCAGTGTGTAGGACAACGTAAATTGGTCCTCACTGCATCGAAATGTGGGGAATGACACAGCGTGGTGGACTGCTGAATAAAGTTTATTTGCACTTGAAGATTTACCTGAAAAACTGCACATGGACTGGTGTTTGAAGGTACAGACTTCATACAGGTTTGAACCACACACTATGAAGGTAAAGGTCACATGGCCACTGGGACACACTGTCATAGACTGCTGCCCTGAGGGCAGTGGAAAGGGTCTAGAGGTCAAGGACACAGGTTGTGAGTGAAGAGAGTGGTCTTCAGTCTTGTTCTTTCTGAATTCACAAGTCACTCCATAGGAACTTAGCAAATTGGGTACAACACAGTCTGAATTATAGGGTTGTTTTCCTGAAAACGAATAGCATTTTTTCAATCCCCCATGTTCTGAACGAATATCAGCAATAAAAGAATGGTGCACGACTGTTTTATCATTTAATATCACATGCCTATACATGGCTGGCACTGACAGATCATTGCCATGAAATCCAACGAAAATATCAGTCAATCTTTGTGGATGCCGCAGAACATGGGGCCATTCAAAGCTACATTTGGGAAAAGTAAACATGTCACACAATGAGTTACAATACTCAGTGCCCATTTTTAGATAATCTACTGTCTTGTTGTCAGTAGGTATTTTCAAGCCATTGACGAACTTATAGCACTGACCACAAAGTGATATTAGTCCCTGACATTCAGGGCTGCTGAAGGGACAGTCTTCAGTTTCATCCCGTCCATCTTCACACTCTGTTTTGTGGTTACAGGCCATGTGGTGATGGAGGCTGGGATAGTCACTGGAAGAACAGTTCCACAGACCACTGGGCAACTTCTGCAGTGACCTGTTTTGAGGAACAAAGGAGAAGAAGAATTCAAAGTGGTCTCTTTTTCTGCAATCCCCAGGATAAAATTCTACAGCAAACTTTGTTGCTTGAAACACATGAAGAAAGTCAGACTGGTAGTGAACAGTTCTGAGCCACACGAGCTCACACTGCTGTGTGTAAAGCCCACTGTCAACACCATACTCCATGAAATAACGGTAAAGATCGACATTGGCCACGTATGTCCAAGATTCCATGATGCTGACAAAAACAAGATTCCCAGCTGGAACATGCACAGTCTTTTTCAAACGGCGAGTGTCTGACAAACAGACGTTTCTACTGGCTGTGATGTAACCAGAGGAGTTGGAAGTCATGATGACCAGCAGTGAGTTACCTGACTGTTCTTTGTCATTTCTGCAGCCACCTGTCATGTGAATAGATAAGTAGTCAGTGAACATGACATACCTCTGGGAATCTCACCTGTCTCACCTCGTGTCATCCCTGGTACTGTGTTATCAGCAGCCTGCAATAACATCACCATGATTCTGCTTCTTCATTGGTTCTGATCTTTGCTAGCTCAGCTGACTATAAATTCTTATGCCACAGCATTTGATGATGTTGCCAATGTGAGAAGCTGATGCTCTGCTTTTTCTTCTTCTTCTTGCCTTGGTATTTCATTTAAGGACAGCCTACTCGAGGTTTGACCTTTAGTTTTATAGTGCAAGGCCTGCATATGTTAATTTTCTTCAGTTTACTAATATCACAAGTTTTCTTTTTTCTTCCCAGTTTATGTATTATGCTCTCAGTGTTGTTTTTTTTTATCTAACTGACCCAGCAAAACCTTCTGAAAAACGCATCTTAGCTGTTTTGATTTTTTCCCCATCATCTTTTCTTTATGCCCAGCATGACGAGCCATACTAAGCATTTTATTATATAGTCATTTTCATCTGGTATTAAATGCTGCACTCTTTCCAGTTGTTGTTTAGTTGAATCACTCTACTTTTGGTCAAGTCCACTTTCATATCCTTGGTTCTTGATCCATCATTTAGCTTAACTGACCCGAGATATTTTAAGTCTTTGAAACATTTTAAAGTGTTTTGTCAATCTTTATTTCAGGCTCTTTTTGGCAGCTTGTTTTGGCAGCATAGAGCATAGTTGTCTTTTGCACATCGAGCTTGAGATCAACTTTTATTGTTAATTATGTCAACTCCAAGTAATGCTCTCTTCATGTTGGTAATGTTGCCTGCTAGTAGTGCTGTATCTTCAGCGTAGCGCAGATTTGTTATGTTTCTGCTACCTCTCTTGAGGCCCATGTCTTCAACATCTCTTGACATGCTCTGTGTTTGGAGTGAAAAGGTGAGCTCAGAGGAGGCAACCTTGTCTAACTCCTGCAAGAATGTCATGAACACAGCAAAACATTCCACAAGCAAGAAGAAAGTATAGTTTTAAGTGATAAAGATTTTAATTTAGACACAAACAGCCCTGAGCTGGAGCCAGAACCCCTCATTAATGAAGATGGGACAGCCATCAAAGAGCTTCAATGCAGAAAGTCACCAGGTCTTGATCACATTCCAGAACTTGCTGAAGCATTCAGGAGGAGGTGGGCTGAGAACCATACATTACCTATGAAAAAGTGAGCTGAGAAACATGCGTTACCTAGGAGAAAGAGGGCTGAGAGCCATGCATTACCTATGAAAAAGTGAGCTGAGAGCCATGCGTTACCTAGGAGAAGGTGGATGTGAGCCATGTATTACCTATGAAAAAGTGAGCTGAGAGCCATGCGTTACCTATGAAAAAGTGAGCTGAGAAACATGCGTTACCTAGGAGAAAGAGGGCTGAGAGCCATGCATTACCTATGAAAAAGTGAGCTGAGAGCCATGCGTTACCTAGGAGAAGGTGGATGTGAGCCATGTATTACCTAGGAAAAGGTGGTCGAGAGCTATGCGTTACCTAGGAGAAGGTTACAGAGAGCTATGCGTTACCTAGGAGAAGGTGGCAGAGAGCCATGCATTACCTAGGAGAAGGTGGTCGAGAGCTATGCGTTACCTAGGAGAAGGTGACAGAGAGCTATGCGTTACCTAGGAGAAGGTGGCAGAGAGCCATGCGTTACCTAGGAGAAGGTGGCAGAGAGCCATGCATTACCTAGGAGAAGGTGGCAGAGAGCCATGCATTACCTAGGAGAAGGTGGCAGAGCTATTCATTACCTAGGAGAAGGTGGCAGAGAGCCATGCATTACGTTGGAGAAGGTGGCAGAGAGCCATGCATTACCTAGGAGAAGGTGGCAGAGAGCCATGCATTATCTCTGCTGTAACATCTGGAAGACTGGTCAGTGGCCAGAAGACAGGAAGTCACAAGAACTTGTCATGCTCCACAAGAATAAAACTGTAAAAAGACCGCAGCAACTTTAGGGCAATACCCTTCATCTGACATGCAAACAAGATCTTGCTGATCATAATCTTGAGAGTGATAAATCAAAAAGTAGTGTTTGGGCCATCAGACTATCAGGCAGGCTAAAGAGCAAACAGAGGAAAAACAATCCTATTCCAACACATTGTTAAAAAGTTGAAAAGCACGAGACCTCTTTATCAATTTCACAGACTACAGCAATACCTTTCACAGCATAATTTACCAGCATGTTTTGGCACAATGGGCTTTTCAAACATCATCATCTCCTTGATTTCCTCATGTTTTGAAGACCAAAATAGCACTGTCAGATGAGGCAAGAAAAAATGCGATTTTTTCAGCATCTCAAAAGGAGTTAGACAAGGATGCAGCCCTTCAATTTTGGCGATACTGAAGAATTTTTTTTGTGGGTGATATTTTGCCCTAAAAACACTCCCTGCTCGAATTGTTCTTTTCTATTACTTCCTTTTTTCTTGCTTTTTCTGCTGTTCATATTTTGGTCTCATGAAGAACTACTCTTTTCTTTCACTTCCTTTTTCTCCTTGCTTTTCTGTTGTTTATATCCTAGTCTAATCTGTCTTTGGAAGTACAGGTTAATCTATTTTTACTTGCCTAAGTTCTAGAGCTTTTTGTATTGATGTATTCACTTTTTGTGTATTTAGATGCTAGCAAGTGTGTTTTGCAAACTTCTTGTTATCTCATACAGGGATCACATTCCAAATAAAGAAGTGAAACAAAAATAAAACCGCTATTTATCAAACTGAAGAGCTTCTGACTTCAGTAACAAAACACAACAAAACAAAAAGCAAACTGAAGTGGTAGGGCACGTCAAACAAACATCTGGACCCGCCAAGACTGAATTGGTGGTCTAGAGGTAACGCGCCTGCCAAGAAAGCAAAAAGTCAGGGTCGAAGTGTGCAGTGGTTTGAATCCCGTTTGGGCCCCAAACTTTACCCCCATCCATTAGACCATGAGCGGTGGTCTGGGTGCTAGTCTTTCGGATGAGACGATAAACTAAAGTCCTGTGTGTTACACATCATTATTTAGCGCACGTTTAAGAACCCATGGCAACAAGAGGGTAATACTATTGTTTCCACGTGGGTTCTCTGCTCCGTAGCTGTTTGATTCCATGTTATCAAATCTCTGTAAAATGTGTGTTCCTGACTATTCCTCTGATTCTGCATTTCTATGCATTATCTCTATAATTAGCGATGTTGATGTTGCTGATCTCCTCAGAGGTGTTAATGAGGTGGTCAGCATGCAGCCTGCTTGCCAATGAGGACTTCCTCATCAACTTGCAGGACTAATGCACAGCTGTCAGTTTCCCCCACTTTCAGATACTCTCAACTGCAATCCATTTGATCCCACCCCAGCCCAGCCAGAGTCAGCTGCTGCTAATGATAGCAAGAACTGACCACATTAATTTAGACTTAGTAAAAGGAAAGGATGTGCTACTTTTAGCTTTGTGCCTTGGAGCCTTAACAACAGATGAGATAAGAGAGGCTATGCCAATCAGAGAACTAACAGCCCTTTTCACTCCAAACTGCTGGGTAAGAGATGTTCCAAGGTGAGGCATTCTGGGTAATCTTTACTGCCCATACCTCTGTTGCATCATCATCCCTTGGTACTCCAGTCCGTTTGGCCACCCAAACTGGTCTAATGGGAAAAAACCAAAACATGCAGATCACTTACACCAACAAGAAGATGAAAACGGCATGACAATGTGTGCGCATCGTTATGATAATGGATACACAGTTCAACTTGGGGAGCACCATGCTGAAGCAAACAGTGCAGTAGATCAATGCATCCATCAGCTTCAGTGTCCACCACCAGAACAACACTGCGTATCAATATGCGGCCCAACTGCGTGCTGGCCCAAAGATTGTTGCTTATATATCGATTACAGTGTGGCCCAACTGGCATACCAAATGATGTTGATTTTACATTGATTACAGTGTGGCCCAACTGGCATACCAAATGATGTTGATTTTACATTGATTACAGTGTGGCCCAACTGGCATACCAAATGATGTTGATTTTACATCGATTACAGAGTGGCCCAACTGGCATACCAAATGATGTTGATTTCACATCGATTACAGTGTGGCCCAACTGGCATACCAAATGGTGTTGATTTACATTGATCACAGTGTGGCCCAACTGGTATACCAAATGATGTTGATTTTACATTGATTACAGTGTGGCCCAACTGGCATACCAAATGATGTTGATTTCACAGTGATTACAGTTGGCCCAACTGGCATACCAAATGATGTTGAGTTTACATTGATTACAGTGTGGCCCAACTGGGATACCAAAATATGTTGATTTCACAGTGATTACAGTGTGGCCACTTGTGAACACTTTCAAACCCTCTTCAGCGCTGATCGCACTGTTGATGACGCAGTGATCCAACAGATTCCACAGCAACCAGTAAAGAAGAACTGGACGAAGCCCCAACCCTGGAAGAGGTAACTAAAGCCATAGAACAACTGAAGAGTGGGAAAGCTGCAGGAGTCGACGGTATTCCACCAGAATTATGGAAAAACGGGGGGCAAACACTGCACTGCAAGCTCCATGAATTTTTTGTTTGCTGCTGGGAGCAGGGAAAGTTACCACAAAACCTTTGTGATGCAATCATAATCACCCTTTACAAAAACAAAGGGGAAAAATCAGATTGCTCCAACTACAGGGGGATAACTCTTCTCTCCATCACTGGCAAAATCCTTGCAAGAGTTCTCCTCAACAGACTAGTACCTGCTGTTGCAGAACACCACCTCCCTGAGAGCCAGTGCGGCTTCAGAGCTAACAGGGGTACCACTGACATGGTCTTCGTGCTCAGACAACTTCAAGAAAAGTGCCGCGAACAGAACAAGGGACTGTACATCACCTTCGTTGATTTAACCAAGGCATTTGACACTGTGAGCAGGAAGGGCTGTGGCAGATCATGGAGCATCTTGGCTGTCCCCCAAAGTTTCTCAACATGGTGATCCAGCTACATGAAGACCAGCGTGGCCAGGTCAGAAACAGCAACGACCTCTCAGAGCCTTTCCCAATCACAAACAGGGTGAAGCAGGGCTGCGTTCTTGCACCAACCCTCTTCACTATCTTCTTCAGCATGATGCTTCAGCGGGCCACAGAAGACCTTGATGACGAAGACGGAGTTTTCATACGCTACCGCACAGATGGCAGCCTATTCAACCTGCGGCGTCTTCAGGCCCACACCAAAACCCTGGAGCAACAAATTCGAGAGCTACTTTTTGCTGATGATGCTGCCCTTGTAGCCCACACAGAAACCGCCCTGCAGCATGTAACATCCTGTTTTGCAGAGGCAGCCCAGCTCTTCGGACTCGAAGTCAGCCTGAAGAAGACAGAGGTTCTCTACCAGCCCGCACCTCAGGTAGCGTACCACCCACCTCACATTACAATTGGTGAGACAGAACTGAAGACAGTCCAGCAGTTTACCTACCTGGGATGCACAATCTCCTCTGACGCAAAGATTGATAAAGATGTAGACAACAGACTGGCAAAGGCAAACAGTGCTTTTGGCAGACTCTACCACCGTGTCTGGAAAAACAAACACCTGAAGAAAGACACCAAGATCAGTGTCTACAGAGCCGTGGTACTGACCACCCTCATGTACGGCTCTGAGTCATGGTCACATACAGACACCACCTGCGAATTCTGGAACGCTTCCACCAACGCTGTCTCCGCTCCATCCTCGACATCCACTGGAGCGACTTCACCACGAATGCTGAGGTGCTGGAGCAAGCAGGGATCACCAGCATTGAGGCCATGTTGCTGAAAACACAGCTACGCTGGGCAGGGCATGTCTCTAGAATGGAGGACCATCGCCTACCGAAGATGGTTCTCTACGGTGAACTTTCCATCGGACACCGCTACAGAGGCGCACCAAAGAAGCGATTTAAAGACTCTCTGAAGAAATCTCTGTCAGCCTGCCTCATAGACCATAACCAGTGGTCAGTCCTTGCTGCTGACCGGCAGGCCTGGCGACACACTGTGCATCAGTCGGTCTCCTCCTTTGAGGACAATCGCAGAGGTCCCTTGAGGAGAGGCGAATGAGGAGGAAGAACCGCGTCCCCTCTACATCAACCCCAGAATCGACTTTCCCCTGCAGCCACTGCGGCCGGGTTTGTTTGTCACGCATTGGACTGAACAGCCACCAGCGAGCCTGCACCAGACGTGGACAGTGCCCTTAATCTTCGTTCGCGAAGCCAAGCCATGACAGTGTGGCCCAACTGGGATACCAAATGATGTTGATTTTACAGTGATTACAGTGTGGTCCAACTGCCAACCCAAAAGATGTTGATTTTACAGTGATTACCGTGTGGTCCAACTGCCAACCCAAAAGATGTTTACATTGATTACATTGTGATCCAACTGCCAACCCAAAAGATGTTGATATTACATTGATTACATTGTGATCCAACTGCCAACCCAAAAGATGTTGATTTAACATTGATTACAGTATGGCCCAAAAGACTTGATTTTACTATGAATACAGTGTGGCCCAACTGCCTGCTGCCCGAAAGACCGTGCTGATTTTACGTTGATTACAGTGTACAAAAAATGTTTTGAGATTATTGTCTTATTCTGTCCCACAACTCAGTACAATTATCCTTACATAAGTTGTGAGTACAGTTGGACAGACAAGAACGTAGATATAGCAGACTTCTCAGACACGCTTACAGAGTGGATGGATTGCAATTATAAGTTATTTGAGAACAGTTGGACACTTCTCATAAACTATTGCTATGTGTTGTACAACATAATTATATTGTACTTCGAGCTTATAAAAAGACACATGTGTACTGCAATTGTCATCTAAAACGGCAAGCTTGCTAGCAGGTGGTCAGTATTACATGACACATCGGTGCTCGTTCGCGTTTCCTGTATCAATGTTCAATAAGGTTATCTGGCTAAGTTTCTCTATGTGTTGTTTTACCTGTGGTTTGAATTAGTATGTTGGCTATGGACTGGGATTCAGGTGTTTCTAAGTTACAGGTACAAGTGGAAAGCTTACAAAATCGCATGCACAGGAGGAGTGGTTGTAAAAGAGCACATGAGTGCTGAAGCCTATATAGTATGTCTAGACAAACACTCATTTGCTGTAGTAAGACTGATCTAGGCAAGGCTGGATTGGGCACTTGCATCTCCTGTAGTCACAGCACACGTGAGGCCAGTTGCTCTGCTGCTGCCTTCACTGGTGAAGCTGCTCCACAGTGAGGAAAGCAGCAGGCTGGTCGACTGATGACTGGCTGACTGACCATGTGTTTAATGACATTCTATAAAAGACAGGCTGTGATCCATTTTGAACAGATATTTCTTGATGGCATAATGAGTGACCATGTTCTCTGATAAGGCTAAACATTACCACATCAAGACAACCATCCTGGCTGCAGTGGTTGGTGCCTATGGTTACAAACTGGACGGTTGCGGATCAGTAGGGCTTCCTCAGACTCCGGCTGGTTCCTACCTCAAGAGAACGTGCTGTGGGTTCTTTGGGAATACTGAGACCACACAGTCAAGCTGCATCTACTTTAGGGATGCAAGTTTTATTGTTGCTACCTTTTTAAAAATTACCTGACCAACACTGCAGGTGTCTATTTCTCAGGCTCTGTTTACACCGGATATATCATAAGTGTAAACGTAGAGTACACCCCTGTCAAGTAGTCTCAAAGCACATGTACCTCCATAGCAGTATCATTACATCATTCTCATCATCCTTCATTGTCCTTCAATAGAAGAAAAAAAAGATTGCGCTTGATTTGGTGGCCCAAGTTGCTCTGGTCTCATGATCACATCAGATTAGGTTTCCCAGTACACTTCTGTACTGTGATGAGTTTGGATCAAAGCCTTTGGGGTTGGAGGTTCAAGGATAAGGGTTATTAGAGGGACACTGTGATGGTCTCCATCTCGAGTGGGTGATTCACTCAGCATGGCGGCGCGACTTAAGGGAGTAATAGGTTAGTGAGGGATTTAGTAGGTGGTGTTCTGCCTATGTTAGCTTAAAACAGGCACCACTGAACACCACCAAAGTGACCCAGCAGAAGTTTGGAGTCCCTCTGGCTGGTGGCCCCGTGGCGGCCTAACATTGATGGGGTCTCTGTGGACTTCTGGGGAGGGGGGGGGGGGAGTGGAAGAGAAGGTGGCAGTGGAGGTCCTACTGAAATGTGTGCAGGGGAAAGAAAGTTTACATTAAAAAAAGAAAGTTTGCAAAGATAGAAAAATCATTTAAAAACAAATAGACAAGCAACAAAAACTATTTTAATTAATGAAGTATGACAAATGTCCTAGAGGACTGTGCTAGAGACTTTTGCAATACGATATGCCAAATTCATGTTTCTAAGTGTACTACTGAGGAAGTTTTCAGGAAACTGCGGTAAAAAATCTTTTGTACTCTTGCATTCAAATATTATTTAAGTCTTAGTGGTAGTCTCACCACACAAAGATTTACCGTTTCAGCTGAATTTCGCTATGAATGCATTAAGTTTTATTCTATAAAACACCATGTCTACTCTTCTTGTTGTGTAAAGTTTTGTGCAAGTCCTAGAATGGTTCAGGACTCTTACATTGCTGGTACTGGTTGCACATCTGTTAAAAAATATTTCTGTTAGGTGATACTTTTCGGTGATCTTTCTCCATGATGTTCGTTCTAATAAGCGGTATCTTGTAAGATAAACGCACTTGCAAGTCTTCTGATTTCGGTGACCTTTCTCCATGATGTTCGTTCTAATATTATAAGTAGTTTCTTGTAACGATAAATCGCACATGCATTCTTCTCATTACCGCCCATGCTTTGCACCTATCTCTATCAGCCCACGCATTTAGAAATCACCACTATGTAGAGAGGCACACAACAAAAAGCTACACTTCTACCCTTTAAAGTTAAAAGGTGTATGACATGCCTTCCCCAGTGCAATTTTTAAAGATTTTTTTTATACCATGGAGATTTTAAAGCCTACAATACACTACTGTGATGTCCAGAATTCGAGAGTTTGGCTGACTGTTGTACACAGAAGAAATAGTATTCACGCAAGGGCACAACTCTCTCTCTCTCTCTCTCTCTCTCCCCTCTCTCTCTCTCTCTCTCTCTCCTCTCTCTCCTCTCTCTCTCTCTCTCTCTCTCTCCTCTCTCTCTCTCTCTCTCTCTCTCTCTTCTATCTTTATATATATATATATATATAATATATATATATATATATATATATTATATATATATAATACATACATACATACATACATACATACATACATACATACATACATACATACATACATACATACATACATACATACATACATACATACATACATATATCATCCATGGACCTGGTCTGTACAGTTCCACACGCACCCCTTCACACCCTTCCTACCACTGGCGTGTGTACAGTGACAGTGAGGGTGTGAAAGGGCACCCCACACACAACTGACAGTCACTGCCATCCATAGCACAGTCATGTCAACATATGTTCGCCAGAATCCAGCACGCAATTGGTCCCTACGAAAATCTTCTATGACTTGTAAAGAAGCGTAAATTTAAATGGTAGGGGCATGTCAGAAGATCAAAAGGATTTGCAAAAACAATACTGCAAGGTACTGTCCAAGGAGGAAGAAAAAGAGGCAGACCAAAGAAGAGATACGAGGTGTGTGTCGTTGGTTAATTAACATAAAGATTCTGATGCCTGTCATTGGTCCGCTAACAGAAAGATTCTGGTGCCTGTTGTTGGTCAATTAACAGAACTGTTCTGGTGCCTGTTGTTAGTCAATTAACAGAAAGATTCTGGTGCCTGTTGTTAGTCAATTAACAGAAAGATTCTGGTGCCTGTTGTTAGTCAATTAACAGAACGATTCTGGTGTCTGTCACCGGTCCAATTAACCAAAAGTTTGTTGTGTCTGTCACTGGTTCATTAACAGAAAGATTCTGGTGCCTGTTGTTAGTCAATTAACAGAAAGACACTGGTGCCTGTTGTTAATCAGTTAACAGAAAGACACTGGTGCCTGGTGTTAGTCAATTAACAGAAAGATTCTGGTGCCTGTTGTTAGTCAATTAACAGAACGATTCTGGTGTCTGTCACCGGTCCAATTACCAAAAGTTTGTTGTGTCTGTCACTGGTTCATTAACAGATATATTCTGGTGTCTGTCACTGGTTCACTAACAGAAAGATTCTGGTGCCTGTCACTGGTTCATTAACAGATAGATTCTGGTGCCTGTCACTGGTTCATTAACAGAAAGATTCTGGTGCCTGTTGTTAGTCAATTAACAGAAAGACACTGGTGCCTGTTGTTAGTCAATTAACAGAACGATTCTGGGGTGTGTCACCGGTCCAATTAACCAAAAGTTTATTGTGTTTGTCACTGTCACTGGTTCATTAACAGAAAGATTCTGGTGCCTGTCACTGGTTCATTAGCAGATAGATTCTGGTGTCCCTCACTGGTTCATTAACAGATAGATTCTGGTGCCTGTCACTGGTTCATTAACAGATAGATTCTGGTGCCTGTCACTGGTTCATTAACAGATAGGTTCTGGTGCCTGTCACTGGTTCATTAACAGATAAGTTCTGGTGCCTGTCACTGGTTCATTAACAGAAAGATTCTAGTGCCTGTCACTGGTTCATTAACAGAAAGACTCTGGTGTCTGTCACTGGTTCATTAACAGAAAGATTCTGATGCCTGTTGTTAGTCAATTAGCAGAAAGACACTGGTGCCTGTTGTTAGTCAATTAACAGAACGATTCTGGTGTGTGTCACCGGTCCAATTAACCAAAAGTTTGTTGTGTCTGTCACTGGTTCATTAACAGATAGATTCTGGTGCCTGTCACTGGTTCATTAGCAGATAGATTCTGGTGCCTGTTACTGGTTCATTAACAGATAGGTTCTGGTGCCTGTCACTGGTTCATTAGCAGATAGATTCTGGTGCCTGTCACTGGTTCATTAACAGAAAGATTTTGGTGCCTGTTGTTAGTCAATTAACAGAAAGACACTGGTGCCTGTCGTTACTCAATTAACAGAAAGACACTGGTGCCTGTTGTTAGTCAATTAACAGAAAGATTCTGGTGCCTGTTGTTAGTCAATTAACAGAACGATTCTGGTGTCTGTCACCGGTCCAATTAACCAAAAGTTTGTTGTGTCCGTCACTTGTTCATTAACAGATAGATTCTGGTGCCTGTCACTGGTTCATTAACAGAAAGACTCTGGTGTCTGTCACTGGTTCATTAACAGATAGGTTCTGGTGCCTGTCACTGGTTCATTAACAGATAGATTCTGGTGCCTGTCACTGGTTCATTAACAGAAAGACTCTGGTGTCTGTCACTGGTTCATTAACAGAGAGATTCAGGTGCCTGTCACTGGTTCATTAACAGAAAGATTCTGGTGTCTGTTGTTGGTCAATTAACAGAAAGATTCTGGTGCCTGTCACGGTCCAGTTAACCAAAAGATTGTTGTGTCTGTCACTGGTTCATTAACAGATAGATTCTGGTGCCTGTCACTGGTTCATTAACAGATAGATTCTGGTGTCCCTCACTGGTTCATTAACAGATAGATTCTGGTGCCTGTCACTGGTTCATTAACAGATAGATTCTGGTGCCTGTCACTGGTTCATTAACAGATAGGTTCTGGTGCCTGTCACTGGTTCATTAACAGATAAGTTCTGGTGCCTGTCACTGGTTCATTAACAGAAAGATTCTGGTGCCTGTCACTGGTTCATTAACAGAAAGATTCTGGTGCCTGTCACTGGTTCATTAACAGATAGATTCTGTTGTCCCTCACTGGTTCATTAACAGAAAGATTCTGGTGCCTGTGACTGGTTCATTAACAGAAAGATTCTGGTGTTCCTCACTGGTTCATTAACAGAAAGATTCTGGTGCCTGTCACTGGTTCATTAACAGATAGGTTCTGGTCATGTCACTGGTTCATTAACAGAAAGATTCTGGTGCCTGTCACTGGTTCATTAACAGATAGATTCTGGTGCCTGTCACTGGTTCATTAACAGATAGATTCTGGTGCCTGTCACTGGTTCATTAACAGAAAGATTCTGGTGCCTGTCACTGGTTCATTAACAGATAGATTCTGGTGTCTGTCACTGGTTCATTAACAGAAAGATTCTGGAGCCTGTCACTTGTTCATTAACAGAAAGATTCTGGTGCCTGTCACTGGTTCATTAACAGATAGGTTCTGGTGCCTGTCACTGGTTCATTAACAGATAGATTCTGGTGCCTGTCACTGGTTCATTAACAGATATGTTCTGGTCATGTCAGGGGTGCACTGTTTATGCTGACCACCTGCTTCCCCTTATTCCTGGGTCGGGGAAGCCAAGGGAAATAATTACCCCTAACCAGTCTTCCGGTCCCTGGCAATCAAGGATAGGTTTAGTGACACTTGTATACCAGGCGCCGGAAACAAAAGAATTCAGGGTTTCATCACACTTGCTTGCTTTTGTTGATGCAGTTGTGTCCTCCTCAGGTCAGAGGGATGTGTACTGGGCGATTTCTTTGTGAGGTATTGTCCTTGTGACTTGTGCTTTAATACTGGTTCCGCCATGTTTTTTGGTTTTTTTTGGTGAGGGAATTGGTTTCAGTCCGACACGCTGGTATTGGCTTGGCCTGCTATTTTCCAGCTGGTGACTGTGTGGTTTATTCCTAAATCGGAAATCTCCGCTGGGACGTTAATTTAATCAATGTGGTTTATCAGGAGGGCATTCATTGTCATCTCCACAGCTGCTGGAAGTCCAGCGGGGGGCGGATAGCCTAGTGGTCAGAACATTGCGCTGGCAATTTGAAGACCCGGGTTCGAGTCCGGTCGAGGAAATTTTCTTCCTGGAGTTAACATCAGTGCTGACTCCACTCTCCCCAAAGTCCTTCGGATGAGACATTAAACCGAGGCCCCGTGTGCGAACGCACGCAGAATATCTTGCGCACACGTTAAATCCTGTTCCGCTTTTCGTAAGAGTAGGCCATCGTGTGCCGGTGGGAACAGATGACAATATTTACAAAACTGCATACACACGGGGACCGGATGAAAAAAGCACATGATTGCTTATTCTGTTATCCTCGATATAAAAGAATAAATAAATAAATAAATAAATAAATAAATAAATAAATAAATAAACATTTATCGGAGCTCTGGTAAAACACGCCCTGTTGCTTTTTTTCCTGTAACGTGACCCAGAGAGAGAGAGAGAGGGGGGGGGGGGCGGCAAGAGAGAGAGAGAGAGAGAGAGAGAGAGAGAGAGAGAGAGAGAGAGAGAAAAGAGACAGAGAGACAGAGAGAGAGAGAGAGAGAGAGAGAGAGAGAGAGATATCAAATCAAATCAAATCAAATCAAATCAAACTTTTATTTCCAGATGGTACATTGAGTAAGCAATAAATTTGCTTTTTTTCATCACGCCATCGATCTAGTAAAAAGAGAGAGAAGAGAGAGAGAGAGAGAGAGAGAGAGAGAGAGAGAGAGAGAGAGAGAGAGAGAGAGATCAAATCAAATCAAATCAAATCAAATCAAAATTTTATTTCCAGATGGTACATTGCGTAATCAATAAAATTTGCT
>CM060339.1:39432507-39435007 GCA_030674155.1 Stramonita haemastoma | reverse complement strand
AACAAATGTATGCCCTCCTGAAGACTGAGTGGAAGGTTTAAATGTGTTGAAGCTTCAGAATCCGTGTCCATCGCAGCAGCTTTGGCGAACTTGTCTGCTTGTTCGTTACCCTGGATTCCACAGTGTGACGGAATCCAGCAAAAGGCAAGGGTAGTACCTCGTAAGAAAAGAAAATGTATAAGATGACAAATTTCAATGATTAGTTCCCCTCTCACCCTAGTGCTAAACAGTTTTAGTGCTTGCAAAACAGATTTAGAATCAATACAGAACAACACCTTGGACATATTGATAGGCAGATCTAATAAAAAAAATTAAGGCCATTAGTACAGCTATAAGTTTTGCAGTAAAGATAGAAAAATCTTTGCCTATATGATAAGATTTATTAATTTTTAATGCGGGAACTACAAAAGCAGATCCAGCCTGCCCACTGTCTACTACCGAACCGTCGGTAAAGACTTTAATATAACTACTATATGTTTCATCAAAATGAGCTCTTGCCATGACAGCCACAGCAGGACCTTCGTCTTTTTTGATATTAGAATAATCAATATCAAATTCAGCCCTTTTTATTTCCCACTTTGGAATTGTGGAGAAAACTGGGCGAGGTGCTATAATTTTTTCATTCATTCCTGAAGATGAGAATATATCAGAGGTATAAGAACTGATTGTAGTCAGTGATTGTATGGATTTAGCCCTTTTAGGGAAATCTGTATCCGATTTTAAATGAAGTTCTTTAATGTTCGAATTCTGAATAGTAGAACTTCTTAAAACATATTTTGCTGATGCAAGCTTAATTTGTTCTTCAAAAAGTAAGACATTTATTTCTGCATACATTTTTAAAGTTGATGCATGTATAGGAACTCCATTGCCAACTTGAAAGACTTACTGTCTACACTCTGCATTTTTCTTATTAAGTATTTAGGAGCAGAGAAAAAAATTTCTTGTGCATAAGTTAATCTAGAACGAACAAGAGCTGTAGCTAAATGAATGAGAGATGATGAATCTTGGCCCCAGTGCTGCTTGCTCACAATTTTGATGAAATTAAGACTTTTTCTAGCTTTAGTCAGGACATACTCAATGTGATTATTCCATGTAAGTTTTGTGGTCAGAATTACCCCTAGAAATTTTATCTTTTCTTTGTATTCTAACACAGAATCTCCTATCTTAAAGGCGGGTAGTGTCTGCGGATCGTAGCCAGAGTTAAAAAGCATCATATGTGATTTGTCTGGAGATAGCATTAATCCATTTTCTGTCATAAATTCATTTATTTTATTTAACTCATTTTGATAAACCTTTCTAATGTAATTAAGAGATCTTACTGGAGTATGCCTTTTCATCGTAACTTTCATCCAAATGCACAGATCGTCTGCAAATTGTACCAATTCAATTTTATTGGATACTGTATTGGGAAGGTCATATGTTAAGATATTAAAGAGCATAGGTGCCACTACTGCTCCCTGGGGTATCCCCATATCTATAAATCTTGGATTAGAGTAAGTATTTCCAATTTTTGTTTGAATAGATCTATTACTTTAAAAAGTTTTAAGATAATTATGCATGCATCCAGACAGACCTATCAGTTTAATTTTATGAAGCAGTCGTAAGTGCCATACCTGATCATACGCTTTCCTGATATCAAAGAAAGTAGAAAGAACATTTTTTCTTCTAGCAAATTGATGTTTTACATGGGTGGTAAGTTTTATCAGGTGATCTGTGGTTGATCTATTTTTTCTAAAACCCGCTTGGGCTATGGGGATAATGTTCCTTTTTTCACAGTAATGAATAAGCCTGTTCAATATTATTTTTCCCATCAATTTTCCAACATGGGAAGTCAGTGAGATAGGCCTATAGCTGTTTATATCTGATTTTTGTTTACCTGGTTTACAAATAGGAACAACTATAGACTGTTTCCATAAGGAAGGCATTGTTCCCTCTGACCAACATTTTTGAAAATATTTATGAAGAAATCTAACAAAATGTTCAGGCAAGTGTTTTATCATTTCATTTGAAATAGCATCAAGACCTACAGAAGACTTCATGGAGCTAAGAGTAGAAATGGCATCCTTTAGTTCTTGAAAAGTGATAGGAGCATTTGTATAGTGTTCTTTATCCTCTGGAGGATCTCTGTAATTTCCTAGTCTAGCTTCATTTTCTCTATAGATTCTGTCTTTTTCAGATAACCCTTCTGAACAACTCGTCTCAGAAAACATTTCTGCAAAAGCTTCAGCCTTTTCAAATTGTGTTGGGAATTCTTTGTCTAATTTTATGGGATAATCTGGTAAATTTACACCCTGTTTCATCTCTTTCAATTTCTTCCAAACTTTATGCTGATCTTTTGAACATAATATGCCTTCTTTACAAAAAGATGTCCAATACTGCAGCTTAGCCTGTGCTATTACTTTGTTACAATAATTTTTTGCCCTTTTCATTTCCATCATTTTCGTAATGTTGTTCCTATCTTTAAGATAGATGTTAAATGCTTTCTTTTTGTGTTGCCTTG
>CM060339.1:39410007-39422507 GCA_030674155.1 Stramonita haemastoma | reverse complement strand
TTCGCAATTCTTATTCTTGTTTTGTATGTCTTTGATTCATTTAACTATCTGGAACAGAGAAAACGATGGGAAAACAACATTAGAGAGGGGACTGGCCTTGAGTGGGAAAATGACTTGCAACCGAAAGCCGAAAGAAAATGAAGATTGGAAAAGCTGCTCGCAAAAATTTCAGGGGTGCTCCAAAGGTCTACAAGACGAAAAACTAGGTGACGTAAGCAGAGGTTCGTGATCCGCCATTTGTTTTGAGTTAGCCAAGATGTTTGATTAAAGTCTTTGCTACTTTGTAAGATGCTCTGTTTGTTAGCTGGTTCTAGCAGCATTCAGCAGTTTTGTTTTTTGTCATTGAGCTTAAGCCTGCGACGTTTTCTGTTGAATCTGATCGTACTTGTAGCGAGTTTACATTGTAATGTGTGAAACTGTATTGCATAGTATTGTGTTGAATTTTGCATTGCATTGCATGGTATCAAATTGCATTGCATTGCATCACATTGCATTACAATAGTTATATCTGCGTGGGAGAGCGCATCGCTACAAGAGCAGCGCCACTCATATTCTGTTTCTTGCCTCGCGTGCGTCGGCACACAGGGCCTCGGTTTGTAGTCTCATCCGAAGGACCTTTTTTTTTTTTTTTGGGGGGGGGGGGGGGAGTTAAATCGGCAGGAAGATTTTTTTCTTCTTCTTCTAATTTTTATTCTTTTGTATCGAGGATAATAGAATAAGCGTTCATGTGCTTTTTTCATCCAGTCCCCGTGTGTATGCAGTTGTGTAAATAATTGTCATCTGTTCCCACCGGCACACGATGGCCTACTCTTACGAAAAGCTGAACAGGGTTTAACGTGTGCACAGATGTTGTGCGTGCGTTCGCACACGGGGCCTCGGTTTACAGTCTCATCCAAAAGACTTTTGGGGAGAGTGGAGTCAGCACTGATGTTAACTCCAGGAGAAAAATCCCCTCGACCGGGAATCGAACTGGTGAAGAAGAAGTCTCGTGCACTTTCATAGCAGCATCTTTACATATCATCATCATCATCATCATCATCATCATCATCATCATCATCATCATCATCATCACCAGTCACTTTGCAATGAAAACAAAATTGTCTGTGATTCAATGCTCCCGGCTGCTCTTCCTTGTCTCATGATGACTTCATTTCAATTCTCCACACACTTGTATGCCTGCACAAGTTTGTGTTAGAGACTTGGGTGTTGGATGGAGGTTTACAAGGGTAGGATGTTGGAAGGCATTGTAGTAGTCACCACCCCAGGTGGGCGTGTTTCCTAGGCTACGGCCTCAATAAACCCGGCAAAGTGCCGCCGTCAATTTTGCCACCGGGGTGAAAAATGCTGCCCAGTTGAATTACTCTGTGGCGTCACTGATGACGGCTGTGCGTGGCCATAGTAGAGCCGGCCCGGTCTGGTATTTTTAACTCGTCGTTTTGACTTTTGAGCAAAACGTTCGTTTGCCGGAAAGGAAAATAATCAAGAAAAACTTATTTATTTACTACACAAACTCGTAAATTGACCCTTCCCAATTACATTCCAGTGGTTTTAATAAAAGTTTTGTGGGTGGATTTTACTAAAAACACTTTTTATGTCGAACTATTTTCTGTGGATTTCGCGTGGGGTGGAGTCTCAGTTGCCGTGGCAGCCTCGCTTTCGCGTCACTCGCAGTCTCGGGGTGACCACATTGTCAGAAAGAGACAGGCCAGGTTGACTATGGCCGCTTTGACGGATCCGTTCTACCGATGAAGAGACGGCCCGTCAGAACTCCCGACGTCTGGCTTTACTATGGCCGCAGCCTTAGTCTGCCTCGACAACTAAACCATTGCCGTCGTCAGTGGGGGGCTTGTGTGTAATGCATGTGAGCATGCGAGTGTGCCTGCGTGGGGTGTGTGTGGTGTGTGTGTGTGTTGTGTGTGTGTGTGTGTGTGTGTGTGGACTCGATAAAAAGAATGAAGGTTAAACAAATCCTAAGATAACAAAGAATATTTCCAATGTCACAAAACTAAAATGAAATGAAGTGAGTGTGCGTGTGAGTGAGTGAGTGAGTGATGTGGTGAGTGTGTGTGTGTGTGTGTGTGTGTGTGTGTGTGTGTGTGTGTGTGTGTGTGTGTGTGTGTGTGTGTGTGTGTGTGATTGACGAAGATGTGTGGTGTGTGTGTGTGTGTGTGTGTGTGTGTGTGTGTGTGTGTGTGTGTGTGTGTGTGTGTGTGTGTGTGTGTGTGTGTGAGTGACAGGTGTGTGTTGTGTACAGGTGTGTGTGGTGACAGGTTTGAGTTGGTGTGTGTGACAGGTGTGTGACAGGTATTGGTGGGCTGCTTGTTTGTGTATCCCATTCTCAGGGTCAAGATGAATGAACCAGGATCTGACCAGTGTCAGGCCTCCGTGCGGTACCAGTTATAGGGGACTGCACTGCTGCTGGGGTACAGTTGGTGGTGTTACTGGGGCTGTTCTGAGCCAACGTGATGATACAGATGATAACGATATGTGTTGTAATAGTGACGATGATGATGATGAAATGAATGATGAATATGATATATGATTATGATATATATATGATGATGATATGATATACTACTACTGCTACTTCTGCTACTACAGTGTGTGCACTACTACAACTACAACAACTACTACACAACATACTACTATACTACTACTACATGCTGTGCTGCTGCTAAGCTACTACTACTACTACTAACTAACTACTACTACTACTACTACTTACTACTACTACTATACTACTACTCTCTGCTCTGCTGCTGCTGCTGCTCCTGCTGCTGCTGTTGCTGTTTCTGTTGCTGTTGCTACCACACTAATAACATTGATACCGGGAGTGATAATTGTTTTTTATGTACGCCGAGTCTTGTCAAGAAAGAAAATCACAAATCAAGAGTGCTTGCATTCAACACATTTGACGTGTTTGCATCCTTCCTTGCCTTAACTAGGCCTTACACTCTGGTGCTGCGATGCTGAAACAGACATCATTTTGGTCCTGCAGCTGAAGGTATCTTCCTCTATACCAGGTCAGCTGGAAAGCTCTACAGCCTCTCCATACTAAGAGCCAAGACTTCAGTCCAGCTGAGGTGCCTGCCTGGCTTCCTCTTTGCAGACGACGCAGCAGTAACTGTGCACCCAGCTGAGGATCTACAGAAGATCATGACTCGTTTCAGCGATGCCTGCCAAGTCTTTGACCTTATTATTAGCTTGAAGAAAACACAAGTCATGGGATAGGATGTTGACTTCCCCAGCCATCAGCATCAATCATGATGAACTGGATGTCGTCCATGACTTCGTGTACCTGGGTTCAACTTTCTCAGACACCTTCTCACTTGACGCAGAGCTTAACAAGTACATTGGTAAAGCAGCTACCACCATGACCAGAATGTAAAGAAAGCATGGAACAACAGCAAACTGACTGAGCACACAAAGATCCAGATCACAGAGCTTTCGTCGTGAGCACCCTCTTGTGTGACAGCGAGACCTGGACTTTACGTGCCCGACAAGAACGAAAGCCCAATGTTTTTCACATGCGTTGCCTCCGACACATCATGAACATCACCTGGCAGAATAAGGTTCCAAACAGCACTGTCCTAGAAAGAGCTGGATGCACCAGCATGTACACGCTACTGAAAATGAGACGTATACCCTTGCTCGGCCATGTCATACGCATGGACGACGGACGGATCCCTTAAGACCTCCTCTATGAAAAACCTGTGCAGGGAAAACATCCCACAGGCAGACCACAGCTACTATTCAAGGACATGTGCAGGAGGGACTTAAAAGCCCTGAACATCGACCAGAACAACTGGGAAGCAGCATCCCTCGAACGGTCAGCCTGGAGACAGACTGTGCAGAAAGGTCTCTCCAAGTTCGGAGAGACACTTGCTCAGCAGCACGAGGCAAAGAGTATGAGAAGAAAGGCTGCAGACCAGGCAGACATACCAGCGTCAGACTTCATCTGTACCCTCTGCTATATGAACTTCCATGCGCGTGTTTGAGTGTGTGTTTGTGTACGTGTTCGTGTGTGTGCATATCACCCTGGCAATCTACTGCAATATATGGCATAAGTATTTTCTACCAATGCTATGCATTGTTCTGTACACTTGGTTTCCTTGCGACATATATTCTTTTCATGTGCAAGTATGTTCTTTTCAGGGCTGTCGTGTCGCCACATAAACGGTGCCACCTCTATCAAAGAGGCTAGCATGGCGTGTGTACATATTGCAGTTCACTCTCTCAGTGCTGTGGGTTCTGTTAATGCGCAAATGTCAGGGTACAGCAAGTACTCAGTCCGGTTCCTTTACATCGTTTCGAAATAAAATACACCATGATCTTGGGTGTGTGCAAGCGCCTGTGTGCGCGCCCTTTCGTTTGCGTGTGTGTTTGCTTTCGTGCTTTTGTGTGTGGACATCGCAGCAGCATTGTACTGCATGATTATGGCATTGATACTTTGTAATAATGCTATGTATTTTTCTGTATACTGCGTTTTCAAGCCACAGGTTTTCTTTGTATTTAAGTCAGGGTGTTCTTCTCGGGGCGGTTGTGTAGTGTAGTGTAGTGTAGTGTAGTGTAGTGTAGTGTAGTGTAGTGTAGTGTAGTGTAGTGTAGTGTAGTGTAGTGTAGTGTAGTGTAGTGTGGTGTGGTGTGGTGTGGTGTAGTGTACAGTAGGGTAGGGTAGGTGAGGGTAGGGAGGGTAGGGTATTGTAGTGTAGTGTAGTGTAGGGTAGGGCAGGGCAGGGTAGGTTAGTGTAGCGTAGTGCAGTGCAGTGCCAGTGAGTTAGTAGTGAAGTGTGGTGTAGTGTTGTGTAAGGTACTTATTGTATATCAAATGATTCTCAATGTTGGAAAAAAATCATGTGAATTTTGTGATTGTATTGTTAATGAGTTGGACACTCGTATGATTGAAAACAATCCTTTGCTAAACATTGTCACTGTAAGAAACACATCCTCACACTGTCGTTATCACACCACGTCATCAAGTTCTAAAACAGATCATCCATATGAATACAAACACAATAATGCTGCCGCAAATAAATTACGTTTATTATCACATATTACAGCATCGGAACAAACACACGTCAGCAGATGATGCAGGATAAGTAATATTGCTCTCAATATATTTCATTTTTCTGTACAAATAATTATGGTTTTAAAGACTCATATAAAAATGACTGATTACGTTTATTATCACATATTACATCACTGGAACAAACACACGTCAGCAGAGGATGCAGGATAAGTAATATTGCTCTCAATATGATATTTCATTTTTCTGTACAAATAATTATGGTTTTAAAGACTCATATAAAAATGACTGTGATTACGTTTATTATCACATATTACATCACCGAGAGGATGCAGGATAAGTAATATTGCTCTCAATATGATATTTCATTTTTCTGTACAAATAATTATGGTTGTAAGGCCTCAGATAAAAATGACTGTGATCACATAAAACATGGGCAGCATCAATACAGAGCGGTGGTAAGACGTAATAGGCATGTTGGTATAATCACCAATGTTCAACTGGACAGTTGGTTCAAAGCACAGGAAACCTACACAGATGTTCAACGAAATATAGAAATCCGTGTTATATCTGCTGACAACACAATGAATATATCCAGTACACGTTTGTGACGAGAAATACTAATCCGTATAAAATAATCTAAAACATGTCAACCTACAAATTCATAACAGAAGTACAACTATATTGAACAAGTTAATGTTGGACAAGCGCGGCAAAAAGCATCAAGTGTATCACAAGTTCCACCCTAGTTGTATAATCCTAAAGCTGCAGGAAACAGCTTCGCCTGTTTACACCAAACAAATATCACACAACTGGGTTTTATAAAAACCCATAAAGGTTGGGACAGCCTCTGCGAGATACTCCTCCCACCCCCCTACCTCTGTGGTCACAGTGCGTTGCTGTATCAGTATCACAGTCATATCACAAACGCTACTCATAAAATGGATTGCATGTTTCGTCATTCATTTCACAGTCAAAGGGGCTATCTCCACACTCACAAACATATATGGGTGTTTTATTTTGCTAATTTGCTGATATACGCCTGGAGGTTATCCTAAAAAATGTTAATTCTATTTGCCTCGACAACATTTTTATCCCTTGAACTATGGACATTGATTAAAGATAAAATGTTGACTCTTGAAGAAAGTGATGGCCCTCTTGTAAAGATAATGGAACATGATTGTAGTTGTACAGAATCCTCTTCATCCTTTGAACCATTCTTTGTAACACTGTCAGCCCACTTTAAATTTTGGTAAGAATCCCACATGTGAAGACACCCAACATAAGATGACACAAGAATCCCTTAAGGTTAAACATATTATATGACATGATTGATCTCTAATTTATATCTAGACATTTTCTTAGAGCACGTAGATTAGAATAGAGTGATGAGTTAAAATCAACACAATGTACCATTTCCAAAAAAAAAATCCAGAGGAAGATCAAGATTATAATTCAGAGCCATCAAAACAGCTATAACCTCAGGTTTGAGAATCAAATGATATTTACCAACATGATTATTTTTCTATTTTAAGACCTGGCATAACGAAAGTTGTACCTAGTGATTGATCATCTATATGTAAACTATTTGTACTGACTTGTAAATGATGAAATATTTATGATGATTGTGTGAGCAAACTTCAGTCTTCCTGATATTCTGTTTCTCACTTTTTGCGATATGAGTTTATTCTGCATAAAAATTTGCTTGGTTCGTTTCCCATCGCGGAAAAGGTAGAATTGTAGTTTGCGTGTCCTTAATAAGCTGATATCTTGAATATCTTTTAAAAGAAGTCTGAAAGACATGTAGGTATTTGCTTTAAAGAAGATGTATGTTTTGGACTTTTAGGAAATTGTGTTCTCTGAATTCAGTTTTACTTTGTTTCAAAATACATTTTCCAGTCGCTGTCCTCCTCCTCCTCCTCCTCCTCCTCACCACCACCACCACCATCTTCAGTATCATCAGTTTGTCTATGTGTTTGTGCATATGTTGTTATTGCTGTTTTGATTTTACATCTGCTAACTCAAAGTGATATTAGACGACGGGAAGGGGAGGGGAGGAGGCAATTATGTTTATGGATGTGTGTAGTAAAATGGGTGACTATTTCTCAATAATGAATACAGTACACTACATAGAATAGGGCTAAACAATAACAACAAGTAAACACATAGCAAATGCTAATATGATTTCTAACTATGACACATATTTCCTAAAGGACTATTCGCAACAAGTTTTCTTACAGGAAACGCCAAATTAATTTTTTTTTTAATTAATCGTATCCAATGATTTCTCAATAAAGAGGTTAGGAATGGTTTAAGACTCTGACATTCAAATATCATACGAATGCTAGTAATCTATATGTGTTTGAATGTGTGTGTGTGTGTGTGTGGTGTGTGTGTGTGTGTGTGTGTGTGTGTGTGTGTGTGTGTGTGTTTTGTGTATGTTTTGTGTGTATGTGTTTGTGTGTTGTGTTGTGGTGTGTGTTGTGTGTTTTTTTTGTGTATGTTTGTGTGTGTGTCTGTGTGTGTGTGTTTGTGTGTGTGTGATGTGTGTGTGTGTGTTGGCGTGTGTGTGTTTGTGTGTATCCATGTGTGTGTGAACTCAAACTAACAAGCTCTGTCCTCATGGGGACCAGTCTTGAGGGCCCAGCTCAGACACCCGCCCCCCTTCCCCCTCTCCACCCAACAACTACGGCAACAGACCTCCCCCGCACACGTCACGTCACGTCACGCCAAGCACATCTTCAACATCAAAATACCAGCAACAACAACAATAACAACGACGAAAGCCACAATCACAGCCAAGCTTTCTAATACCAACTACTGTCCTGTTTCACATTGTGAAGCAAATGAAGCTGAACCAAAGCCAAAAAGAGATAACAGGCCAAAAAAAAAAAAAAAAAAAAGGACGAATTAATCGCCTGAATGTTTTGGTGACTGATTCCTTGAGTTCATGGCCTGAAGTTCCTGGTGTTGGCCCCCACCTGGCAGCTTCTGATCCCTCCTGCTGGTAGGAATTAGTTACACGTATATAACAAGAGGAGGAGGAGGAAGAAGAAGAAGAAGAAGAAAAAGAAGGTGAAGAACAAGAAGAAGAGAATTTCGAAAAAGAAGAATTGCAAAGAAGGAGAATTGCGAAGAAGAAGAAGAAGAAGAAGAAGAAGAAGAAGAAGAAGAAGAAGAAGTAGAAGAAGAAGAAGAAGAGAAGAAGAAGAAGAAGTAGAAGAAGAAGAAGAAGAAGAAGAAGAAAGAAGAAGAAGAAGAAGAAGAAGAAGAAGTAGAAGAAGAAGAAGAAGTAGAAGAACAAGAAGAACAAGAAGAACAAGAAGAACAAGAAGAACAAGAAGAAGAACGAGAAGAAGAAGAAGAAGAAGAAGAACAAGAAGAAGAACAAGAAGAAGAACAAGAAGAAGAAGAAGAAGAAGAACAAGAAGAAGAACAAGAAGAACAAGAAGAAGAGAATTTGCGAAAAAGAAGAATTGCAAAGAAGGAGAATTGCGAAGAAAGAAGAAGAAGAAGAAGGAAGAAGAAGAAGAAAGAAGAAGAAGAAGAAGAAGAAGAAGAAGAAGAAGAAGAAGGAGAGAAGAGAGAGAGAATGAAGAAGAAGAAGAAGAAGAAAGAAGAAGAAGAAGAAGAAGAAGAAGAAAGAAGAAGAAGAAGAAGAAAGAAGAAGAAGAAGAAGAAGAATTGCGAAGAAGAAGAAGAATTGCGAAGAAGAAGAAGAATTGCGAGAAGAAGAAGAATTGCGAAGAAGAATTGCGAAGAAGAAGAATTGCGAAGAAGAAGAATTGCGAAGAAGAAGAATTGCGAAGAAAGAAGAAGCGCAGAAGAAGAAGAAGAAGAAGAACAAGAAGAACAAGAAGAACAAGAAGAACAAGAAGAACAAGAAATAGACATTGAGAGAAAGGTACAGGCAACACTTGTTGGTATCGCATACAAAGCTCACACGATAAGTGAGGAAGTATATTTTTATCGCTCGTTCACTTTACACCTTTAGATGGGAAGACAACATCAGAGAGTGGGCTGGCCTTGAACGGGACACATTATTTCTACGGAATGTTGAAAACCGCGAAGAATGGAGAAAGCTGGTTGCAAAATCTGCAGTTGCTCCCCATCTGTCTACTAGACTACAGGATAGGTAAGTAAGTGAAGTGAAGATGTAAGTTCTACAAAAACTGAACCCATCCTTCCCTCATGTGTGCCTGTGGTCAAGAAAACCAGACTTCCCAACACATTCTTCAAAGATGCACCTGTACAACGATCTGAGGAAGATATGTGGCCGAGGGAGATAACCCTACAGACCAAGCTGTACGGATAAAGAGAGGAGCTGGAAAGGACATGCAATTATTTTTCCCAGACACATCTGACAGTGTAAAGCGAACGAGAGATTATTAGATTGCTGCATGTTAAGAGACGAAGCCTACACTAAAATATTGATATGCGCCACAATGTTATGTTGAGATTGGCTTTGCCATGACAAACTCTAAGCATTATAACATAATTATGCTCTCTTTTAAAAGAGAAATAAATCCCCCTAAGTCGAGCGTGGCTGCCTCTATCGCAAGGCATTGAAAAATGTCATACAAGCAAGCTTCCAACCAGCCTGTACTCTTTCCATCTCACAGAGATTCCAAGATGGAACGTGTGAGTCAGAGTGCATTATGTTGGTGACCTCCAGAGTGTTGACTGGGAACACGCTGTAGCAGCAGTAACAACAACAGCAGCAACAACAACAGCAACACAACAACAGCAGCAGCAACAACAACATACATGCTGCTCTTCACCTTGCAAACACCAGAAGACTCCTAAAGTACACATGTTTTATATCACATCTAACACCCCATATACTTACTCCTTAATACAAATGTTGTACATTATTCAAACACCACAACATACTTATTCCTAACTACACAGTTGTACTATACCACATCTAACACCACAAAAAAATTTGTTTCTTAACTACACACACCTCAGCTAGCCAGAACCTTCTTCAATAAGCTTTCTTTTCGCCAATGCATGGCTCTATATGACATGCCGTGGGTGTTTCAACAATCACCCTCGATTCTTCTCCATGCATTCTGCACCATGTCTCTGAGTCAACAGAGGTAGAACACAGGATTAGAATGGGAAACATGTAAAAGTAAAAGCTGAAACAGGAGAAGCATCATCATCATCATCATTATCATCATCATCATCATCATTCATCATCAACAACAACAGCAGTAGTTGCAGCAGTAGTAGCAACAACAACAGCAGCAGTAGTAGTAGCATCAGCAGAAGCAACAGCAGCTGTAAGAGCAGCAACAGCAGCAGCAGCAGCAGTAGTAGCAGTAGTAGTAGTAGTAGTAGTAGTAGTAGTAGTAGTAGTAGTAGTGTAGTAGTAGTAGCCGCAGCAGCAAAAAGAGTAGTAGTAGTAGTAGTAGTAGTAGTAGTAGTAGTAGTAGTAGTAGTAGTAGTAGTAGTAGTAGTTTAGTAGTAGTAGTAGTGTAGTAGTAGTAGTAGTAGTAGTAGGGTGTTTGGCCAAGTATTTGTGACAGTGTGCTATGTTCCTCCATCTGCCAAAGCTGCAAGTGCTGCCTTAGAGATCTCCGACACTGTGAACGAACTACAGTTGCAAGATCCTGGCATGCCCTGTTTGTTCCAGGCGATTTTAATCACTGTAATTTAAAACAATTTTTGCCTGGTATTTTTTTTAACAATATGTGTCTTGTTCTACTCGACAAAACAGAACTCTTGACAAATGTTTTGGCAATATTCATGTGCCTACAAGTCTGTTGCCCTCCCACCTCTTGATACCTCAGACCACGATACAAAATTATTTATCTCATACCTGCATAATTATAAACCCAAAATAAAAACTGACCCTATTGTGAAAGTGTGGACGCACGAGAGTGTGGAAGAGTTGAAAGGCTGCTTTGAGTGTACTGACTGGAGTGTGTTTCTTGACTCGAGTGAGAATGTCTTGACTCGAGTGAAATTTGATGAAGCGACTGATACTTTGCATGCTTACTTTTCTTTCTGTGAAAATCTTAAAGTCCACACGCACACACACACAAATTGTAAAGATATTCCCCAACAATAAACCTTGGGTGACAAAAACATTAAAATTATCACTTAACAAAAAGAAAGTAGCGTTTCAAAGCGGAGAGAGAATGGTGTGCTTACAAATTCAAAAGAAATTCCAAAAAGAAATTCGAGAAAGTCAAAATCATATACAGAGAAAGTTGAAGAACACCTTCAGAAGGTTATTTTGCAAATGCATGGAGGGGTCTAAAGATACTTTCAGAGCAAGCAAACTCAAAACTTCGACACAATCAATGTCATTAATTGAGAACGAAAGCTTTTTCTGAAGAACTAAATGACTTCTATGGCCACTTTGAGCGTGAAGATCATAACATGAGCTTGAATCTGTTCTTTTTAACCTGCGAAAAAAATGATGTGATATTTATCAGATAATGAAGATTTTATGGTTGATTCTACAGATGTGATATCATAATTTAAAACAGTGCATGTGAGGAAGGCTGTGGGCGTTGATGGTATTTGTGGGCAGCTTTTCAAATCCTGTGCTAAAGAGCTGTCATGTTTTAGTGATCTGTTTTCTCCGTCTTCAAAGCCTGTCATGTTCCTATTTTCTGGAAAAATAAATAATTTGTCCCGTTCGGGAAAAAAATATTCACCCCATATCTTAAATGATTATAGTCCAGTAGCTCTCACTCCTATAGTGTGGGAGATTGTCATATTGTGATTGGTGCGAGCTGATGTTTGAATATATGTTGTGATATTTCTCGTGATATTATGTTTAGGCCTACACGTTTACTGTGAATTTCTGTTTCTGAGATAATAAGGTAGTGGAATTTTAATTGGAAGGAGTAGTAGTAGTAGTAGTAGTAGTAGTAGTAGTAGTAGTAGTAGTAGTAGTAGTAGTAGTAGTAGTAGTCCTATTGAGCTTTCGCTCTTGTCGGACACACAAAGTCCAGGATTTGCTGCCATACAGGAGGGTGTCAGGACACACGCTCCGTAGATCTGGATCTTTGTGTGCTCAGTCAGCTTGCTGTTGGTCCATGCTTTCTTTGCCAGTCTGGTCGCGGTGGTAGCTGCTTTGCCGATGGGCTTGTTGAGTTCTGCGTCAAGTGAGAGGGTGTCTGAGATTGTTGAACCCAGGACACGGAGGTCATGGATGTCATCCACTTCATGGTCACTGATGCTGATGGCTGGGGAGGAGCCAACATCCTGTCCCATCAGTTGTATTTTCTATAGGCTAATGGTAAGCCCAAAGTCTGGGCAGGAATTGCTGAAGCGAGTCATGAGCTGCTGTAGGTCCTCAGCTGAGTGGACGGTTATTCCTGCATTGTCCGCAAAGAGGAAGCCACGCAGGCACCTCAGCTGGATTAAGTCTTGGCTCTTAGTCTGGTGAGGTTGACAAGTTTTCTGTCTGGCCTTCTTCGGAGATTGATACATTCAGTTGTTGGACCAAATG
>CM060339.1:39400007-39405007 GCA_030674155.1 Stramonita haemastoma | reverse complement strand
TGAGTTTTGCATCAGGGGCGAGTCTTTCTGGAAAAGTGGTCTCTATTTCTGTGAATGCCTTAGTATGGGCAGTGCAGATGCAAGAGGGATATATAAAAAAATAGAAGGAAAAGTAGTCAAAATTAATACTGGTGTGTAGCCTGCTTACCAGAGCAGCCATTTGCAAAAGGGAGTGCATTTGCTTCAGCAGATTCAAATTGCTTCTCTTGTGTCTTTTAGGGGCCAGTGGGCTCTGATGGCAATATAAGCTCAAAAGATATTTTACAATAGCAGGGATGGGAGAGGGGAAATCAATTTCAGATTGGGTTCCTGGGGGGTGGGGGGGCAGTGCTTTTCAGGGACACACACACACACACTAACATACATACATACATACATACATACATACATACATACATACATACATACATACATACATACATATATATATATATATATATATATATATATATATATATATATATATATATATATATATATATATATATATATATATATATATATATGTGCAGTGTTAGCTTTGGTGGTAAAATTAGGTAAAACACACATTAGTAATAACTCTGGTTGTAACATTAACTATAACAAACACCAGTGTCAGTTTTTGTTGTAACAGTAAGTTCAACACACATCAGTGTTAGTCGTTGTTGCTAAAGAGGCTGTATGAGTATGACAGTGGTGGATCGGTGGTCTAGGGGTAATGCGCCTGCCTAGAAAGCGAAAAGTTCGGGTCGGAAGTGTACGGTAGTTTGAACCCTATAATTTTGGGCCAGAACTTTTCCCCATTAATTACACCATAAGTGGTGATTTTAGGTGCTAGTCTTTCACTCACTCACTCACTCAGTCCCATGTCCCAAAGGACGTAGGGGGGACATGAGAGAAGACGCAACAGCGATCTTTTTCCATGCTTCACGATCCTGTGTGGCTAGTAGGAGATGTTGCAGGGGTTGGGCGGTCCAGTCTTTGATGTTGTCAACCCATGATTTCTTTTGGCGGCCTCTTCTTCTCTTGCCCTCGACTGTTCCTTGCAGGATGGTTTTTGCTAGGGTGTTGTGTCTTGTGGTGTGACCAAACCACATCAGCTTTCTCCTCTTTATGGTGGAGAGCAAAGGCTCTTGGGGGCCCACACGCTTTTTCAGGTGAGACAATAAACTGAGGTTGCCTGTGTTACACCAAATCATTTAGCTGACGTAAAAGAGCCCACGGCAAGACGAAAACTGTCCAATGCAAAATGTTATAGAAAAGTTTCCACTCTGATAGGGAAACAATTATATTTGTAGGCAGAAAATGAAAACAAAATAATAGGTGGCACTGTTCTTGTAGTGACGTACTCTCCCCAGGGAGAGCAGACCAATTTCAGGCATAGAAATCTGACATGACTTAAAGTGATGTAAAATGTAAAATAATAATAATAATAATAATAATAATAATAATAATAATAATAATAATAATAATAATAATAATAATAACAATAATAATAATAATAATAATAATAATAATAATAATAATAATAATAATAATAATAATAATAATGATGATAATGATAATGATAATAATAAAAACATAACAAACACCAGATTTCTTTTCTGGTATCAAAACTAAGTTTTAATCAGTAACCTTCGACGACCACCTCTGAAATATTTCGTTAATTAAAAAACAACAACATTAGCTTTAAATCAGATATGCAATCAACAGAATGGACAAAAAAAGTTGACATTACCTGACTCTGCTTTTGAAGGCTTGGGCTGAGGACTGGGAGACAGTGTTGTTGCCGGGCCGGGCTGAGGACTGGGAAAAATAGTGCCTGACAACAACATAAACACGCCACAGCTGACACTCCGTTACCTTAAGCTGTGTAGGAAAGCAGTGTCACTGCCTCGTATTCTGTACTGTGTGATACCTCTTTCACTACCTCCTCTTCTGCACTGTATAATACTATCACTACCTCCTCTTTTGCATTGTATAATACTATCACCTCCTCTTCTGCACTGTATAATACTATCACTACCTCCTCTTCTGCACTATGTAACATCACTACCTCCTCTTCTGCACTGTGTAATACCACTGTCACTGCCTCCTCTTCTGCACTGTGTAACATCCCTACCTCCTCTTCTGCACTGTGTAACATCACTACCTCCTCTTCTGCTCTGTGTAACATCCCTACCTCCTCTTCTGCACTGTGTAACATCACTACCTCCTCTTCTGCACTGTGTAACATCCCTACCTCCTCTTCTGCACTGTGTAACATCCCTACCTCCTCTTCTGCACTGTGTAACATCACTACCTCCTCTTCTGCACTGTGTAACATCACTACCTCCTCTTCTGCACTGTGTAACATCCCTACCTCCTCTTCTGCACTGTGGAACATCACTACCTCCTCTTCTGCACTGTGTAACATCACTACCTCCTCTTCTGCACTGTGGAACATCACTACCTCCTCCTCTGCACTGTATAATACCATCACTACCTCCTCTTTTGCATTGTATAATACCATCACCTCCTCTTCTGCACTGTATAATACCATCACCTCCTCTTCTGCACTGTGTAATACTATCACCTCCTCTTCTGCACTGTATAATACCATCACCTCCTCTTCTGCACTGTATAATACCATCACCTCCTCTTCTGCACTGTATAATACCATCACCTCCTCTTCTGCACTGTGTAACACCCTTGCCTCCTCTTCTGAACTGTGTAATGCCACTGTCACTGCCTCCTCTTCTGAACTGTGTAATGCCACTGTCACTGCCTCCTCTTCTTCACCGTGTAAAGGACACTACCTCCTCTTCTGCACTGTGTAACACCCTTGCCATCTCTTCTTCACTGTGTAATGCCACTGTCACTACCTCCTCTTCTGCACTGTGGAACATCACTACCTCCTCTTCTGCACTGTGTAACATCATTACCTCCTCTTCTGCACTGAGTAACATCACTACCTCCTCTTCTGCACTGTGTAACATCATTACCTCCTCTTCTGCACTGAGTAACATCACTACCTCTTCTTCTGCACTGTGTAATACTATCACCTCCTCTTCTTCACTGTGTAATACCACTGTCACTGCCTCCTCTTCTGCACTGTGTAACACCCCTACCTCCTCTTCTGCACTGAGTAACATCACTACCTCCTCTTCTGCACTGTGTAACATCACTGCCTCCTCTTCTGCACTGAGTAACATCACTGCCTCCTCTTCTGCACTGTGTAACATCACTACCTCCTCTTATGCACTGTGTAACATCACTACCTCCTCTTCTGCACTGTGGAACATCCCTACCTCCTCTTCTGCACTGTGGAACATCCCTACCTCCTCTTCTGCACTGTGTAACACCACTGCCTCCTCTTCTGCACTGTGGGACATCACTACCTCCTCTTCTGCACTGAGTGACATCACTACCTCCTCTTCTGCACTGAGTGACATCACTACCTCCTCTTCTGCACTGAGTGACATCACTACCTCTTCTTCTGCACTGAGTGACATCACTACCTCCTCTTCTGCACTGAGTGACATCCCTACCTCCTCTTCTGCACTGTGTAAAGGTCACTACCTCCTCTTCTGCACTGAGTGACATCCCTACCTCCTCTTCTGCACTGAGCAACATCACTACCTCCTCTTCTGCACTGAGTAACATCACTACCTCCTCTTCTGCACTGTGTAACATCACTACCTCCTCTTCTGCACTGTGGAACATCCCTACCTCCTCTTCTGCACTGTGTAACATCACTACCTCCTCTTCTGCACTGTGGAACATCCCTACCTCCTCTTCTGCACTGTGGAACATCCCTACCTCCTCTTCTGCACTGTGGGACATCACTACCTCCTCTTCTGCACTGAGTGACATCACTACCTCCTCCTCTGCACTGTGTAATGCCACTGTTGCTGCCTCCTCTCTGTGCAGGCAATACGAGTGTCACTTCTCATATCATCTGGGTTTTTTTTTCTGAGATTGACATTTTTATTTGTATGCATTACTTTTCTTCTTTTTTTAAATTTAAAAGTGACTGTGACAGAACAGAGGGACGGGGAGAGAGAGGGAGAGAGAGAGAGAGAGAGAGAGAGAGAGAGAGAGAGAGAGAGAGAGAGAGAGAGAGAGAGAGAGAGAGAGAGAGAGAGAGAGAGAGACAGACAGACAGACAGACAGACAGACAGACAGACAGACAGACAGACAGACAGACAGACAGACAGACAGACAGACAGACAGACAGACAGACAGAGATAAAGAGACAGAGAGACAGAGACACAGAGAGAGAGTGGGTAAGTGAGTGAGTGAGTGAGTGAGTGAGTGAGTGAGTGAGTGAGTGAGTGAGTGAGTGAGTGAGTGAGAACCAGACAGGTGGACTATAGACACAGGCATACACATACAGAAAGGTAGCTAGGTAGACAATGGGAAAATATCAGACATATTAGCTGGTCAATGTGATGTATCCTCCATCAGAACATTTTAAACGTTCATCCATTGTTTTCTTTATTCAGTTATCATTAACTCGTCATTTCCCTTTTTTTCTTTTCATTTTATTGTCTTCTGCTGATTCCTATCATCTCTACAGCATTCATCCATTGTGTCATTTAGTCATCATGCCATGTTTTAATGATACGTGTCCTCCTGAACTTATCAAGAAACATTCATCCCTTTATGTGGGTTTTTTTTCTCTTGGGGACGGGATAGCTCAGTGGTCAGAGCGCTCGCTATCCCCCAGCCAAAGTTAAGCAGCGTCGAGCGTGGTTACCAAGTGGATGGGTGACCGTTTGTGTGCCTTGGCTTCGTACAGTTCCCCCAGCTGTAAATGGGTACCTGCCCTCTTTAGGGTCAGGGAAGGTAAAGCAGCGAGGGAGAGGAGATGGGCGCCGCCCTCAACATGCTGGCTCCTAGAGAAGCTGAGGTCTCTGACGTCTCGCTCCCCTACGACCACACAGGTTATGGGACACCTTTACCTTTACCTTTTATGTGTTTTTTAATTCGTTCCTCGGCCATAGCTCGCGAGGTTCATAAATGGTGACATTTAGTGT
>CM060339.1:39390007-39395007 GCA_030674155.1 Stramonita haemastoma | reverse complement strand
CTGAAGAATACAAAATAATGACTTGATATTTCATCGCAAGGTAGAACAATGACAATCTATCTATCTATCTATCTATCTATCTATCTATCTATCTATCTATCTATCTATCTATCTATCTATCTATCTATCTATCTATCTATCTATCTCTTGTCTGTCTGTCTGTCTATCTTCTATCTATCTATCTATCTATCTATTCTATCTATCTATCATATCTATCTATCATCTATCTACTATCTTCTATCCCTTAGTCAGGCGACCGTGAGGGCACCCATGAAGACTTGACAACCAGTTCCCTCCATTCCTATCTCTGTTCTGTATTCTCAGGATTTGTTGAGTTCTAGGCCTGTCCATTCGCTGATGTTGTCCACCCATCTCTTCCTTGGTCTGCCTCTTTTTCTTCCTTCTTCGACAGTGCCTTGCAGTATTGCCTTTGCAAGTTTATTTGATCTTGTGACATGCCGTACCATGTCATTAAGTTTGCGCTTCTTTACAGTTGATAGAAGATTTTCGTAGGGACCAATGATTTGCTGGATTCAGAATCCAGCAAACCACAGACTAAAATCATGCATATAAAAAACCCTGCATGCGTTTAGTTGGTTGAGTAGGCTACTGCATTGCCTGCTTAACATATCGGCCTATGTCTTCTTTACTGAAGTTTCCTCTCATCTGTCTCACTAGTTGCTCAGAGAAGACAGAAGTGAGAAATTCAGTGAAATGATTTCTTAGCTTTTCTGTATTAGACTTCTAGTCTTAGGTATTCTTTGCCTAAGTTCTGTATTCCTTGGCTTTTTCTCGACCGAGTTCTTTTTCAAGGCTTTTTTAAAATTTTACGTTATTTTCCTAGGCTTTTTTTAACCTATGTTCTTTTTCTAGGCTTTTTATATTTTACATTATTTTTCTAGGCTTTTTTTAACCTACCTTCTTTTTTCTAGGCTTTTATCTTAACTACGTCATTTTCCTCTTTTTTCTTTTTTCTTTTTACATACGTTCTTTATATAGGATGGGGATTTTGTTTGCGTACTTTACCTTTACATAACTTTCTTAGTTTTTTTTTTTAACCTGCATTCTTTTCTTAGGCTTTTTTTACCTATTTTTTTTCCTATCTTCTTTTCCTAGGCTTTTACTACCTACATTTTTTCTCAGCTTTTTATCTGTACGTTTATTTCCATAGGCTTTTTTTTTAAAATCTACATTCTTTTCCGAGACTTTTTAACTTATGTTCGTTTCCTAAGGTGTTTTTTACCATCTTTTTCCCAGGCTTAGTTTAGCTTTCCTAAGCTTTTTTGTAATCTTCACTTTTTACTAGGCATTTTTATCTACGATATATTTTTTGGAGGTTTTTATAAAACTGTTTTCTTAGATTTATTTTACCTATGTTGTTTAACTATGTTTTTTTGTCTACGTTCTTTTCTTAGATTTTTTGTTTACCTATGATTTTTCCTATTTTTGTTTTCCTACGATTTTTCCCCTAGGCTTTTATGTTACCTAGATCTATATAATTTGTGTGTGTGTGTGTGTGAGAAAGAGAGAGAGAGAGAGAGAGAGAGAGAGAGAGAGAGAGAGAGAGAGAGAGAGAGAGAGAGAGAGAGAGAGAGAGAGAGAGAGAGAGAGAGAGAGAGAGAGAGAGAGAGAGAGATGAAGAATTGATGATGAATGAATGAATGAATGAATGAATGAATGAATGAATGAATGGATGAATAATTTTTTGAATGAATAATCTTTATTTTTCAAGGGTTACAGAGTAAGCATTACATACTTTTTTGGATCCGAGAGAGAGAGAGAGAGGCAGTCGGAAGACAGACTGACAGATGGGAAAAGAGAGGCAAAGAGTGGAAGAGAGACAACCTTTACCGTTGTCTGTAGCCTGGTAGACGTGAAATAGTGCCCCGATCACAAAGGCTGCAAGGATCTGTAACAGAGTGACGGGAGTGGATGAGGACTGGAGCAGGGAACCCTGTACACCCCCCCCCCCCCACCTTCTCCTCCACATTGCTGGCCGAGTCTGTCTGCAAAGTCACCAGTCATCTGACCGAGCACACCACCCGTGGCTCTACCGACAGTGACTAGTTATGGTATTGCAACACAGAACACATCCCAGGTCATGCAAAAAATAGTCCGTAGTCACATGACAGACCTGACCACAGGTTATGCAAACAGTCCGCAGTCACATCACAGACCTTACCACAGGTTATGCAAATAGTCTGCAGTCACATGACAGGCCTGACCACAGGTTATGCAAATAGTCACATGACAGACCTGACCACAGAATATGCAAATAGTCCGCAGTCACATGACAGACCTGACCACAGGTTATGCAAAAAATAGTCCGCAGTCACATGACAGACCTGACCACAGGTTATGCAAATAGTCCGCAGTCACATGACAGACCTGACCACAGAATATGCAAATAGTCCGCAGTCACATGACAGACCTGACCACAGAATATGCAAATAGTCCGCAGTCACATGACAGGCCTGACCACAGATTATGCAAATAGTCACATGACAGACCTGACCACAGAATATGCAAATAGTCCGCAGTCACATGACAGACCTGACCACAGAGCAAACCAAAGAGTATGCCAACGGGTGCAATGAGGTGAGTCAGCCATGTCTTCTTCTTGAGCGTGCTCCAGCTTGACGTCACCCTGGAGGTCACCCATGACAAATATGAACCCCAGATCCCTTAGTATCCCACCTTGGAATTACAGTGGGATTGAAAGACAGATAGCCTAGTGGTCAGAACATTGCGCTCACGCAATTTGAAGACCGGGTTCGAGTCCGGTCGAAGAGATTTTTCTCCTGGAGTTAACATCAGTGTTGACTCCACTCTCCCCAAATGTCTTTCGGATGAGACTTTAAACCGAGACCCGTGTGCGAACGCATGCAGAACACCTTGCGTACACGTTAAATCCTGTTCCGCTTTTCGTAAGAGTAGGCCATTGTGTGCCGGTGGGAACAGATGACATTTACAAAACTGTATACACACGGGTACTGGATGTAAAAAAGCACAAGAGTGCTTATCCCATTATCCTCGGTATAAAACAATAAATAATGAATAAAGAAATAAAAACTCCACACTGGATAAAAAAAACAACAACAACAAATGGCCTGTATGACTCTGTTCAAATGCTTTGCTATTCAGTCAGCCACACTCCCACCTACAGCACCCCCCTCCCCTCCCCCACTCCACCCCTCTGCAGAAACAGAGGACAGACAGTGGACGTGAAGAGCATGCACGCTGTCACACACACTGTCCAAAAGCTTTTTCTGCTGCATCACCAAGTATTATCTGTCCCACTCTCTCCTTGCTGCTCGCCTCAACCTCTCTGCTTCAACCATTATGGGAAGGACGGTGGCAGGATGGTTAAGACGTTCACCTGCCAATATGTAAACCGTGAGTTTCTGGGTTCGTACCCAGCCTCGCCCTTTCTTTCCACTTTGACGAAAAAAGCGAACTGACTGTCAAAGTCATTCGGATGAGACTAGAAACCGAGGCCCCGTGTGCGAACGCACGCAGAACATCTTGCACACACGTTAAAACCCAGTTCCGCCTTTCGGAAGAGCCGGCCATCGTGCGCCGGTAGGAACGGATGACTAAATTATAAAAAAAAAACCAGCATGCACACAGATGTCGTGTTCAGACACCATCCCTGAAGGGAAAAAAATAATGGGTAGGCGCTGCACTTGTGGCGACGTGCTCTCCCCGGGGAGAGGAGCCCGAATTTCACGCAGAGAAATCTGCTGTGACATAAAGTGGTATGAACAAAATAATAATAAAAAGCTTTTCGTAAGAGTAGGCCATCGTGTGTCGGTGGGGACAGATGACATTTACAAAGCTGCATACACACGGGGACTGGATGTAAAAAAAAAAAAAGCCAATGAATGCTTATTCCATTCATCCTCGATATAAAAGAATGAAGAAATAAATAAATAGATAAAATATATAAATAGATATTCAGATTCCTTCTGTCGTTTCCTCAGGTTCAGAACTCCACAGGGAGCCTATTCATTTCCAGTCATTCTGATCCACCAGAGCGAGGGGACCTGCACTGCCTTTGGGCTATTTTAGCAATTTTCAATGCTGTCTGTTCTGCCAAACCTGTGTCGGTTATTAATGTAGGTTAAGTGCCAAGGCTCACATGACAATGTGGTTATGTTGTAAAATGTTGTGTTGAATTTGTATTCAGCTATGACAAGCTCTTAACATAACAACATGTACTCTCTACTTAGGAGGACAATTCTCTTAAGTGGAGGTATGGCTGTCTATATATTGTGAGGTACTTGAAAACAGTTATAGACATACAGCAGCAGCAGCAGCAGCAACAACAACAAGAATAGCTAACATATGCTGGACACCATCTACTAGCTCCCCTACTAAAGACAACGACAACAGTCCAGAAGCATGACTGATCGAGACACCCACCTGGGTGTGTGACGAGGACATTTTTTCCTGTGAACTGTCTGCCCTAAAAGCTTTGGTACAAGCCCACCACAGGTACAGAGGTGCATGGCAAACAAGGATGAGGTCCCCGTGAGAGCAGAAGAAGTGTTCCTCCGAATCAGAGCTAGTTTTAGTTGACTGCATTGTGATGATGATGATGATGATGATGATGATGATGATGATGATGATGATGATGATGATGATGATGATGATGATGATGATAAAGATAAAGATAATGTCATTGTGCTGCAATGGAAATGTACGTGCTTTAATACTGCGTGAGAAGGTTGCACGCTACCCTTGATATCATGGGTGTCAACTAGATCGTAGGGTAACAGACACCTGCAGTGTTGTAACGTAGTTGAAGCAAACCTCTCAAAAGTGCATTCGTAAAGGGATAAAGATCTACTACGTGGTTCCTAATAAACCCAAGACAAACTCACTCTTAAGCATGATCTGGCCAGAATCCAAAATATTCCCATGACTCTTACGGGATTTGAACCGGCAACCATCCAACCCACAACCCAAGGCGCGAACTCGGCATGTCACGGTGGCAT
>CM060339.1:39367507-39372507 GCA_030674155.1 Stramonita haemastoma | reverse complement strand
ATCAAAATAGAATATCATATCATGCTTACTGCATGCAGTTAGAGTTAGATAGGAATGGTAAGTCTTGTTGGATTTCAAAAATAAGAGAAATTTTGTGTGAAACAGGTTTTAACATTGTTTGGATGCAACAGAGTGTCGGGGATGTAAAAGCTTTTGTAGGTATGTTTAAACAAAGATTAGTGAATATTTTCATTCAAGAATGGGGTGGGACTATAAGAGATAAAGAAAGATATGATATTTATAGATCGTTTAAAACTATTTTTGCAAAAGACCAATATTGAACTCCATAGATGTCTATTGTTTCCGTGTAGCAATTACGCAAGCAAGGTTTAACGTTTTACCTCTTAATGATAATGTGTATAGATACAGTGATAATATTCGAGACAGATTGTGTCCATTTTGTAAAACGAAAATTGAAAATGAAGCCCACTTTCTACTAGAATGTTGCATGTACACAAGCTTGAGGTAAAAGTTTTTAAGCAATTGTATAAATGTACCATTACCAGATCTGCTCAGAGTAGCAAATGATGAGTACATGCATGGTTTGTCCAGATATATCTTTCATTCTATTAACAAAAGGAAAACAATGTTGTCTCAGGCAGTTTATTGAATTATTGTTATTTTTATATGTATTCAATATACATGAAGTTTTCCCAAACACAATAGTCTTTATGTGATTAGGTTATGGTTGATTTGAGATTTGTAATCAGGAAAAAGAGTAAATGTGTGTTTTTCTTTTCTTTTCTTTTTTCATCAGTGATAAATCATGTCTTATTTGTGCATTTGCTTCATAAATGATATGGAAGAACGTATTGGTACACCCCAAGCCCAGCCAATGTATTGTGGTCCAAGGCCAATGTACATTAAATCATTTCAGTGTTCAGTGTTCCCCTCTCTCTCTCTCTCTCTCTCTCTCTCTCTCTCTCTCTCTCTCTCTCTCTCTTCTCTCTCTCTCTCTCTCTCTCTCTCTCTCTCTCAAATTTGTCCAATTCCCATCAACTTGCACGTGTTTTCTCAACACAGACCTAATATTCAAAGCATGTTGTATGATTGATCCTATAAGTGAGGCTCCATCACATAAGGAGTCCCATCACACATGAGGTTAAGTTTTAGTTATTGACATGTTATTAATCTGCAATAACAGGATTATACACAACACACACACAAAAAACAGATTGAAAATCGACAATTCTATCAAACATCTACATTGAAATGATAGACTGCAGGAAATGACAAAATGAGAAATTGACAAGTTAAACATCCTATTAGGTCAGCCAGAATGAGGGCTTTGGTATTTAAAAAAATATGTTTAAAGGCAAATGAAAACAAAATTACGCCTTGATATTTCATTATAAGGTAGAATAGAGGCTATAGGTTTATAATCAATCAAAATCTTTAAATCCATAACTTTACCCCCACCTGCTTTTAGTGGCTGCTAGCGGAAATTAGGTCAGGTGCTAAGCGACTCATTTCGTGGTGGAGCACACATTATTAAGGTAAAGGTAAAGGTGTCCCATAACCTAAGTGGTCAGAGAGCGAGGTGTCAGAGACCTCAGCCTTCTCTAGGGGCCAGCATATATATATTGAGGCAGCGCCCATCCTCCTCTCCTTGCTGCTTTACCTTCCCTGACCCTAAAAAGGGCAGATACCCATTGACAGCGGGTGAACTGGGGAACTGTACTGAACCCAAAAGTGCGCAAAGGGTCACCTATCCACTCGGTAACAACACTGGATGCTGCTTAACACTGGTTTGGGGAAAGCAAGTGCTCTGACCACTGAGCTATCCCATCCCCATGATCCCATAAATTATGATAATGTTTATATGTTCATATAAAAATCGTTTTTAATTGAGATCCTTGGAAGTTTACCATTACAGGAGAAAAGCTGATGGGCCCTTGTTTTGACATAGCGTTATGTCACAACACATTTGTCACAGCGGGTTGAGTTCCCCGAGGGTTCAACGCACTTTGTCTCAACTGTGACAAAGCGGGAGATCTCCAGTGGGCTAGACACGCTTTGTCACAAATAATTACACAACGCGTTGTTGGGACAAAGCATGTCAGGACAGGCTTTTTCATTCACTGTGCAACACTTGTGGTGCTTACATAAAATCAATCCACACAATGAATAAGGAGGATAAAAAATGTGTGGTTTATTTGTCATCTGTATACAGACTTTTTTTTTGCTCTGCGAATTAATAGAAGTCCATACAGAAAGACTAAAGAACGTGTCTTTCTGTCTTCGTGTGTAACTCTAATGTTTGTTTCATTACAGTAGTAGGCACCCATCAGTCTCTGAAGACTATGGAGTTGCGCTCTAGTCTATAGAAGCAAAGCCTGGGTAAGTAAGTATGGAGGGCAAGCTGTTACCCATGCAGCAGACCCTCCCTCTCCACACCACTGGAATGATCCATTGGAAAGGCAATGACCATACGAATGGTTCCAGTACCTTTACAGGAGCCACCACAACGTTGCCATATACAGCCCTGAGCCCCCTGGGACTCCAACTCCCCGATTTTTCCTAGGGATGGTGTCTAAACACGACACCTGTGTGCATGCTAGGATTTTAAAATAATAATTTTGTCATTCCGCTCCTAGCGGCACACGATGGGGCCTCGGTTTATAGTCTCATCCGAATGACTTTGACATTCAGTTCGATTTTCTCGTGAAACTGGGAAGAAAGGGCGAGGCTGGGTACGAATCCAGAACCTCACGGTATTTACTTGTTGGCAGGCAAACATCTTAACCATCCTGCCACCTTCCTCCCTTTCACTATGATGGATGTGAAAACCAAAAGCTAAAAAAAAATTCACCAAGGTACTGACCGACTTTGTCAAAACAACACAATGATAGCCAGTCATGTGTTCTCAAATTCACCTGAACTCTCAATAAAGGAAAAAAAAATTCTGAAGTCGGAGTATGACTTCCTACATGGTGAGGTACTTGAAAACAGTCATACAGCAAACTTCTTATCCTGTGTACTTCCTATCTCACAGTGATTCCCAGATAAGATAAGTGAGTCAGATTGCATATTATTCTGGGTGACGCCTAGGGTGTTAAGCTGGGGTAGGCACCACAACAATAACATGCTTTTACAAGGAGAGGATCAGAGGGTGGTATTTTCCGCCTGCACAAGTGCAAACACTTGAACAGTCCTAGCCATTCAGCTCCTATGCTTACGTCATTTCGTCCAGTTTGACCATAGAAGCTACACCACACACACACACACACACACACACACGCGCACACACTCACTCACTCACTCACTCACGGCGCACACACACACAGAAACACAGACACAGACACAGACACACACACACACACACATACACACACACATACCACACACAAAACTTTCTGTTTCCTGGACTTTCAAATTGTTATAAAATCACACTGAACAAAATCAAACATTCAGAGTCAGAGATACAGCACGTTAGCCCCCTTGTATAGAAATCACCCTCTGTTTCTGTCTCTGTCTGTCTGCTTCTGTCTGTCTCTCTCTTCCTCTCTCTACTCTCTCTCTCTCTCTCATCATCTCTCTCTCTCTCTCATCTCTCTCTCTCTCAGGGGATGGATAGCCTAGTGGTCAGAACATTGCGCTCACACAATTTGAAGACCCGTTCGAATCTTGTCGAGAGATTTTTCTCCTGAGTTAACATCAGTGCTGACTCCACTCTCCCACAAGTCTTCGATGAACTTTAAACCGAGGCCCCGTGTGCGAACTCACGCAGAACATCTTGCGCACACGTTAAATCCTGTTCCGCTTTCGTAAGAGTAGGCCATCGTTGCCGGTGAAACAGATGACATTTACAAAACTGCATACACACGGGACTGGATGTAAAAAAGCACAAGAGTGCTTATCCCATTATCCTCGATATAAAAGAATAAATCAATCAAATCAAATCAAATCAAATCTCTCTCAAACTTCAGACCAGATTTTTTATTCACACAAGGCCACGGCCGTTTATGAGCAGAGGGGTAACAAATGATAGCTTTGAACACAAAAGCAACAAAAGGAAAACATTACCATCCTATCTCTATGCGCTGTTAAAGAAGTCAAGACGTGGCTTTTTCGCGCAGTTGGAAAGCTTTAAATAAGTTCATGCAGTTAGGAACAATACTTTCATTTTCAGAGGACATCAATAAAGATACACGAAATAGGCTTGGTTGTGTATATATTTTTTCGGTGAATCTTTCACGGAATTCAGAAAAGATGTCACATTTCAAAACATAGTGGACCTTCTCTTCACCTTGTTCTTTACACAATGGGCACAACATATCAGCTGCACATGTAGGTTTAAATCCACAGGCATGTTTCTTCACTTCTGAAATACCAAACCGAAATTAAATTGTAATTGCTCTTAATATGTCTATCGAAATTAAAGAAAGATACTTCAAAACATGGATAGAGGTATAGATTCTGTATAATTATATCAAATCTGGCAGTTGACTGAATGTAACTTTTCCAGCTTTGCCATCTACAGTCAATTTAATGTTGGTGAAACAGAATGGGCAGGTACATTTCTCAGTTGCTGTATGCTTTATCCTGTTTCTTGTTGGCTTCTCCATTCTATGGTGCATTGGATGTTCCAAAAGACACTTGTATTTCTCTGCCTGCACTAGTCTTGGTGTCACGCTGAGTATTGAGCAGTTGGATGCCAGTCAGCTGTTCTGTAGTTCTAATGGGGGTAGATCTCATAGCACCTGAGATGAGTCCAGAGCTTGATTCTGTACTTTATCTAGGACTTTTTGGTGGGGTTCTGCTGCCGTTGCCCAAGCTGGAGCAGCATATTCCAGTGGGGCCTTACAGTTTCTGTATAGACATGAATCCCGGCCTGTTCTGGATAGAGGCCTTCTACCATGGCCAGGGTGATGCCTTCTTACTGGTGTCACTCTGAGTTCCTTTTGAAGCCACATACTGGACAGTGGTGTGGATCTCAGGCTCCTTGTGGTTAGCTTCCCATGGAACAGAATGGGCAGGTGGATTGCTCAGTTGCTGCA
>CM060339.1:39322507-39360007 GCA_030674155.1 Stramonita haemastoma | reverse complement strand
TAGCTTAGTGGTCAGAGCCCTCCTTTCCCCAAGTCCAGTTAAGCAGTGTGGTTACCAGTTGGATGGGTGACCGTTTGGCCGCTTGGCTACAGTACAGTTCCCCCAGTTTACACCCAGCTGTCAATAGGTACCTGCCCTCTGTAGGGTCAGGGAAGGTAAAGCAGCGAGGGAGAGGAGATGGGCGCTGCCCTCAATATGCTCGGCCCTTAGAGAAGCTGAGGTCTCTGACGCCTCGCTCCCCTACGACCACACAGGTTATGGGACATCTTTACCTTTTACCTTTACATATTATCTGTAGTGGGAGGACTGGCAGGTCTTGTGATGAACTTTGGTTGTTTTTTTGTTTGCCTTTTTTTTGTAAATAGAAAGCATGTTTTCTATGACAACACTTAGATGCTTTGCAGAGCTGGACCAAGGAATTACCACATTGCTCCCTCTCTGTCTCTCTCTCTGTCTCTCTCTCTCTCTCTGTCTCTCTCTCTGTCTCTCTCTGTCTCTCTCTGTCTCTCTGTCTGTCTGTCTGTCTGTCTGTCTGTCTGTCTGTCTGTCTGTCTGTCTGTCTGTCTGTCTGTCTTCTCTCTCTCTTCTCTCTCCTCTCTCTCTCTCTCTCCTCTCTCTCTCTCTCTCTCTCTCTCTCTCCTCTCTCTCTCTCTCTCTGGTTCAATTTTCTCCAGGTTTTAGAGTCTTTCACACACAAAAAGTTTGAAATAACCATGTCCAGCATGAACAACTTTTCAAGTGAAGATGGTGAACTACTGGACAACACCACACACTGGGCAGAGGAGTTATCCTACAAGGACTACATTGAATACCAAGTCATTGTGATCATCTGGAAAGCATCTCCTCCATGCTTGCTTCTGTTGGGAGGCTTTGGAAACATCGCCACCATCTGCGTCATGCGTTGTATCAAAGACCACAACTCTTCTCAACATGCGATTTTTATGTCCCTTGCCGTATCTGATCTGACCTTGCTTTGTGTTGTTTTGCCACGTTTCTGGCTCCGGTATGCTTTTGGGATACGTATTGACATGCATGCACGTGGTCATCTGCAAACTACGCTCTTTTATGGTCTATGTCAGTAACACTCTCTCTGCCTGGCTGGTGACCTGTGTGACAGTGCAGAGAACAATGGCGGTCCTGTGGCCACACAGGATGCGAGTGATGTGCACTGTGCGAAGAACGTGGATTGTTGTAGCAACTCTTGTCCTCTGTGTGTGTGTGTTTAACTCTCATCTTCTCTTTGGATATGACATCATCGACAATGATTACTGTTATGCCATGGAGGGCAGGTATGGAGACTTCTTCACTCTGGTGTTCAGCTGGATGGATTTGTGCATGGCTTCCTTCATGCCCAGTGTCTTTATGATTGTCTGTGATGTCATACTGTCTGTCAGTCTGTTCAAAGCTGTTTCTTCTATGTCCATAGCTGCAAATGTGGGGTCCAATGTCGACACTGCACACAGCACTGATGGTCGGAGGAAAACCTCCTACAAACAACTGTCATGGTTTTGGCAATATCCTGTGCTTTTCTGGTGTTCACCCTGCCAGTGTGTGTGACTGTTTTGTGGTATAGTTATGAATTCGATAATATACATAACCAGCCTAAAACACATGCTTTGACCCTATTGCTACATGCAGTAACGCACTTTCTGTGGCTCACCAACAGTGCAATCAATTTTGTTCTCTACTGCCTGACTGGAACCAAATTCAGAAGGGAGTTTCTCCACTGGATCCGCTGTGGTGCTCAGAGTCCCTCTGCTCCATCTGTCCATGAGACAGCTTGAGAGGCATCAAGGGAAGGAAGACACCAACATCATGGAAACACCCCAATGTCCAAATGATGTCATCATCATTACTGTTCACTGGAAACAACAGTCTTTTTGTTCACACACATGGACATGCATGTGCATACTCACTCCTGTAGTCCCATATGCACGAATCCATACACTAGCAATCGCATGCATACGCACATGAATATAGTTGTAGAGACAGGTACAGTAGCATTCTGCAGATAATTACTTGTGGGCCATCTATGGCTAAATAAATAGGACAATGATTATGGAACAGTGTAGTTCTTCTCACCAGCCATCATCTCCACTGACAGACTCTTAGGTCTATCATAATGTAGGTGCTAATGCCATTGGCACTATTTGTCATCAGCTGGGTTTTCTCTGGAGTAATCTTCATACCATATACTAAAGAGGCTTCATCAAGGTGATTTACTATGTTGACTAGCTTTGCTCTTTTCCATTTAGGCCGTTGATGTTGTCAGCAAAACTTGTATTAGTCCTGCCTCTAACACTGACATTTCCTTTGTGTTTGTTTAAAAGTGCGTAAGCCATTATTCTCTCAAAAAAGATGTTAAAGAGACTTGTGGAGAGCAAACATTCTTGACACAGTCCACTTGTTCAAAACTATTTTGCTATGTTTTTGTCATGATAGATTACACAGAGGTATTCTGTGGTTCTGATCAGGTTAGCTTTAATGTTATACAGCCCCATGGTTGCCCGCAAAGTTGTATGAGAACTCTGTCAAATGCCCTCTTAGCGTCCAGAAAGATGTAGTAAAGGTCTTGCTGGTTTTGCAGGTATTTCTCACAGAGTATTCTAAGGCTGGAAATTTGCTCTGTTGTGTTCCTTCCTGCTCCAAAACTGCCTGTACTTTTATGATATTCTCAGCTTGTGACTTCAGTCTATTCAGGAGGATTCTTAACATCTTGGATGGCAGATCAGGCTGATGGCATGGTAGTTTTGGTACAGTTTTTCCAGTTTAACTGACAGAGTCCAAGGCTGTTCTATCTGTAGCATCCTGCGATGAGTGGTGCAACAGAGAGAATGGTTCAGGTTGGGTGGAAGAGTCTTCAGGTTTCTTCATGACTCAGTCTGGATCATTAGCAGGTAAACCTGACCTTCAGCTACTGGAAACAGATTCAGCAATGACCATCACTCCAGGCAGAAACAGCAGATGCAGCAAGTGACAGTCACTCCAAGCAGGTACAACCGTTTTAATACTGGACGCCATGTTGCTGCCCAGCTGTCCCAGGGTTTTGAATCATAGGCTTCAGCACCATAGTTCAAACCCTTGGCCTAGCTGGGTACATGGTGAACATCAGCAGCAGAGCCCTCTGTTTACATGTTGACAACTTAAGGTCTAACTCCTAGAGATGGTGTATGCTTAACATTTAGATCAAATGCAATGTCTTCCATAGCCGCAAACAGCAGCCAGTGATAGACTCAACATGCAATGTTTAGGTTACGAAAGTGCCAATTAAACTAATATTGCGCTTTGCCCAATCTGGAAATTTTTCAACACAATATGATTATGGCACAGCATTGTTTTATTCAAATGACACAGTTTGAAAAGTCTTATAGGCCTCACCACATGTTCTACAGATTGTAATGATTAACCTGCGATGTGGTTGAAAGTAAAACCAAAATATCAAATATACAATAAAAGCAGATAGGTCTACACCAAGACTGAAACTGCAATCATATACATGGCCACTGTTTATGGCAAACTGAGTTGCTATATGGCTAACATTTCCATGAAACAAATATATGACATACACCAGAAAATTATCACATATTAGATCACCAGAAATGATTTTAAAATAAAGACAGTATATGACATAACACAAATCATGTTCTAAATAGCACACACAGTAGATGGCGGGATATTCTTAAGCATAGTCATAAATAACTGATTAAGAAAAAATGGTTAAAGTATAGTTCTGATATGGTATTAAGCAGAGCCCCGCACAATCATGTACTTGAAACTCTGCAAGAGGTATGTCTGCTGGTCTCAGTCCTTACATTTCAACTTCATATCAGCTGATGGAAAAGTTCATTAGAAAAACCATTCAGACTTGTTTGTAAAAAGGCAGGAGAATGGGTTGGATTGGTACAAATTAGGGAAGAAAGAGAGGAGGGATAGCAAAATGAGTATTAGAAAAGGGACACTTTTAAGCGCACAATTTCCAAAAATTCGATATTCTATCTGTTATGAAAGAACCCCTGAATCCCCATGATGGACTGCCACTTTCAAAATGGATCATTCAGCAACATTATGTGTCATAGAGGTCTAAAACAATGACCTCTTTCGCACAAATGGTGCCCTGGTTTGATCTGAATTTTCAACATATCATTCCTTAGTATTTGTGGGGGCTGAGGACAGATGGCAGACCTCCTGCAGAGCTACAAGCACAGAGAAGACCAGCTGCTACGCATTCTACCCAAAATGGCCAAGAGGGTATAAGCCTAAACACAAGTCTCAAAGAACTCAATGAATAAGACACAGTTTCCAGACTGTAATGCAAATAAAGTTGATTGGGCAGTATAGACAAGGCCAACCAAACATAAACAAGTGTATAAACCCAGACCTTTTTTTTTAAGTTTTGCATTTTAGAACATATGGTACATTTCATACTGAGGCAGATTTTTGCCCCCAAAATAGGCACAATATGAAAGGAAAGTAATGGCAACATATGGAAAAGGTGAAGAAAAAGGGAAAAAAACAAAACAAAAGGAAACTTTGGAAGTTGTGATGTACACTTGGAAACCTTCATGTGTATTTTGGGAGATGGGATGTTCATCTTTGAAATATAATGTAAACTTGATAAATATGGTAAATTTGAAAATGAAGAAAGGTGACAAGATGGTTAAGACGTTTGTCTGTCATAGTCAACAAACTGAAGTTCTGGGTTCAATTTTCAGGGTCACCCTTTCTTCCCAGTTTGTCTCACACTTTCTTCCCAGTTTGTCAAAAAAACCAAACTTAATGGCAAAGTCATTGGAATAGAATATAAACCTAGGCTCTGCCTGCGAATGCACAATGCACACAAACATCTTGTTCACACATTAAAAACAAACTTGTTCAGCCTTTGGAAGAGCAGGCCATTATGTGCCAAACTGGATGACATCAAAATAAAAACCAGCATGCACACAGGTGTGTGTTTAGACACCACCCTAAGGAAAATTCGGGGAGTACCTAGGGTGGCTTGGGGCTGTATATGGCAACGTTCTGACAGCTCCTGCCATGGTACTGGAACCATTCGTATCAGTGATTGCCTTTTCTGTGGACCATTCCAGCCATGTGGAGAGAATGGGTCTGTTGCATGGGTAACAGCTTACCCTCCTTACTTACTTGTGTAGGCTTTGCCCTGTAGAGCTGAGAGTGCAACTCTATAATCTTCTGAGACTGACAGATGCCTAGACATAAGCAGAACATCTTGGGCACAGTTAAATTCCTGTTCTGTGTTTTACCTGCCAGTTGGAACAGATGACACCATTTACAAAAACTGCATACACATGGGGACTAGATGTAAAAGAGCACAGAGTGCTTATTACATTATCCTTGAATTAAAAGAGTAAAACAAAATAAATAAAATAAAGATATAAAATGAAATAAACACACACACATACACACACAATATATACACACACATGTGTGTGTGTGTGTGTGTGTGTGTGTGTGGTGTGTGTGTGTGTGTGTGTGTGTGTGTGTGTGTGTGTGTGTGTGTGTGTGTGTGTGTGAAAGCTCCACCAGAAATGAGTGCTTAGCACATAATTATTCCACTTTTCCCCAAGGAGCCATTAAAGGCAGGTGGGGGTGAGGTATCGATTTTGAGATTTTGATTGATTAGAAATCGATAGCACTTATTCTACCTTGTGGTGAAATATCAAGGCATAACTTTGTTTCCTTTTCTTTAAGCCTGCTTTGAAAATAGCAAAACCCTCATTACCATCACCTTGTATGATGCTTAACTGGTCAATTTCTCATTTTGACATTTCCTGCAGTGTGTTATTTCAATATATGATAACTTTTGATAGAAGTGTCCGATTTTCAATCTGTTTTTTGTATTGTATGGCCATTTTATTGCACATTGACATGTTATAACTAAAAATTAACCTCGGTGCAATACGATTCCTTATGTGGTGGAGCGTTATATATATATAATATATATATATATATATATATATATATAATATATTATATATATATAATATATATATATAATATTATATATATATATATATATATATATATATATATATATATATATATATATATATTATATATATATGAGATTCTGGATTGTACCCAGCATGCCCCTTTTTTTCCAGTTTGACATCAAAATCGAACTCAATGTCAAGGTCATTCAGCTGAGACTCCAAACGAGGCTGTGTGCCAACTAACACAGAACATCTTTGGCACACGTTAAAGTCCGTTCTGCCTTTAGGAGGAGCAGGCCATCCTGTGCCGGTAGGAGCATTGACAAATTATATAAAAACGAAACCAGCATGACACAGGTGTCCTGTTTAGACACCATCCTAAGGAAAATTCGGGAGTTGGAGTCCCAGGGCAGCTGGGGCTGTATATGGCAACATCTTGGTGGCTCCTGTGATGGTACTTGAACCATTTCTATTGGTCATTGCCTTTCCAATGGATCATTCCAGTGGCGTGGAGAGGGTGGTCTGCTGCATGAGTAACAGCTTTGCCCTCCATACTTACTTACCCAGGCTTTGTACTCTAAAGACTAGAGCACAAGTCCATAGTCTTCCGAGACTGAGAGGTGCTGCTACTCTCTCTCTCTCTCTCTCTCTCTCTCTCCTCTCTCTCTCTCTCTCCTCTCTCTCTCTCTCTCTCTCTCTCTCTCTCTCTCTCTCTCTCTCTCTCTCTCTATGATTGTGTTAGTACCTCTGAACCACACTACATGTATGCTACAAATACATTGCATACCACACACACACACACACACACTACACTACACAACCACACACACACCACACCACACACATGTAAATGCATGCAGACATGTTGCACACACCTTAAAACCTATTCTGCTTCTTGGAGGAGTAGGATATTGTGTGCCAGTGGAATTTACTCCCACTGAATAACCCATTTAATACATTTATAAAAGACAACAACACTATAAGTACTGTGCATAGCAGACACTGGATAATGCATTTCAATACATAAAAAAAACTGTGCAAAGTAAGCTGTCTAAATAAATCATCTGGCCCTCAGTTTAAAACGTCATTCTTTCAAAATTTATGAAAATACAAAAGTCACATTTTTCTGCCCCTATAACAATCCTTTTGCTTCTATTGACTGTGGAGGCAACCACACATTTAAAAGTCAAGGACCTTCTTTGAGGTGATAGTTCCAAGCCTGCTCTGTGTCATTAGAAGAGTTTACAGACTAGTGGGTGGACTAACTAGTCACCAGTGAATCCATGATTGTGATTGGCTGAGGGGCCACTTGTTATATAAGGGGACAGGATAGCCTAGTGGTCAGAACATTGGGCTGGCAATTTGACTAAAATTCTGTTTGAGGAGATTTTTCTCCTGGCCTTAACATCAGTGCTGACTCCATCTCCCCAAAGTCCTTTGGATGAGACTATAAACCAAGGCTGGTGTGTGAATGTAAGCAGAATATCTCGTGTACATTTAATCCTGTTCCACTTTTTGTAAAAGTAGGCCATCTGTGCCTGTGGGAACAGATGGCATTTACAAAATTGCAAACACACGGGGAAGGGATGTAAAAAAAAAAAAAAAAGCACAAGAGTGCTTATCCCATTATCCTCGATATAAAAGAATAAAATATAAAAAAAGAAATAATAGTTTACATCTCTATCATGTCAGGGAACACAGGCATCATAGTTTGTTAGCGTTAGGCAAAATTGTGACTTTTTTCACTGCCAAGAAAAGTTGGAACGAAGTTGCCCATTTTCCATTAGTTTGGCACTAAAGCATAAATCATAAAGATGATTTTCTTTTTTTTTTTTCTTTTTTTTATTCTTTTATATGGAGAGTAGGATGGGAGGACAACATCAGCAAATGGACAGGCCAGACCCTGGGAAAGGCGCGCAGAGAGAGGAATGGAGGGAACTGGTTGTCAAGTGTTCATGGGTGCCCCCACTGTCACCCAACTAAGGGATGGATAGATAGGTTAGATAGATGGAGGATAATGGAATAAGCACTTTTGTGATTTTCTACATCCAGTCCTTGTGTGTATGCATTTTTGTTTTTGTAAATGTTATCTGTTCCCACCGGCACAGGACAACCTACTCATAGAAAAGGGAACAGGATTTAAGGTGTGTGCAAGATATTCTGTGTGCATTCACACACTGGCCTTGGTTTATAGTCTCATAGGAAAGACAGGCCAGTTTTGAGCCCCAGCCACCTGAACTGGAATTGATTAGTCACTTGAACACATTAATCTATTTTGCTTTTGAAAAAAAGGTGTTTTTTAAAAAATAAATAAAAAGGGCATTTGAATGAAATAAAGGAAGAAGAGGAAGCAGGGACCACCATAAGATTGGAGATAAAGAAAACCACATGCACAAAGAATTTTTCCAGTGTCCAGAATACAGAACCAGTAAACTATTATTTTTTCCCATTTTTTGTTAGATTTTCAACTAACCTTACTACACACTGTGTGATTGAGTGTGTGTGACCAAAAGTGTGTTCCTTATTTTATTTCTTATTTACTATCTTGGTTTTTTTTTTATTCTTTCATTTCAGGGATAATGGTACACTCATGTGCTTTTTTCATCCATCACCCTGTGTGTGCACTTTTGTAAATATTGACATTTGTTCTAACTGGTACACAATGGCCTACTCTTCCAAAAAGTAGAATGGGTTTAATGTGTGGATAAGATGTTCTGTGTGCATTGACGCATGGACCTTAGTTTATGGTTTCATCACTGATGTAATTTCAAGAGGAAAAATCCTCTTGAATGAGATTTGAACCTCTCCCTGCAAATCATGGTCACATCACTGACCACCAGGCCATCTTCTTCCCTGTGTGTGTGTGTTTGTGTGTGTGTGTGTGTGTGTGTGTGTGTGTGTGGTGTGTGTGTGTGTGTGTGTGTGTGGGAGAGAGAGAGAGAGAGAGAGAGAGAGAGAGAAGAGAGAGAGGAGAGAGAGAGAGAGAGAGGGAGGGGGGGGGTAAATTGATTTTCCAGAGTTAGTAAAATATTGATATTATAGCCTACCTATTCGTTCAGGCTGCCAACTCTCTCTTTTTAAATTGTTATTCTTTTTTTCTTTTACCTTAAGGATAATGGAATAACTTATTCAATAAGCACTCCTGTACTTTTTCCAGTCCTGGTGTGTATGCAGTTTTGTGATCAGTGACCATGTCCTTCTTGCAAGTTTCTTTTCTAGATCTCTGTAACACATCAAAGGTTTGCCCTGTTTCAAATGTTTGTTGCCTGAATACACTTTAAGCATCTGAATTTGGATGCTGGTATTTAAACATTTGTCACAATGTGGTTTAGAGGACCATTTTAAATACCTGTACCTAGATGTGTGATGTGTGTATCTAGATTTGGATTTGGATTTCAGATGTCTTAGTCCAGTATGTATTTTAGTACATGTATTTAACCATCTGAATTTGGAAGAGGTGTTTGACAATTTAGACATTGTAAATCTCTGTGTCAGGTTTGTTTGTCCATAAACTAATGTCCTGTTTGAGATGGTTTTGAAATTTTATGTCAGATCTGTTTAATTCTGTAATGTACTATGTGTTGTGTCTTTTTATTTTGTGAGGTCTATGTAATGTAATGTTTGTGTTATAGGGGCGTTTTTCATCTCTGTGTCAGGTGTGCTTATGCCTGTAATTTAGTTGTCTGTATCCCAAATGCATTTTAGAAGTCTGTATTCAGGCATCTTCTGTGACCTATGTATTTCCACTGTATGTCTTTCAGCAAGTTGTATACTGATGTAGATTTCCAGATGGTTGAAGTATTTTAGAATTTTGAATCTTTGATGCATTTTAGAATGTTGTATCTTTGATGCCTTTTAGAATTTTGTACTTTGGATCATAATTGGTATTTCAATGTTTAAGGTGTAGGTATATAATTATTCCTAATGCATGTTGCATGAATTTCGCATATCCACTGCTGCAATCTGATGACTGTCTGATATAGTACAGATTACTGTCCTTTAGGTTTGTTTTGTCCCCAGCCAGAGTTCTAATGTTTACTAATGGCCAGGGGTTTTTTAACATATGCCACCCCTACCTCTACTTTAGGTAGCAGACTTTAGGGATGGTGTCTGTATGTGCATTCCTTGTATCAATTTTGTTATCCCTTCCTACCAGCACAAAATTGGATAGGCATAAGCACACCTGACACAGAGATGTGCTGGCATAGGCATAAGCACACCTGATACACAGATGTGCTGGTAGGAAGGGATAACAAAATTGGGTACTCTTCCAGAAGACAAATGTGTATATAGTGTGCACCCAAAGAATTTTGAAGTCAGGTGATTTCATCATCAAACTGGGAAGAGCAGGGCTGGGAATCAATCTCAGAACCTCACACACACTTTGTTAGGCAGGTGACCATCTTTACCTGTGGCTTTAAAATGTTTGTATGGAGATGGTGCAACTTAAAGTCTGTCTGAATTGTCTGTAAATCAATTTATTTGTTGATGTCCTTACCCTTTTTCATTTTTTTAGCTTGTTGTTCTGGTGAAGTAAATGTAGATAAAGATGTCCCATAACCAATGCAGTGATTGCGGAGCAAGATGTCGAGCTTCTCCAGGAGCCAGCCTATCAAGGGTTGTGCTCATCTCCTCTTCCTAGCTGCTTTACCTTCCCCGACTCTCAAGAGGCATGTACCCATGGAAAAACTGAAGGACTATAATGAAGTCAAGGTGGGTGAACAATCCTGACTGTTGCTTCACTCTATCAGGGAAAAGTGAGTGCTCTTGCCACTGACCTATCCTGTTCCCTCTGGCTTCAGTACAATCCTCCAACTGTCAATGGCTACCTGCCTGCTTTAGGGGTAAGGAGGAGGAGATGGTGCCTACCCTTATCATGCTGACTCCTGGAAGAGCTGAGGTTTCTTGACACCTCACTGGCCAATAACCACACAGGTTAAAGGACACCTTTACCTTACTTTTTAATCCTTGAACTAGGCAATAAACTGAGGTCTGTGTGCAAACACAGCCAAAGCATCATCAGGCCATTTTGTGCCAATAAGAGCAGGTGACAAAATTGTCCCTATTCAGGTGCAGTGTTTAGACACCATCCCTGAAATCCAATGCACCTACTTAAATTAGGGAGGGTGTCCCATACAGAAAAAATCTTGCCATTGGAAAGCCTTTGAGCTTTCACATAAGCACATTTTAAAGTGAATGAAATGATTGGTAAATAATAGATGTCTGCCATCAAATACGAGTGCTTGGGGAAATTGCCCAAAATATTTAGGGGTTTTTTGGTAGCATTATTAATACCTGTTGTACATTTACATTTCTGATGTCTGTTTCTAAATGCAAAATTTGTATTCAAATGTTTTTAATCTGTATACACTTTTCCCTGTCTGTTTTAAGAGGTCTTCAATAGTTACATATGAAATGTACATATTCATTTACTTGTTCCTGTGTCCATATTCAGATGCTTGTCTCTGATTTGCTTGTACTGGGTTATGTCTTTTCATTATTGTCCAGTGGTCTGAATTTGAATCGATTGATTTATCTTTATGCAAAAACTTGCATTCAAGAGATATTGTTCATCTAATTCATTCTAGATGTCATTACTTCAGATATCTGTGACAATTGATGTCTGTGTCTATGTCAGTATTTACACGTGTGGAATAATTACAGATGCCTTTGTTTCCAATTTCTGCTTTTACAATTTTTTTTTACATTGATGATTGACCTATATATATATATACACCTATTTTATGTTTTACTTAAATGATTTAAATCTACGTTTATATGTATCTTAGATGTCAGTACTTCAGAAGCCTGTATTCAGATGTCTGCATTATGAATATCTGCAATGGGACGTCTCTACTTATAAAGCCTATACTTCAAAGTTTCTGCATTCTTTCTTTTATTTCACACAGAATGAAATGAGCACACTTGTGCTTTTTACATCTAGTCCCTGTGTAGTTTGTCCTTTGTTCCCGAGGAGAACAGCCCAAATTTCCTGCAGAGAAATCTGCCCTGACTGAAGGTGGTGGGCAATAAAACTTTAAATTGAGACTAGACACCAAAGTCCTGTGTCAAAACAGACCATTTCACACCACATTAAAATCTGTTCCATTGTTTGCAAGAGAAGGCCATTGTGTGCAGGTATGACTAACTGACAACATGTAGAACACCTGCCCACACTGCTATCATATTTCCACATCCTCCCTGTAGTCAAATGCAGCTAACTAATAGGTGGGCAAAAAAAGTAACATAAAAAACCTTACTGAGCAAACCCTCAAGTTTAAAATTTCACAATGAAGCTTTGAGGGCAACCCCCCCCCCCCCCAAAAAAAAAAAAAAAAACAGAAAAAAACAATCCCCTCCCCCCCCCCCCATTTTTTCCAATTCTCTACTTGTAAAATACAGACATCTGGATACAGGCAGCTGAAGAACAGCAATAGAATGCAGGTGGTTGTGATGGAGTGGTATTACCATCATTTTTCATTCTGATTTGGAAAATCTACATGTAGGACTTCCTGATCTCTCTCTCTCTCTCTCTCTCTCTCTCTCTCTCTCTCTCTCTCTCTCTCTCTCTCTCTCTCTCTCTCTCTCTCTCTCAAAAACACAAAAAGGCAAGTCAACACAACAACACATGTCAAAGATGTGTGCATGAACCCCCTGTACAGTAACTGAGAAACAAAGTTGTCAGATTTTTTTAATGAGTACATCAAGTGAAGAAAAAGGGGGGTGTTGTTTGGTTATACTGAAGATTTTTTATTTCAGCAGCAAGGGTGGATGGAGGATGGTAAAGACAAACCACTGATCTGCACTGCACTACATTTCACAAAGAGTTATGGGGACACAATGTGGAGGTCAATTCTTGTGCCAGGTGGCTGCCAATGCCTGGGTCTCTTTCAACATGGACACTGCCTGCACACAGAATCATAACACACACATGTCAGTCACTGAACTATCACAACACTGAGCAATCACAGCACTGAACTATCACAACACTGAGCTATCACAACACTGAGCTATCACAGCACTGAACTATCACAGCACTGAGCTATAACAGCACTGCTGTCACACTGAACTATAATTTTCTCTCTCTGTCAATGTCTTGCCTATAGATTAATCATGTTGATTATTTGCATTCAGAAATGTTGTATTCAAAGGTTTTTTTTAATCTCTTTACCAGAGTCAAATGTAATACATTTCTTGTAAACCCTTTATCTAATGATCTTTTTGTCAGCAGAATAAATATGTTCATCTTATCTATGATATGGCTATATCCATTTTTTTGTGTGTGCAAAATTATGTGCTCTCTCTTTCTCTCAGCTGATAAACTTCTTTTATGTTTCCTTATATAGTTTCACTCTATAATTTAAGGCATATATTTCCCTAAGTATAAAGCTGATTGGTGATGTACATGTGCCTATGTGATGTGTGTGTGTGTGTGTGTGTGTGTGTGTGTGTGTGTGTGTGTGTGTGTGTGTGTGTGTGTGTGTGTGTGTGTGTGTGCGCGCGCAGCTGGTGTGAATCATTATGCTAGTTGAAAAAAATCTATGCACAAATGTCTTAACCATTTACATGTGGGATAGGTTTTATGCAATTTGCTACTGGCAGAACCTTTTTCTCTATTGTCAAGATATTGGTTAAATTTCTACCTCCTCTTTTACCAAACTATGATTTATCTCATTTATTTTGTTGATGGTAGGATGATGTTTTCAGTTGCTTGACTCCTTTCTGTTTACTTCCCACCTATTCACCCTCCCCATATTTTCCTTAATCATATTCATTATTCTATTATGTATTTCCTATGCTAGTTCTGTGTGTGTACTTTTTGTTATTTTATTGTTAACGTGTATTTTTTCTGTTAGTTTTTGTGTGTGTGTGTCCCCCAAGGGCCATGTGTATGCCATGTACCTCATTTCTTGTTGTTGTTGCTGTTATTTTTAGTTACTATAAAGGCGTTAAAAAAAATTTTAAGTTCTTGTTCTATCCCTGGTAAGGGCAAGGACTGGATGTAAAAAAAAAAAGCACACATGTGCTTATTTGTCATCAGCAAAATAAAAGATATTTGTTTTGAAAATATTTTATTTGAACTCTGACTGGTGTGGGTGATTGTCATATTATTGTAACATTATTATCATTATGGATGATTTATTAGTATTATATCTTGGAGGTTTTTATTTTATTATTATTATTATTATTATTATTATATTATTATTATTACATTATTATTTTTTATTATGCATGTATATACATTTTTATGGCGTTTTGTTTCATTAATATTTTGGGGGGTCCTTTGATTTTTTTATAGAGAGTATGAGCATAAGGGATTGGATGATATTGAAATCCTATATAACTTGTTTGCATGACATTTTATGATGTTTAAATCTTTTTATCTAAGCACTTGCATGTGCCACATGTTTGGTGTGTGTGTGTGGGGGGGGGTGGTGTGCGCTAGCTTTAAAGTGCTTTTTTTTAAAAAATTCCTTTTAGAGTCTTTTTTATCACTATGGCTTGTTGCAAAAATTTTGCAGTGAAATATTTTGGGTGATTTTATTGTTATTTCTAGCTTCTTAGTTTGCTGTTTTGTTTATTCTTTAAATGTTTTTTTCCTTCGTTGTTTTTTTGATTAATTTGTGTTTTTTTCCTTGATAGATTGCTGGATGAAAAAAAGGACTCAATAATTATTCAATGTACCATCTGGAAATAAAATTTTTACTTGACTTGAATAAGGATTCCTTGTTATTGTTATTGCTACATTTTATTTTTTAATCTTCTACTTTGAGGATAACAAAATCAGCACTTGTGTGTTTTTTTTAATATTCAGTCTCCATGTGTATGTGGTTTTGTAAACATTGTCATTTTCCTACCAGCACACAATGGCCTACTGTACAAAAAGCAGAACATGTTTTACCATGTGCACAAGACAAACACATAGGTATACACAGTTTGACTGTTTAGTGAACACAGATCTCCACAGTTTAACTGTAAAAGAAAAATTAGGCAAACAATCTGCTGACAGTGTATTTGACATCCAGTCAGTGATTACTTCCCTTGGTCTGTCCAAATCTGCTATCTTGGGGACATAAGCCATTTTTCCATACCTGTACTGTTTCCTGTACTTTATTTTTGCTTTGTTTTTAACTGTATTTCTTCTAATAATTATAGCATTGTCTTTTTATTCTATTATTCTAGTGTATTTTCTTCTAAAATTCAGAACTTTGTCTTTTTATCATAACTGATTTTTAGTGTATTCATTTTGATAGCTATAACTTTGTCTTTATCATTTTTAGTGTATTTATTCGGATAGTTAGAACTTTGTCTTTTTACTTTTTAGTGTATCTATTCTGAGAATTATACCTTTGTCTTTCTTTAATCATTTTTTTTAGTGAATTTACTCTAATAGTTACAACTTTGCCCTTTTAAATCTAATTCTTTGCATCTATTGCGATAATTGTAAGTTTGTCTGTTAGAATTTTTTTCACTGTATGTATTCTGATAATGATAACTCTTTGCAGAAAATGTACTGTGTTTATTCTGATAATTGTAAGTTTTCTTTTTTAATTGTGATACTTATCAGTTTCCCATTTTTTAGAGAGAAAGAGAGAGAGAGACATACACATTAATTCATTTTATTTCTTTTGTTTTCTTTTCCCAAGGATTATGAAATACCCAGTTATGTCCTTTTACATGCAGCTCTGGTATGTTTGTAAATTTGTAAAATTTTGGTCATTGTCCCACTGGTACACCGGGCCTTTTCTTCCCAAAAGTGGGCCAGATGTTCCAAGTGCATTCACACACCAATTCTTGATTTCTGGTCTCATCCAAGGGACTTATGGGGGGGGGGGGGGGGGGGGGGGGGGCAGTGGAGTTAGTACTGATGTTAACTTCAGAGGGAAAATCCTCTTGAATGAGATTCAAGCCTGGGTTAGCAGATCTCAAGCACAATGCACATTACCCTGATCACTAGGCTATCACCAGAGAGAGAGAGAGAGAGGGGGTGAGAGGGTGAGAGGGTGAGAGGGCGAGAAAGAGGGAGTGGAGAGGGTGAGAAAAAGAGAGTGGAGAGAGAAAGAGAGAGAGATACAGACAAACAGACTGAGACACAGAGACAGAGACAAAGACAGACAGACATTCAGACGACAGAGACAGTGATTTCAGACTTCAGACTGATTGCATTTTGGCTAGCTGATGTAATAAAGGATATACTTCTCTTCCCTTCTCACACACTTACACACCCTATACATTACTTTCCTCTGTGTTGTGTGTGTGTGTGTGTGTGTGTGTGTGTGTGTGTGTGTGTGTGTGTGTGTGTGTGTGTTGTGTGTGTGTGTGTGTGTGTGTGTGTGTGTGTGTGTAAATGTGTGCATTTTTTGTTTTGTTTTGGTTGTTGCTATTTGTTAGGGTTTGATTTTTCAAGATTTTTTTTGTTTTGGAAGGTATTTTTCCTTTTATCTATTTTGTTTTGTCCTTCTGTTTTTAGGTTTGTTTATTTTCTGTTTGCTGGTTTTAGGTGTCTTTTTTTATTTGGGAGGAGGGGGGCATCTTTGTTTTTGTTTCTTTTTGCTTTGACTTTTTAGGTTATTAAAAAAATATATGTGTTTATTGGTTTTTTGTGTACCTTTTTTCTTTGGTTGGTTTTTTTTTACAGTTTTTTTCATATTTTCTTTTTTTGGGGGAAGGGGGGGGGGGGAGGGGGCGGGACAAGGATCTTGTTATTTTGGGGTTCTGTGTATGTGCATTTTCTGTTTATTTCATTTGTATGACTTGTCTTGTCACATTTTTAGTCTTATATGCACTTATATGACATTTGTTCCTAGTTTACTTGTTGAAGAAGCAACGAAACTGCTTGTTTAATGTACCATCTGGAAATAAAAGTTTGACTTTTGATTTTAACCCTGTCCTTTTCCATTGCCCTGTTCTGTTATTCCTGTATTTTTGCTGTTGGTGCTGATGGGGTATTATTATTATTATCATTGTGTCTGTTTTATCATTATCAGTGATTTTTTTCCTTGATATTTCTTGTTTGATTCATATTGAATGAATAGTCTAAATGGGAACAAAGCAATTTTTTAAAAGTCTGAGCACACAGGAGAACCTGGTGGTGTCACAGCTGTCAGTTTCTCCCGCTTTCAGCTCCTTTCAGCTGCAAATTAATCCATCCTATCTCAGCCCAGCTGGTACTATTTATGGCAGGAACTGACCACACTTGGACTAGGTAAAAGGAAAGGGCCCACTAAATTTAGCACTCTGGACTGAGTGATGTTGAATTTGTGCACTGTGGTGTGTGTGGAGGGGAGAGGAGGGATGTCATTGCTGACAGTGTTGTCAATGCTACCAGCCAAGGATGCCCATAGTATTGGTGTTTTGCTTTGCTTTTGTGTTTAAAAACAATTTCCTTGTGTGTATTATCTATTTGGTTGTTTCCTTGTTTGTTTTAAATATTTCCTTGTTTGTTTTAACTGTTTATTTCCCTGTTTCTTTTGCTTGGCTATTTGCTTGTGGTTTTTTTTTTTATTTACTTCATTCTATGTTTCTTTTTTAATTTATTTCCCTGTTTGTTTTCTTTGTTCATCTTATTTGTTTATTACTTTGTTTATTTCATTTGTTCTTTTTCTTGTTTGTTCTTTATTTATTTCCTTATTCTATTTATTTCCTTGTTGGTTAAATTGTTGGATTTTTTTTCTTGTTTAGTTTATTTGTGACGCTCCACCACATAATGAGACGGAGTGCACCTGAGATCAATTTTAAGTTATTGACATGTTATTAATGTGCAATAAAGGGGCTATCAAATACAAAAAACAGATTGAAAATCGGACAATTCTGTGCAACATTATTACAAATTCAAATAATAGACTGCAAGATTGGACAAAATGAGAAACGGGCAAGTTTATTTTAGTAACAGATTGTCAGAATGAGTGCTTTGGTATTTTCAAAACACATTTAAAACCAAATGAATACAAATTATGCCTTGATATTTCATTACAAGGTAGAATAACGGATATAGTTTAATAATTGATTAAAATCTCAAAATTGACAACTTGACCCCCACCTGCCTTTAATGGCTTCTGGGCAAAATTGGGTAATGTGCTAAGCGACTCATTTCGTGGTGGAGCCTCACATTTGTTTATTTCCTTGCTTGTCTTATTTGGAAATTTCTATGTTTTATTCATTTCCTTGTTTTATTCATTTCCTTGTTTTATTAATTTCCTTGTTTTATTCATTTCCTTGTTTTTTTCATTTCCTTCTTTTATTCATTTCCTTCTTTTATTCATTTCCTTGTTTGTTTTATTTGTTTGTTTCCTTGTGTTACTTATTTTCTTGTTTCTTTCATTTGTTTTAATCCTTGTTTTACATTTTTAGTTCTTTTATTTGTTTATTTCCCTGTGTGTTTCATTTGTTTGTGTTCCTTTCTTACTTGGTTATTTTCTTTTCCAGCTTTATTTTATTTTGTCCTTATTTGTTCCTTGCTTATTTCATTGTTTGTTTTCTCCTTTTCTGGCTAATTTACTACTTTATTTCATTTGCTGGCTTCTTTGTCCATTTTATTTTCTTGATTGAATGATTTATTTTCCTGTGTATTTCCCTGCTTTGTTTCTTTACATTTTTATTCTCTTGTTTGTTTCTTATTTGTTTTCCTTTTTTCTGTCCTTGTTTACATTTTTCTTGTTTATTTTATTTTTTCATTTCCTTGCTTGTTTTATTCATTTCCTTTTTTGTCTTTATTTTTTCTTTTTGTTTCCTTGTTCATTTTATTTGTTATTTTGGTTGTCTATTTCCTTGTTTCTTTTTGTTTCATTTTCTTCTTTCCTTTTTGTTTTATTTAGTCTTATTTTTGTTTTTTTTATCTCCTTGTTTATTTCATTTCCTTATTTTCTTGTTAGCTTTCTACGTTTATTTTCTCTGTGTTTTCTATGTTTATTTTCTCTGTTTTCCTTGTTTAACTTTATTGTTTATTTCCTTGTTTGCTTTATTTATTTCTTTGTTAAATTTCCTTTTTATTTCCTTTTAAGTTTTACATTTTTATTTCCTTATTTCTTTGGTTCTTTTATTTGTTTCTCTCTCAGATTTTTTTTTACCTTGTTTGTTTTATTTCTTTTTGTAATTTTTTTGTTTATTTTCTTGTTTGCTTTATTTTATTGTTCCCTTAAAGTTTCCTTGTTTTTGTTTTATTTATTTTCTTTCTTTTATAATTTGTTTCCTTGTTTGTTGTATTTTATTATTTCCTTTTTTGTATTTTTAAAATTTCCTTTTAGCTTCCATGATTGTTTCCTTGTTAGTTTATTTTTTCCCTGGTTTATTTCTTTGTTTGTATTATTTTGTTTGTTTCCTTGTGTGTTTCCATGTTTTGTTTGTTTATTTCCTGTTTTCTTCAGTGTTTATTTCCCCCTTTTTTTTACTTGTTTAATTCCTTCTTTTATTTGTATACTTTCTTGTCTCTTCATGTGTTTTTTTTTCTTGTTTTTTCGTTGTTTGTTTTACCTGTTTTCTTGTTTCCTTTATTTTTTTCTTGTACATTTCCTTGTTTGCTTATTTCCTTGTTTATCTTATTCACTTCCTTGTTTGTTTTGTTTCTTTTCTTGTTTTGTGTGTTTGTTGGGTTTGTTTAGTTTCTTCTTGGTTTTGTTTTTGTTTTCTTTTAAATTGTAAAGCTATGAATAGAAAAAAAGTAATATTGTAATCTTATATGTTTGATATTTTTGATAACTCCTTTGATTTGTTTTTCTAAATTTTAAAAATTCTTAAGTGTGTGAGTGTGTGTGTGTATGTGTGTGTGCAGGGGGGGGGGGGGGGTGGGCAATTGCCTGCATGCCTCTGTGTGTGTGTGTGTGTGTGTGTGTGTGTGTGTGTGTGTGGTGTGTGTGTGTGTGTGTGTGTGTGTGTGTGTGTGGTGTGTGTGTGTGTGTGTGTGTGTGTGTGTGAGTACAACTTCTACAGTGTCTTTTTTGCTGTTGTTCAGGGTTTTCTTCACTGTTGTTTCCTGACATTGAGTCTGTCTGGTTGTTTATGGTTTGTGGTGATAATGTAGTGATATCAAATTGTTTGTGTTTCTAGATTGCTGGCTCAATTTTAAATAGCCAATGCATGGCTTATTCAATGTACCCTGTGGACATCAAACTGTGACTAACACACTCTCTCCTTCCTTCCTGACACCTGCAGCTGACCCAGTGCTGACAGAGAGAGAGGCAGGCGGCTGTTTCTGATGCCGGTACCCTGGCTGTTTTGACCACCAAAGCAGCAGACAACAAGAGCAACAGACTTCACAACAACAACTACCACCACCAAAAACAAGGGTGGCAACGATGATGAAAGTAAAAACTGGAGATGGAAAAACTAAAAGCAGTGGGAGAGGGAAATGAAGAAGGTAGCAGATGAAGAAGAGGAAGCAGAAAACAAAAGTAAGGAGCAAAGAAGAAGAAAGTGAGAAAAAATAGATACGGGAGAAGAAGAAGGAAGCGGAAGAAAAGAAAGAAGAAAAGTTCAGTTCAGCCTAGACAATGCCCGCAATGTCATGTCATGTCATGTCATGTCCCTCACCCACCTGTTCACTGCTAGCTGGCTCAGTGCTGGGCACAGACGGGTGTGGCATAGGGCAGTGTTCACCCCAATCTGCACACACACACACACACACACACACACACACACACACACACACACACACACACACACACACACATCAGAAATATAAGAGGAAACAAAACATTAACATCCTTTTTTTATAAAAAAACCCCATTAAAATCCTGTTCTGTTTTTGGTAAGTTAATTTAAAATAGAAAGTGCAAAGTATTTCTTTAAAAAACCAATATGAAAATGACTTTCTCTTCGTCTAACAAATTAATGTGAATGATGGAGAGAATCACAGTGAGTTTTGTACCTTTATGTGAAAAATTCAGTCCAGTGGATGTAGTAACTCTGAATATCAATCTGTACATAAAGGAAAACAGACATCAGAAACACATTATATCATACACAGAAACAAGTATACATCACAAGCACACAAATATCAAGTACACAGAAGCAAGTGTAGATCAAAATAGACACACACCAAATCACATGAAAACAACGAATAAATGAATAAATAATCTCTATTTTCTAGGATAACAGAGTAAGTATGCATTTTTTTTTTCACTCAGTCCTTGTCCCGATTAGGGATCTAGCAACACAAAAAACAAAATAAAACTGCAGCTACAACTATGTTTCCCCTTTGAAAACATCCACAAAAAACAAAACAAAACAAAACAAAAATCACCACCAACAACAATGAAAGTTCAATTTTTGTTTTAGAAAAAACACAGGTTTACATTCAACAAAGGCATAATCCCCACTGGATACATGGATGATTATTTTAACAAAATAGCATAGATTTGACAAGCACATAATCCTCAATTGACCTAGACATTAATGCCAAGACAGATACAGTAGTTATAATTGAATTAAATGAATTAATGGAAAGGAGACAGCAGAGAAAAGAGCAACACCCCACCAAAAATAATACACATTTTCACAAACCTTTCTTACATTAAAACAATATTATGAAGAACAGAAAAAAATATAACAAAAAAACCTAGCAGCAACAAACATTCTAAAAATGAAAGCACCCAAGCATAACATCTTTCAAGTCGTGTTCAAGAACATGAATTTCAAAAGTCCAAAAATGTATAGCATATATGAAGTGCAAATACAACAACCAATCAAACAAAGAAACACAGCCCATCCTTATTTAAACAACAGAAATGCAATTTCAAATTCAACACAAGAACCAAAATATTTCTATCTTAATGACACCTTCAGGATAATATATTATGTGAAAGTGGAAAATGGAAAGGAGGAGAGGAGAGGAGAGGAGAGAGAGAGAGAGAGAGAGAGAGAGAGAGAGAGAGAGAGAGAGAGAGAGAGAGAGAGAGAGAGAGAGAGAGAGAGAGCATATTCTGGTTATATCTTTATCAAAACAGCCCAATCAGTAAAGTATCAAAAAACACATGAAAACAAGAAGAGATCAGAAACTTCACTTCACTTATCTAGCTAAAACTAAAACATCAGAAAAAAAAGAACAATGAGAAAAGGTAGATAAATGTGTGTAAGTATCTTAAACTTGCTAAAATATTTTACACAAAGAAACAACAAAGAAACAAGAATGAACAAGGGTGTGGATGTATCATGCCCAATATATTAACAAGGTAACACTATGGCAAAACATCAATATATCAATCCCTCTTCTTACACTTATGTATACCCACACAAAACACTTATGTAAACCATCAGTTTATAAAAATATACAACAAACCATAAACAAACCATACACACTAGCAGATAAACTGACAAAATATTTAACTGATAATCCCACATTGTCTTCAGTTGTCTGGTTATACCAGGCCTGTGAAAACACAGAAAGGGACATGTAAAAATAACCCACAAAAAATAATAAACAAACAACAACAACAAAACAAAACACACACTCGTGCATGTATACATGAACAAAATACAATTTCATGTCATGGTAAACCACCAAGATGGAACAAGCCTGATCTGCATCAGCTTGTTTAGAAGAGTTGCAGCTCTAAAGTTTCAGAGAAAATTCCCCATCTAATCCAAAACATTAAAATCCTTTTTTTTATACATTAAAATTGTTTTTTGTTTTCAGGTACTATAAAAAATACAAAATATTTCTGTAAAAAGTAAAGATGGAAATGACTCTTTTATTCTCTAACAATTCTGACTGACATGTGAAGAAAATCACAGTGAGCTTTGTACCTTTGTATCAACAATGGGTACAATAGTATAGCACCTCTGGAACATCCATCATGCTTCCCATCACAGATGTGTTCACCCCCACTCTGCACATACAGAATCAGACATCAGAAACACACTTATATCATTCACATAATCCAGTATACATCACAAACACACACATTTAAAACACACAGAAACAAGTGAAAATCAGAAATAGGCACACACCAGTCACATGACAAATAAATGAAAGAGAATGAATGAATGAATGAATATAATTAATTAATTAATTGATATTCTCTATTTTCGAGGGGTAACACAGTAAGTCATTCACTGACTTTTTTTCATCTGGCCCTTATCATGATTAGGAATTAGCAAAACAAAAATCAAAATATAACTCAACAATGAAATCAAAACAAAATAAAAATAAAAAGCAAAATCACCAAGTCAACATAAAAGTTAAACCTATAATTTTAAAAAGAGATAGATATACATTCAATAAATGTACAATCTACTGAATACATTAATAACTATTTTGAACAAAAGAGAAAAATACACATTTGACAAATGCATAATCCCTTTCTGACCTGAACATTAATGTCAAGACAGATACACTAGTTATAATTTAGTCAAATATATTAAAATTGAGAGGAGACAGTACACAAAAGAGCAGCCCAAACAAAAAACTAAACATAGATATATACACAAATCTCCTTTACTTTAAAACAATATTATGAAGAAAAGAAAAAAAAATGCCAACAGTAAACAAACATTCAAGAAATTAACAACATATGATGTTAGCCCAAACATACAATTTTTCAAGTTGTGTTCAAGAACATGAATTCAAAAAGTCCAAAAAAGGTGTAACATTATGTGAAGGGGAAAAAACAAGCAAAGATGAAAAATAAAAATCCAACAAAATGAAGAAAGAAACAACCCATCATTATTTAGACAACATGAATACAATTTCAAATACAACATAAGAACCAAAACATTTCTATCTAATGACAAGTTTAGGATATATATGTGAAAGTGGAAAATATGTAGGGGGAGAGAGCCTTTTATTTTATTATTTATTTCTTTTAAGCGAGATACAGAATAAGCAAATCATTTTCATCGTCCCGGTGCATGCATTGAAATATGTCATCTGTTCCACGGCAACGATGGCCTACTCTAGAAAAGCGACGGATTTAGTGGGCAGATTTCGCGTCTTCGAACGGCTCGTTAAAGTCTCACGAAGACTTTGGGAGAGTGGAGCAGCAGATGTTAGAGAGAGAGAGAGAGAGAGAAGGAGAGAGAGAGAGAGAGAGAGAGAGAGAGAGAGAGAGAGAGAGAGAGAGAATCTTCTGGTTACATCTTTATCAGAACAGACCAATCAAGAAAGTACTAAAAACGACATAAAAACAAGAGAGGTCAAAAACATCTTCACTTTTCTTATCTAGCTATAGCTAAACATCAGAAAAAGATGAACAATCAGAAATGGTCAGATAACTGTGTGTAGGTATTTTAAACTTGTTAAAATATTAGAAAAAATGAAACACCAAAGAACAATGATGAACAATGGGGTGGATGGAACATGCTATACATCAACAGCATCTCTCTGTCTCTGTCCTTTGGTGAGTCGGTAGGTCGGTGGTCAGTCTCTCTCTCTCTCATCTCTCTCTCTCTCTCTCTCTCTCTCTCTCTCTCTCTCTCTCTCTCTCTCTCTCTCTCTCTCTCTCTCTCTCTCTCTCTCTTCTTCCTTCCCTTCCCTTCCCTTCCTATTTTCCATTTTCACATACGGTATCCTAAACATGTCATTAAATAAAAATGTTTTGGTTCTTATGTTAAATTTGAAATTGTATTGTAATACCATGGGAAGGTCATAACTATATCTATCCTTCTTCTTTCACTCATGTAGACCTACACAGAACACCTATGTACACATCTCTCATAATAACACAAAAGAAGCCACAAAAAACCATACACACTAGCAGATGCACAGACAAAATGCTTAACTGATCATCCAATATTGTCTCAGCTGTCTTAATACACCAGGCCTGCAAACACATAGAAAGGGACATGTTAAAATAAATAAAGTCTGAGTAATGATATAGCAGCAACCCCTCCCCACCAAAAAAAACAACAACAACAAAAACACACACATGCATGTATACAAAGACACAACACCATTTGATGTCAAGGTAAACAATCAAGACAGAACAAGTCTGATCTAAATCAGCTTGTTTTCAGTATGGCAACTTTTCAGTGTCAGAATTTCCCATTTTATACAAAACATTAAAATCCTGCTTTGCTTTTTGGTACTTTACATATTTTTTTAAAGTACAAACTTTCCTTTGGAAACCAACATGAAAATGGCTTTTCTCTATCAACTTTGAATGCTGTGTGAGGAGAATCACAGTGAGTTTTGTACCTTTTAAGTTGAAAATGTATCATTATGCTTCCCATCCAGTGGTGTAGCAACTACTGAACATCAATTATGCTTCTCCTCACAGATGTGTTCACGCAACTCTGCACATACAGAAACAGACATCAGAAACACAGAGATATCATACACTCAAACATACACCAGAAACACACTTATATCATACACAGGAACAAGTATATCACACACACACAAATATCAAACACACAGAAGCAAGTGTACATCAGAAATAGGCACACACTAATCACCTATAAACAAGGAATAAAAGAATGCATGAATATTCCCTATTTTCCAAGGGTAACAGAGTAAATATTCACATGCGTTTTCATCCAGCTCTTGTCCTGTTTAGTTAGTAGCATAACAAAAAATAAAATAAAACCCAACAATACCAACAAAAATACCCCCCTCCCCCAAAGTCAGCAATACCAACAATAAAAGTTCAACCTATCAATTAAATGAAGGAGACAGGTGTACAATCAACAAATGCATAATCCCCACTGGATACATTGATAATCATTTAAACAAAAAAGATAGATCATACATATTCAACAACACCATAATCCCTTAGTGACCCACACATTCATATCAAAACAGATATACTAGTTATATATTTAAATCAAATAGATTAAAATTGAGAGGAGACAAAAGAGACAAGAGCAACACAAACAAAATTTACATATATTCACAATTATTCTTACTTTCTAACAATATTGTGAAGGGATAAAAACTTACAGCAAACAAACATTTAAGAAATACACAACATTATGATATTACCCCCAAACATGACATTTTCCAAGTGGTGTTAAAGAACATGAATTTTAAAAGTCCAAAAATGTGTAATATACATATGATGGGGAGAAACATGCAAAGAGGGAAAAACCCAATAACCAAACAATAAACAAACAAATAAACAACCCATCCTTATTTCTTCAACAGGAATACAATTTCAAATTCAACACACGAACCAAACATTTCTATCTAATGGTAAGTTTAGGATACTTTGATATACTAAAGTAGAGAATAGGAAGGTGACACGAGAGAGAGAGAGAGAGAGAGAGAGAGAGAGAGAGAGAGAGAGAGAGAGAGAGAGAGAGAGAGAGAGAGAGAAGAGAGAGAGAGAGAGAGCATCTTACATGTTACATCATCAAAATAGACCAATCAACAAAGTCTGACAAAACACCCACACCAACCTTTCTTTGATAATATAATAATCATTGATTATAAAAGAAATATTATTAATTCTCAAATTGTTAATAAATAATGTTACTATTTTATAAGCGAAACATTTCAAGTCACTCTCTGTCAAAAAATTAATTCTGGGCAAAAATATTTCTCATAATTCCTGCTTATAGAATATACACAAGACAAAAAATTAAGGTGTGTGTGAGAGAGAGAGAGAGACAAAGACAGGGAGCATTTATACAGACAAAATACTTAACTGATCATCCCACATTGTCTTCAGCTGTATGGGTACACCAAGCTTGTAAACACACAGTAGGGGACATTACCCCCCCCCCCCCCCCTTCTCAAGTGGCACACAATAAGTATAGTATGGGCTCAAAGCTCTCATAATCCCTTTTCAAAACACGATCTTTATCAGCAATGATATAACTTATTAAAAAGTTCTGTTACTTTGTCAGCAGTGCAAGTCTGATGTACCAAAGCCATACTACAATCATATGACATGTAAAACAACAATAAACACAATAAAAGCACACTCAATTTATATGCAAATTAGCTGTGAACAATGTGCAACCAGCATGGGGGCTAAAGCCAACAAGCAAAAATGACCAAGTGAGAATAGAACAGAATGGGAGGACGAAAGTGAAAGTAACTGCTGTGGTAGGGAAAAAATTAATACCAAGTTCATGGGAGATGACAGCATGGTATGGATAAATCCATTCTGGGGAGGGGGAGGGGGGGGCAGTAGAAAGTGTTAAGACAAAAGTAGCTACATGAATAAATGGTTGGGGAAAAAGAGTTGAATACACAATAATCTCAATATTGGTGAACCTCAGAGCTTGTAGCTGAGGAACCCAAAACAAACAAAAAAAAGATGAAATGCCCAAAGGAGTGCACACCACACACACACACACACACACACACACACACACACACACACACACACACACACACACACACACACACACACACACACACACACACATGACAAACGGGGCAGAAAATAGTCACAGCTTCCAACAAATGCCACATAGAGTCAGTGAGACTGAGAAACACATACACACTGTATAGTATAAAATTAGCACAAAATATTCAAGTTAAAAAAAAACATCATAATGACTTTTCTTCTCTAACAATACTCAATGATGTGTGAGGAGAATCAGAGTGAGTTTGTACCTTTGTGCATAAACATCCTTTCCAGTGGTGTAGCAGCTCTGGAACATCAACATGCTTCCCCTCTGAGATGTGCTTACCCCCACTCTGCACATACAGAAACAGACATCAGAAACACACTTATATCATACACAGAACCAGACACCAGAAAGATACATACATCAAACACAGACACGAGTGTACATCACAATCATACATACATCATACACAGAAACAAACACCAGAAACATACATACATCAACCACACATAAGTGTACAATACAATCATACATAAATCATACACAAAAACAGACAGCAGAGATGTACTTACATCAAAGAACTGGGCATGAATTATACAATGAGCAAAATCTGTCAAAGTTATGAGAGTAATCTAACATTTGTGCAAAATTGGCCGCAGCTGAACATTTTGTCAAATGAATGAAAAAAATACAAAAAAACAGTGTGTAAGAGTTCAAAGAATGTGAAACTATTAGGAAAACAAAATCCCACAATCAACAAGGAGATGGATGTATCATAGCAATGCAACAAGGTAACACTATAGCAAGCCAGGCTGTGACAATGTCTACATTGTATTTGTAAAATTAAGACATTAAACAACACACCACAGGAAGCAAATCACCCCCCCCCCCACACACACACACACCACAAAGCACATAAAGCACATGTACACAAAAAAACCCACTTAAGCTTTGGACAGTGCTGCTGAAAGTAATTCCAAGCCTTGTGAACACAGATACTGAACACCGATAGTGCACAGAGATTAATCAAGTCTTTAATCATGAATAATATAATGCATGAACCCTGATATCCCCCTCCCCCAATACAAACCCTCACCCACACATGTCAATCCCTGTCTCTAACACTTGAGCAAAAATGAAGTAAAGATGTGCATCATGTTGAACAGATGTTAATATACAAAAGATAATATTGGGTGAAACTATTTACATGTTGTAAAGATATTTTTTAAACAACAAAAACACAACAATCAACAAAGTGTCAGTGCACCATGGCAATACAACAAGGCAACATTGTGGCAAGACAGGCTTTGACAATGTCTACACCATCAATGAAGAGAAGAACACACTACACATCAGAAAAAATAAATTACTCACACACACACACACACACACACACACACACACACACACACACACACACACACACACACACACACACACACACACACATCAAAATGAAAAACATTGACACTCAGAATAGAACATACTGCTCTAAAATATTCAAGTATTAATTTGCACAAAATTTGTGTAAATCCATGAATGACTCATTGTAGTTATGAAAAAAATATATTTATTCATATATTCATTTATAAATTTAGTAAATTTAGTCATTATTTTCATTCCTTCATGTATATTCATTAAAAAAACAAATCCTGAATCTTGCAAAAAATGTCTAAATTTTACAGCATCAACAAAACATCAATTGCTCCAGTATCAGACAGGGTCTCTATAAAATGTTTTCATGAAATTAAAGGCTGAACTAGTTATGTCATAGCTGACCCAACCATAGCAGACAAGACAACACTGATAAAAGAAAACAACATAGGAAAAAACAACAAGAGCAATGTACCAACAAAGAAGAAATGCAGAAAAACCAAGAAAAACACAGAGCTGTGCTTGCAAAGGATATGCCAGCTATGGGGAAAGTTTACACACCTTGGGTGCTAAGCAGACATTCTGTCAGTCCAAAACAAACACCTTTTCAGGCACACTCCCACATCTTTCACACCCACTAACTTTTCGATCTACCTGCATTTTTCCTCTTCTCTCTCGCAGCCAATTCAGTTCTCTGTCACAAACCTGGTTCAGGGCTTCTCCCCAACATCTCACTCTGTGCTGATCCTGTCAAACAAACAAACAACAAAATTTTTCTCTTCTGCCTCACAAACTTGCTTGTGATTCTGAACACATATGTCTGTTGATTAACTTTTTTCTGTAACTTCTTTAGCATTTTTTTTAGCACTGAACTAAAAACATATCCGGCAAGTGCTGTAGGAAAATTGTCCTGGAATCAGATTGTGAACTATCCAGAAACAACATAAACCCTAAGGAGAAAAGAGTACCATTAATTTTTGCAGGTGTTCATGCACAAGCAAAATATTGTACAACTTTTGTACAACACATAACAAACTCTATTGACAACATCACAGTACGAAGATCATGAATTTTGTCAATGATTTATATGGAAAAGACAATTATTATGACAATGATCATTATGTGCACACAAGCTGAATATTACAGAGCAGACAAGCATTTTAGAAGACAAAGTGGACAGCAGAATATGTAAGTGGATTTGATCAAACTGGTAAAGATGATCACCCCTGAATATATAATAACACTTTGGTTGTTGATCTTTCACAATTGTGGTCAAAAATTTTACTTCAGTTTCCTGTAAAAACCTGCACTTATTAGAAAATCAGGCATATTATCAAAATTTAAAAATCAAATTAGACCTCATTCATTTTCTATTAGAACACGTATTTTATATCCTCCATAGTTTCCATACCAGAGCTTTTCTGTCCATCCTACAAACCACTGATAAAGAAATGGGAAAGAGCATGTCTGCAAACCCATGACTCTTTGTCTTTATCACATGTTGAAATGTTCTACCACTTCCAGATCCTGCTGTGATCTTGGAAGAGATGGGAAAATCAGATCTATACCTTACATTAGCTAGGTCTATCTAAGCTTATTTCTTCCTTTTCTTCATCACAAACGATTCTCTCATGCACAGATTTAATTCATTTTATAGCCAAGATAAGCTGAAACACGATGATCAAAGCCACAACCAAGTTGGAGTGACAAGTCAAGACTTACCTTCAAAATCACAAAATTGCTGTGCTTGTTCTACCTATCACATAATGCAGCCTTTTGCACACTTAATCACATGCCTTATACAAAGTAAAATAGCTAGATGCAATTTTTAAAGATTGATCAAATTAACAAATTTATCTTCCAATATTTACCGGAAATTGACGTCCATTGAACCACTTGATGCTTCTGCACATGCACGACCTTTGTCCTCTGTTTTTACATTTTTTTGTCTTTTCACTAGTAGTTATCTAAAACAACCCCCCCAACACACACATACACACACACACACACACAGCACACTGTGTGTGTGTGTGTGTGTGTGTGTGTGTGTGTGTGTGTGTGTGTGTGTGTGTGTGTGTGTGTGCGTGTGTGCGTGTGTGTGTGTGTGTGTGAGTGTCTGTGTATATGTGTGTTCCTGTATGTTTCCAAGCATATTAATTTTTCAGTTTTAGCATATTTTTTACTCTTCAGTATTACACAAGACAAGTTAGATTAGCACCTCACCTGCACATGTGGCAGGGGCACATGTGTGAGAGAGTGTGTGAGTATGAGTGTGTGAGAGAGAGAATGAATGAATGAACGAATGAACGAATTTTATTTGACGAAAGCTACAAGCCCATCAGTCAAAGGGGGTTAATAAAACATGAATAATAACTCGAAATCCAGACAAATATCAACAACAATTTTTAGTTATTACTTATAGAATCTATTTGGTTCATAGTCTGCTTGCGTTTTTCTAGAGCCTGAGTTACATATATTGCTAAAGATATCATCTCGGACATATTATTTGAAGTTAACACTTTTTGTACACGACTAGTGGACCTGTTGGTTGGGTTTGTCAAAAAAGTAACTTTTTGACGAGAGAGAGAGAGAGAAGAGAGAGAGAGAGAGAGAGAGAGAGAGAGAGAGAGAGAGAGAGAGAGAGAGAGAGAGAGAGAGAGAAGGGGGGGGGAGGATGGAAAGAGTCTGTTGTTGTAGGGATTGTTCTTTAGGGGTTGGGGGGAGGGGGTAAGGAGAGGGAGAAGGGTAATCAAACTTTTAATTGAGGGAAAAATTAATAATTATGCACATTGATCCTTCTTCTTTTCAGAGGAGAGAGAGAGAGAAGAGAGAGAGAGAGAGAGAGAGAGAGAGAGAGAGAGAGAGAGAGAGAGAGAGAGAGAGAGAGAGAGAGAGAGAGAGAGAGAGAAATATATTTGATTTGATTTGATTTGATTTATTCTTTTTCTGAGAGAGAGAGAGGGGGGGAGATTATATATATATATATATATATATATATATATATAGAGAGAGAGAGAGAGAGAGAGAGAGAGAGAGAGAGAGAGAGAGAGAGAGAGAGAGAGAGAGAGAGAGAGAGAGAGAGAGAGAGAGAGAGAGAGACAGAGACAGAGACAGAGACAGAGACAGAGAGACAGAGAGACAGAGAGAGATTCATAAAAAAAAAATTCTTATTGACATTCAAGCTAGCAGGTCCCTACCTTCACCTTCCCCCTCCCCCTCCCTTTCCATCACCCTTTTCCATCACTGGCTCTCAAGCTTTCCCAGTCTGTGCAGGCACACACACCTTGACCCACACTGTAACCTTGGCCCATGATTTGTTAGCCTAGTAACCTACAAGACAGGCTAGGCATGGCTGGTGGAGGCACACCTTGATATTGACAATGTAGGGCATGGGTGAGGGAGGGGGGAAGGGGATGGGAGGGAGAGAGAGAGAGAGAGAGAGAGAGAGAGAGAGAGAGAGAGAGAGAGAGAGAGAGAGAGAGAGGGGAGAGAGAGAGAGAGACAGACAGACAGACAGACAGACAGACAGAGACAGAGACAGAGAGAGAACACTGGACACTGAAATGGTTTAATGGTACCTTGGCCTTGGACCACCATACACCAGGTGAGGGGGACAGGTTCACACCTACTATACAATGTAAAAATCAGAGAATGGATACTCCTCCTGCATATTATAGCAATGAAAAATGAGAGAGATAGAGACAGAGAGAGAGAGAGATAGAGACAGAGATAGAGACAGAGACAGAGATAGAGACAGAGACAGAGAGACAGAGATAACTCTGATCTCTGAAAACATTTTCTATAAAAGGCACAAAGGGGTTGTGGATCAGTTCACTGAATGATGATAGGAATATAAAGCTGGTTGCTAATGATGTCACTGAATGAGTATAGGGTTGTAAATCTGATTGCTGATGATGTCACTGAATGATGATAGGAATGTAAAGCTGGTTGCTAATGATGTCACTGACTGATGATAGGAATATAAAGCTGGTTGCTAATGATGTCACTGAATGAGTATAGGGTTGTAAATCTGATTGCTGATGATGTCACTGAATGATGATAGGAATATAAAGCTGATTGCTGATGATATCACTGACTGATGATAGGAATGTAAAACTGATTGCTAATGATATCATGACTACTACATACTAGGAGCAATCAAGAGTCGAAATTCATCAGGCACATTGGTCTATTTTGCTGGGATATCATTGTTTTTTGCCTAATGTCATTAAAGGCAGAACTACATAAAACAAATTGTACTTCATCTTCTGGTGTTCTTTTACATAAAGGGTGTGTTGTATTAGATTCATTATGAACTCTGTATTTAATTTTATGAACAGTTATATCTTGTTTTATATAAACTGTTTGAATTTACCCATTGCTAGAGAGAGAGGGGGGAGGGGAAGAGAGAAGGAGAAGGAGAGAGATAGAGAGAGAGAGAGAGAGAGAGAGAGAGAGAGAAGAGAGAGAGAGAGAGAGAGAGAGAGAGAGAGAGAGAGAGAGAGAGAGAGAGGAGAGAGAGAGAGAGAGAGAATTAATTGATAATCTTTTTCCAAAGGTGAAGCCATTGACAAAAATTCTAGGAGGGAACATGCCTTGCCTCAAGTCTAGGATGGAACTGCCTTGCCTCAAGTCTAGGATGGAACTGCCTTGCCTCAAGTCTAGGATGGAACTGCCTTGCCTCAAGTCTAGGATGGAACTGCCTTGTCTCAAGTCTAGGATGGAACTGCCTTGCCTCAAGTCTAGGATGGAACTGCCTTGCCTCAAGTCTAGGATGGAACTGCCTTGTCTCAAGTCTAGGATGGAACTGCCTTGTCTCAAGTCTAGGATGGAACTGCCTTGCCTCAAGTCTAGGATGGAACTGCCTTGCCTCAAGTCTAGGATGGAACTGCCTTGTCTCAAGTCTAGGATGGAACTGCCTTGCCTCAAGTCTAGGATGGAACTGCCTTGTCTCAAGTCTAGGATGGAACTGCCTTGCCTAAAGTCTAAAAAGGGAACTGCCTTCTTTAAAGTCCCTTGGAGTGTGCTGGAGGGCGCTGTGGTTCCATTCTTGTTTGGGTTCCAAACTTTTCCCTTCTCTATTAGACCATGAGTGGTGGTCTGGGTGCTAGTCTTTTGGATGAAAGGATAAACTGAGGTCTCATGTGTTAGTGGGGGCACCCATAAAGACTTTACAGCCAGTTCCCTCCATTCCTTTCTCTGTTCTGCCTTTCTCAAGGGTTTGTTGAGTTCTAGGCCTGTCTATTTGCTGATGTTATCCTTCCATCTCTTCTTTGGTCTGCCTCTTTTTCTTCCTCTTGGACAGTGCTTTGCAGTATTGATTTTTGCTAGTCCTTTTGATCTTGTGACATGTCCCTACCATTTAAGTTTACACTTCTTTATGATTGATAGAAGATTTTCGTAAGGACCTATGGTTCGCAGGATTTTGTTATGCCATCTTCATTGCTTATGTGGTCTCTGTAGGAGATGCCAAGGAGTCTCTGGAAGCATCTCATCTCTACTACCTGTATTCTTTTCTCCAGATCTGCAGTCAGGGCCCATGATTCACAGGCATACAGGAATGTGGATATGACAAGGGAACCCATTAGTCTGATCTTGGACTTGAGTGAAATATTTTTATCTTGCCATATGGTGTTCAGTTGTAACAGTGTTGTTTTTGTCTGTGCAATCCTGCATAATACCCCTTGTCTGATACCATGGCTCCCAAGTACTTGAAGCTTTGAACTGTTTCCAGCTTCTGGTCATTGACTCTTATATCAGTGCTGATGCCCTTAGTGTTATTGGTCATCAGTTTGGTCTTCTCTGCACTGATTTCCATGCCATATGTTTTAGAAACCTTGTCCAGGTGTTCTGTTAAGCTGGCAAGCTCTTGTTCTGATCCTGCTAGTCCATCAATATCATCTGCAAAGCAGAGGTTTGTGATTGTTCTGCCACCAATTATGACTAATCCTTTAAGGTGTTTCAGTGCATCAGCTATGATTCTCTCAAGGAAAATGTTGAAAAGAGTGGGTGAGAGTTGACAGCCCTGCCTTACTCCAACTATTGTTTGAAACCACTCTCCAATGTTGCTGTTGTAGTACACTGCACTGGTGGGCTTGTTGTACAGCTCTTTGATGACTCTGTCAGGTTTACATTGATGATGTACAAATTCATGGTGGCCCAAAAAGCTGCATGCCACATCCTGTCGAATGCCTTCTCAAAATCAATAAATACATCACATGGTAGAAGTCTTGTTGGTGTTGGAGGTACCTTCACAGAGTATTATGAGGTTAAATATATGTTCAGTTGTGCTACGCCCTGCTCTGGAACCTGCCTGTTCCTCAGCAATGATGGTCTCTGCTTGTGGCTTCAGTCTGTTCAGTATAATCTTCAACATGGCCTTGCTTGGGTGGCATATGAGGCTTATTGTGGGGTAATTCTGGCACTGCTGAAGATTTTCTTTCTTGGGGAGGATGATGATGAGTGATTGTGTCTCATATGTGTCACATCATTATTTAGTACACATAGACAACCCACAACAACAAGGGGGTTGTCTCTGGCAAAATGCTGTAGAAAAAAACACTGATAAGGAAACAAATACAGTTGCAGACAAAACAAAATGGGTAGCCAGGTGCACCCCCTCCCCCTCCCCCTCTTGAGCAACCCAAATTTCTTATGCAGAAAAATCTGCAGTGAAATAAAGTGGTATGAAGGAAAGCAAAGACATTGGTGGCTTACTGAACTGTATGCTGATCATGATGTAAAGAGGATGGTAGGAGAGAGGGGGGTGTCTTCGCCCATTAGCCAATGCTCAGCCCTCCACTAAAAGTGGCCTATTGCTGCCACACACACACACACAGAGCCCTGTCAGTTCTCCATCAGTGTCCTTATAGCTCCGCCCCTTTTCCATCATGCACACATGCAGCCCTGTCAATTCTCTGTCAGTGTGCATATAGCTCCGCCCCTTCTGCCCCCCCCCCCCCCTACCATGCACACACACAGCCCTGTCATTTTTCTGCCAGTCTCCTTATAGCTCCACCTCTTTGGCTTGCCTGGGACACAAAAGATCATAGCCTAAATGCCACACTGTTACCAACCCCACCCTCATTATTTGTTTTAAATTTGTTTCACTGCAGCTGCCCCAAAGAAATGAAGCATAGTCAGCTTATTCATAATATGGCAACAAAAAAGAGCTTGCATGAATGATAATCTAGAAAAGTTGTTTTTTTTTAACTGAAGTACCTGGTTAGCAAAAGTTTTCCTAGTGCCATCATGTGGTCAGTCCAAGTAAGATTTTTTTTTTATCAATAACCACACCCAAACTTTTGTGTGAACCAACTTCTTTAATAGCTTTTTCATCTATTAACAAAGGTAAGAGCTTGTGTGTGTGTGTGTGTGGGTGTGGGTGTGTCTCTGTGTGTGTGTGTGTGTAATTGAAAGTCTAATCACACTTTGTGGTATTTGACTAAACATTGCAACAACAAAAACAAGCAGGCAAAAACAAACCAAAAAAAAACCCAACAACAAAAGCAAACAAACAAAGAAATTAGGACAAAACCCTTCCTCCCACAATTAGTCAAATCTGCTTTGTACTAAGATAATCTGCTTTGCACTGTGGTGTTCTGTATCTTATTCAACTAAATGACAGAATGGAACCATGTAAAACTCTCATCATGCCATAAACTTTTGAAAATGTCTTTTCAGAATTAAAGTTGATCAGTTGCATACAAACAGAACGATTGGCCAGAAACTGAGATACTTGTTGCCATGACCTGCATGTGTAGTAGCAGGTAGCAGGGTCTGCACATGCTCAATCTCTGGCCTTTGCCTCGAAGACCACAGGCCTAGGTGATAAGTGTCTACAAGGTTAGCCCTCTTCTTTCCTCTCTTTAGTTAGTCTTTTGAGCAAGTCGGTCCACTTTGTGATTTACCATCTATCTATCTATCTATCTATCTATCTATCTATCTATCTATCTATCTATCTATCTATCTATCTATCTATCTATCTATCTATCTATCTATCTATCCCTAAGTCTGGCAACCTGGGGGCACCCATGAAGACATGGCAACCAGTTGCCTCCATTCCTCTCTCTGTCTTGCCTTTCTCAGGGTTTTGTTGAGTTCTAGGACTGTCCATTCGCTGATATTGCCCTCCCATCTCATCTTTGGTCTGCCTCTTTTTCTTCCATCTTGGACAGCGTTCAAAATCTGGATGATATCATTCCATGCTCATTGTCATTTCAAGGCATATTTTGGGAGATTGCTTCAAAAATTAGGTAGTAGATGTGTAATGCGTTTTTTTTTTGTTTGTTTTGTTTTCAATGACATGAATACACACACACACACACACACACACACACACACACACACACACACACACACACACACGTACACACACACACACACACACACATACACACACACACATACACACACATACACATCACACACACAGACAAATATATATATATATATATATATGTATATATATATATATATGTGACGCTCCACCACATAATAAGTCGGAGTGCACCAGAGGTCAATTTTTAGTTATTGACATGTTATTAATGTGCAATAAAGTGGCTATCAAATATAAAAAACAGATTGAAAATCGGACAATTCTGTGCAAAGTTATTACAAATTGAAATGATAGATTGTAGGATGTGACAAAATGAGAAACGGGCCAGTTTATTTTTGTAACAGGTTGTCAGAATGAGGGCTTGGGTATTTTTAAAACACATTTAAAAGCAAAAGGAATAAAAATCATGCCTTGATTATTTCATTATAAGGTAGATAAATGGATATTGTTTAATAATCAATCAAAATCTTAAAATTGACAACTTGACCCCCAGCTGCCTTTAATGGCTCCTAGCGCAAAATTGGGTAATGTGCTAAGCGACTCATTCCGTGGTGGAGCGTCACATATATATATATATATATATATATATATATATATATATAT
>CM060339.1:39307507-39315007 GCA_030674155.1 Stramonita haemastoma | reverse complement strand
CACTCAACTACATACTTTAGTTCTCCTAAGATATGGCATTACACTACTACATTGTTTTAGTTCATAACTGCTCAACTTCTTTTGTCACAGTTCCTCTAGTTCTTCAACAGCCACAGTTTTTGCGAGGAGGTTAGAATCTGCTGATGTTGTGGTTAGGTGCAGTTTCCTTTAGGCATCCTTGGATTTCCTTCCACCACACAACATCACTCAGTCTAAGAGTGTTAAATTTAGGATGCCTTTCCTTGTACCTAGTCCAAGTGTGATCAGTTCCTGCTATAATTAGCACCAGCTGGCCCAACTCGTTTGGGTGGGGTGAATTAACTAGCAGCTGAGAGGAGTGACTATTTGGAAAAAAACTGACAACTATGACGTGTTACTTTGAACTGAGATACATGACTGTAGCTTTTTTAATCATAGCTTTTTGAACCAGGGTGCATGACTGTATTTTGTTAACCTAGATACTTAACTGTAGCACTTAAAATCTACATACATGATTGTATCTCTTTAGCCTAGAAACATGACTATGACACTTAAGATGTATGGCAATGTAGTATTTAAACATAGATACAATGTTATTATGATTCTGCAATATTTCAAACTTGAATAGATATGCTTAGTATTTTAAATGTAGACTACATATCACTATGCATCATTCTGAATTTAACAATGCCTATAACATGTAAAATTTTTAATGTATACATGCCCCCTCCTCCCTTTTACCCCCAGTAAATCCTGTGTAATGGGGAAGGCCAGACAGGGATCAGACTGCATGCTTACTGATTGTAGACTGTTATGTTCATTTTCTCTGATGCCTCCTGTCACTTCACAGTGCAGGGACTAGTCCTTTGTGCCAGCTTTGCTTAGTATTTACTTAAAGGATTAGTGACTGGCTTTTCTCTAGGTCATTACACATCTCCCAGTTTTCTGACACATTTTCCAATTTTCTACTCAGTCATATATATATTTCCCAGTTTTCTCCAAGTCGTTACACATTTCCAATTTTTCTGAAAGTCAGTAGATGCTTTACAAGGTTAAGTGTTTTCTTATTGTAGCATTTGGGAGAAAACTTCAGTAGATGTGTATCATTGAATGTTTCTTTCATTTGGTTTCTGATCTGATTAGCTCTCTTTGGTATTCCTCTTGAATCATCCTACATATTTGTCTGAAATGAATGCTAACATATCACTTTCAGTGTCATGTCTTTGTAAACTTACAAGCTTACAAACCCATCCCTCTCTCCCAACACACCCTCACCATGTAAAGACAGCACAATCCAATACACAGGCATGGCACATAATAACGCATGCATATAATTAGGATTGCTGAAGATACTAAAGAGAAGAGAAGGATAAAATGATAAAATTTATATTAGCTGTGGTAATAGATAAGCACAATATTTTTTCATTGTAAGTTTCAAATGTATTTCAATAAGTGTTGAGGACATATTTCTACAGTAACCCTATGAAGACGGGATAATCCCTTACACACAAAAGCATCATAGGATTCATTCCTTTGGGGTTATTGAAATGGGGATTCATAAAACAATTACTCAAGGCATTGAAAGTCCCATTTAGAATACACACACACCCACACATTTCCATTCATTCATGTATGAGGGTATGCAACCATAAACATACATGCACACATTCATCGCATGCACGCAGCATGCACATATAACCACCCACTCCCAATCCACAACTACTCACCCCAGGATGAGGACAGCCCCCATAGTAGTGATATGGGTGGCTGAAAGTGCCCATCCCCTCCCATATGCAATGGTCGAGTGTCAAGCAAGAGCACTAAAAGAGGGCCAGTAGGCAAGCCTATCAACTCTAGGGCTCGAGAAAACCCCTGTCAGTGCTCTTAGAAATGGCGCTGGCCAAAGGCTCTTGGGAACTGTTTGGGGTTGTGTTCATGCACATGCAAGCATGAACATGCACAAGCATTAGCACACACTACACAAATACTCACTAATGAGACACCACACACACCCACCCCACACACATACACACACATATATATACATATGCACACATAATTCAAAATTAGCCTCTGCCATTGTTCATATTTATTGCACAGCCCCTTGACTATTTATTGTAGTTACATTATTATTGTTAAATGCTCCTACTTTGTTGAGTTTAAATTTTGCACCCGTTTTTAAGAGTATTATTGTTATCAATATTTTTTTTAAGGTTACAAAAATACTACTATTAATGCTATCTTATGACGTTTTCTCTTTCCACCTCTTCCACTCACTTCCATAACTTCCATTACACCTTCCACTTTTCTTGTCTAATATCACTTAGAGTGAACATGTTAAATTAAAGACAACAACAACAACACATGCATGCATGCACACATACCCACACCCACCACCACCACATACTCACCCCAGGATGAGGACAGCCCCCATAGTAGTGATATGGGTGGCTGAAAGTACCCATCCCCTCCCATATGCAATGGTCAAGTGTCAAGCAAGAGCACCAAAAGAGGGCTAGTACCGCAAGTCTATCAACACTAAGGCTCGAGAAAATCCCCTGGTGCTCTTAAGAAAAATGGCACCTGGCCAGAGGCTCAGGGGAAATGTTGGGGTTGTGTTCATGCACATGCACCCACAAACAAGCATGAGCACACACCAAATGAATGCACACTATATTAATACACACTGCATAGACACACTTTATATGAACCCCCCCCACGCCCCACCACAACACCCCCACCCACGCACACTTACATTTAACACTTTTGGGAGGTAGGGGGATGGACTTATGATGCCTTGAGGGTTGGTTTATTGTCCTTGTTTGATAGTTCTGAGGGGTGATCCTGTGGTGCTGGAGGGTCTTTGGAGGTGGGGAGTTATCAAAAGGGTTGTTTTTTGGTCAAAAATATGCTCTGCACAAAGGATGCATTTTTTATCGAAGGGAAAGTGATTTGCTGCACAAAAGAATAAGTAGGAATGGCAGGAAATCATTGGATGAATTTTGATTTCTCACCATGAACATTTGTGCATACTACAACAAAGACTTGCACACTTGGGTGCATACATGCACACACAACAACACATACACACACATGCCTGTGCTACCTTAACTGGCATACACTGCCAGGTCAAAAACACTGTCTTTCTTTTTAGCTGCATGTCCTCTATACATGTGCAAGTCTACCCTGCTGTAGAAGATGTGTGCAAAACTGATGTTTTCTTAGGACACAATCAGTCACCTGCAAGCAAGTTGGATTTTCTCCTTGTTGGCTTTGTTTTTCTCTTTGTTTTCTTCTTCAAAAAGGGATTCATTTTCTGATCAGAGTTGGAAAACATGCTTATACCTGTTCACTCCATGCTCTTTCTCTATTTTTATGTTGGTAATCATTCTTTCCTGGTGACAACTATGTTCATCTTTAAGTGAGAAGTTTGCGAGCTAAAGTGGCATTTCTGATTTTCTTCAGCTGCTCCATTTTCTTTTCCCAGAAAAAAAAGATCTCAGCCATACCTGGCCTCCCTTTCATTGCACAAGATTCCCCTCACAAAGCCAAATTGGACAGTCCTTTAGTGAATGTCAGTTTTCCCTCTTCCAGCTAAGTTGACCATATTCTAAAACATATTGATAAAAGGCATATAATGAATTAGCTCCCTTTGTCAATAAAATTGTCTATTGTGAAGAAAATAACTCTCCAAAAAGGTAATCAAAAGAACACATTTGACTGCACAAGTGAAAAAGATTTTTAAAAAAAGACAAATGCTGTTTGACATGTGACATTAAAGATGTTGCTGAACAGGGTCTTTGTTCCCCCAAAGTCACAGCCATATTGCCTGACTGGTTTAATAGTGATACTATACATAGTGGACATGAAGCTGTACCTGCAGTGACTGAATAAGATTAGTAGTGTGACTTAGCTACATGATTCGCAGTGGAGTAAACAGAGGCACATGACCATGTAGCACTGTAGACCTAGAAACAGGACTGTGTAACTCTCAGAAATTTCTACTTTATTCTTTCATCATACTGTTTCAATCAAGCTGCTCTTTTTTTCTGTGAAGACTATGAAGAACATAATTCTTCATTAGTCATTGATGGATCACAGCTGTTAGTTACCCACTTTCAGCTCCTCTTAGCTGCTAATTAATTTACCCCATCCCTGTCTAGCTGGGAGCTAGCTGGTGCTATTTATAGCAGGAACTGACCACACTTGGACCAGGTAAAAGGAAAAGGTGCACTAAATTTAGCCCTATTGACTGAGTGATGTTTGATTTGTGGGTTGTGGAATTCAATCTGTTTAGCCTTATGCTCTCTTTTTCTTTTGCCTTACTCATGTGTTTGTAAACAGTTATTTTATCAAAGAGCAGAATCTTTAGAAAACATCATGTGAGTTATCAGACAGGTGTTGGTGGTGGGTGACCTCAGGGTCAGATGGTGCACACTGTGGCTTGGTATGGTACTGTATTCATGTCAGCATGGAGGACCTTACAGAAAGCTGACCAGGAGTCAAATCAAGTAGATGATAGTGCTTATTATTTATTTTATTTAGACCACTTTATGTTACAGCAGATTTCTCTGGCTAAATATTCGTACTAGTAGATGATATAAGTTTTCAGAAAACATGAAAACATTCAATAACATACCAGTAAATGTAAAAGACTATTTATTTATTTATTTATTCTTCTATTCTTTTATATTGAGGATAACAGAATAAGCAATCATATGCTTTTTTTCATCCGGTCCCTGTGTGTATGCAGTTTTGTAAATCATGTCATATGTTCCCACCGGCACATGATGGCCTACTCTTACGAAAAGCGGAACAGGATTTAATGTGTGCGCAAGATGTTCTGCGTGCGTTCGCACACGGGGCCTCGGTTTAAAGTCTCATCCGAAGGACTTTTGGGGAGAGTGGAGTCAGCACTGATGTTAACTCCAGGAAGAAAATTTCCTCGACCGGACTCGACCCAGGTCTTCAAATTGCCAGCGCAATGTTCTGACCACTAGGCTATCCGCCCCCGCCTATTCAGAAATGTAGACACATTACACAACATACTTGTGGATTTTCTTGGGGGAAGGATTGGGTGGGGTGGGTAGGGGTTGTTAGAACCTGGTTATTTCAGGCTAAAAATTCTTCAAGAGGGATGGTAGCTGGTGAAATGACCTGTAGACACAGCTGGGGAAAGTGACATTTCAAGGAGACCAAGTCTCTGCCACTTTTCAGAAATTGTGTTCATTTCATAACTGTCAGTGTTTTATCTCTCCTCCCCCTCCCCCTGCTTTGTTTTACAGGTTTGGGTTCTAAATTTGTAGTCACACTTTTCATGGCCAGATTTTTTGTTGTTGTAAATTTTCTTTGGTTGCTATATTTTGTCCTCCTAACGTGGAAGTGTGGGTACATTGAGGACAGGCCAAAGACCTGGGTAAGCCTGTAGTCTAAAACTGTGCCTGCAAGGTGAGTGAGGCACTGCAGGTCTGCTGTGAATGGAAGGGCTGAGTGGGGGTGCTGACAGAAATAGAAAGCCTTGGTACAGGGAAGTCTTAGTGTCCATGTTGCTTTGTGTTTGTAATGATACAAGTTGTTGGTATTGGGAAATTCTAGTCAGTGTCCATGATCCTTTGTGTTTGTAGTGATACAAGTTGTTGGTACAGGGAAGTCCTAGTTAGTGTCCATATTCCGTTGTATTTGTAGTGATGCAAGTTGTTGGTACAGGAAGTCTTAGTGTCCATGTTCCTTTGTATTAAATTTTGTAGTGATACAAGTTGCTGGTTCAGGAAAGTCCTAGTTAGTGTTCTTGTTCCTTTGTATTTGTAGTGATACAGGTAGAGTATTTAGAATATTTCCTCTGTTTCTTGAGTTGTCAAAATAGGAATCTTTCCAGATTTTCCCCCCCTCTCTTTGTTGTAGATATGGTGCTCTGAAAAGGTTGACTGTTATCCCATTGTATGGAGTGTTGATCATTTGTGTCATCCTGACTATTCTGCACATTTCCTGTCTGCTAAAGAATTGTCACTCCATTTGTTGGTTTAATATGGCAAACATCCTCTCATTTTATGAAAGTTAGGCTTTCTGAGTTTAGCATATTTCTGCTCCAAGTTTCTGTGACAGTTTTCTTCTTTGTGGTTCTGTTAGGAAATCTCTTACTGTAGGGACTGCTGTCTTCACATTTTGTGTTTCTGCAGGTTTTCACAGCACTCCTTTTTCCCTTTTTCCTTTGGTGTTGGTTGTGACATGCAGGGAAATATGAATACAGCCTTAGAGTGGAGTGGAAAAGTGACAGTTTGAGAGGAGATGAGAAGAGACGACAGAGAAGAGAGAGACGGACGACGGAGCAGACGAGACGGACAGAAGACGAGAGAGAGAGAGAGGAGAGAGAGAGGAGAGAGAGAGAGAGAGGAGGAGAGAGTGATGGGTGTGTGTGTGTGTTTGTGTGTATAAAGAAGTAGTTGTAGGTGTAATAATAGTAGTGGTAGCTGTAGTAATGGTATTAAAATATGATAGCAGAAGTAATAATGGTAGCATTTAATGTCTGTCTGCATCAGTGATACTAGATGCATATAATTAGAGAGAGGTGTGTGTCTAAATGAGAGAGAGTGGAGTGAGAGTGTGTGTGTGAATCAGTGAGTAAGAGAGAGAATAGATAAAAAGAGATAGAGTGGTGTGTGTGCACATGCACATGCTGGTACCCCTTCCCTCTCCCTGAAGGTCCTTCAAACAGCTCATTGTATAAACAGCCGTATCTGTTGTGGCTGGTGGTTGCCAAGGGGGTCATAGCCAGGGAGTGGGGATAACCTGCCACTGCCTAGAAAGTGCTCCTAGGGCCAGTTTCTCTAGTAGCCTCAGAAAAACAAAGCCCAACTCCTGTCCTTCCTGTGTAGCTTAGCTTCTAATCTCAGTAGGACTGTTTTCACTGATAGGAGAACTAGTTAAATTAGGAAGGCAGCTTTTTTTGGAGAGGGGGGGGAGGGCCAAAACTTGTTAGCCTGGGAAAGCTGTTTTTAGGGGAGCGGTGGGGGGGTGGACAACTCATTAGCGTGGGAAAGTGATTACCCTGGAAGGCAGGGGGTTTTTTGGTGGGAGATTGGTTAGTATAACCAATAATAGTAGCCAGAATAAGTACATTCCTAGTTCTGTCCTTGCTCAAAGCAGACACCTGTAAGTGCAGTCAGCATCCTGGATAGATTCAGAATGGTCAGAGTGAGGTCCAAGGCTTTCTACACACGGGCTGAGACAGAATCCTGTCAGCAAGTTTTTCTGTTTAGTTTTTTTGGTGGCAATTTTCATGATTTGGTTTGAAAGTCACTTCACGCGGAGTTGTATTGAAGTCTTCAGAAATGAACTGCTGTGACACATCAGACAGGAGTGGGTGTGAATTGCTGTGACACATCAGACAGGAGTGGGTGTGAACTGCTATGACACATCAGACAGGAGTGGGTTGTGAACTACTGTATACATCAGACAGGAGTGGTGTGAATCTTCAGTGACAAGAGTTCGACACTTCCTCCATACATGTCAGACATGGATCCC
>CM060339.1:39277507-39305007 GCA_030674155.1 Stramonita haemastoma | reverse complement strand
TGCACAATTTGGGTTGATAAGTACTAGGATGTGTGTTGTAGGGGGGCATAACTGAGTAACCAGTGACTAAATGAGAGAATAAAAGGGGATGTAGTTTTGTTATACAGAGATATTTTTAAACAGACTTTTTAAAAGTATTTATTTTGGATGTTTCTATTTTTGTGTTTTTTTTTGTTTAAATTTGTTGTGTTTATTTTTGTGTGTTTTTTATGTTTATTTTCCATGTTTATTTTTGTGTGGATTTCTTTGTTCAGGTTTGCATGTTTATTTGTGTGTGTTTTTTGTGGTTTTTGTATGTCTGATTTTCTGTGTTTACTTTTGCGTTTTTATACTTGTGTGTTTTTTTTTGTGTGTTTACTTTTAAAAGTTTGTTTTCCTTTTATGTTAAATTTTGAGTGTTAGATTTTGTGTTTTTGATGTCACAGGTTTGGTGAATATCAAGACATGTGAAGACACTAGGAGGAGACAGTTGGGGCCAGTGTCTGCCTTGAGGTGTGTAAGAATATGCATATTTGTACAAACGATGTTTACAAAAAAAAATTATATGGCTGGTGCATTGAGAGGCTAAAGACATTTACCAGGAGGTATGTGTGTTGATAATGATAATGATGAAAATAATGCTGCAAATGTTGTTGTGAACATTGTTTACATACATGTTGATTCTGTGAGTTGCAAGGTTGGTGTGTGGAGACAGTGAAGGACAGGACTGGGAGGAAGACAGTCAGGACTCTGGCTGAGGGTAATTACTTGTGTGTGTGTGGGGGGGGGGGGGGGTGGGGGTATAGATGCAAGAGGGTGTTGGGGGGGGGGAGAAATAGACATTCTACTTATATGGTTTCTGTTGCAGTACCAAGAGTCCCATAGCAAAGCAGTCAGACAATAAGAAGGCTTGCAGATTTTTGTTTGGTAAGTACTGTATGTGCGTGTGCATGCTGTGCACATGTGTTAGTGTGTATGACCAGTGAGTGAGTGATTGAAAGGAGAAGGTAGTTTGTTTGACGCAAATTTTTTTAAACAGACATTTTAACTTTCAGACGACAGCCGTCTCCTATAGTGGATCAGTGTAAAGCAAAGTTTAAAGCAAAGTTTTTGTGTGGCTGTCTGGGATCTATAGTTGATTTGCTGTTTGCAGATTTTTCAGTGGTAGCCACATGTTACTATGACTGGTGCAGCTTAACATAGGTTTGTGAGCCTGTCCAAGGTCAATGCAGAGCATTGTTGGTTGATTCCATGTGTTTTGAACACTTTGTTTGTCCAGCTCTGATTGTGTGTTTTGTGTTTTTATGAATTTCTACTTGCTTTACAAATGGGCCGTTTATGGAAAAAAGGAAGGGAGAGTATTGGCTGTCCTGAGTGAGTTAAAAGTGGTAAGTTAAAAGTGGTATATCTTTGTGTTTCCATTTTTGTGGTTTTTTTCATGTTTCATTATTTTTGTGTGTTTATTTTTGTGTGTATTTTTTTTTATTTGTTTATATTTTTGTTGTGTGTTCAGTTTTCAATGTTTTTTTTGGGGGTCTTTATTTTTGTGGGGTTTTTTGCATGTCAATTTGTGTGTGTTTATTTTTGTGTTTTTATTCTTGTGTTTTATTTTGTGTTTTTATGTTTTGTGTGGTGACTTAAAAAATATTATTTGCTTTTATCTTTAATTTTGTGTGTTGATTTTGTGTTTTTGATGTCATGTTTGGTGAATCTCAAGACATGTGAAGACAATGGGAAGGGACAGTTGGGGTCCAGAGTCCAGGCATATAAAAAAAGAGGGTTTTTTGTACACAAAATCAGGAAGGGTTTTTTGTGATGGTCTTTTCTTTTTGTATGGCTGGTGTATTAAGAAAATGAAGACATGGATGGGGTGCATGTCATTCATCTGCATTGAATTTTTACAAAAGTTTTTGAAGAAAAAAAACATTTAAAAATCAGACAATTCCTTGAAAGATGATCACAATGTGAAATGCTTAATCAACTCTAAAAGTCACACAATAAGAAATATTGACTAAAACCTATCAACCTTGTCCTTAGCAAGCAGACATGGAGAAACAAGACAGCTGCCTGAAGTCTGGCACCACTTAAGGGATCCATGGTAGTGAAGGGTTGAACTCTCTTAACCGCTTGACTATGGCATCCATCAGACCTTGAAATGCTTTGTGTTGAAATGCTTGGTGTAATTGAGAAAGGTTTGACACATGTGTTTGTCATCTTGTGTGCTGAAGCCCATGCATTTCTCTACAGCTGTTTTCTATATCTATTCTGTTTGTGTGTTGCAAGGTTGGTGTTCCAAGATGACAAGGACTGGTGGAGCCATCTGTCTCTGCACTTGGTAAGTATTCAGTTTGTATGTTTTGTCAGGGAAGGGGGGTGTATAGATGGTATCTATATTTATTCTGTTTGTGTGTTACAGTGTTGGTGTTCCATGATGATCGAGGACTGGTGGGCCATCTGTCTATGCACTTGGTAAGTATTCAGTTGTATGTTTTGTCAGGGAGGGGGGATGTATAGTGGTATCTATATTTATTCTGTTTGTGTGTTACAGTGTTGGTGTTCCATGATGATCAAGGACTAGTGGTGTCTGTCTTGCACTTGGTAAGTATTCAGTTTGTATATTTTGGTGTGTGTGTGTGTGGGGGGGGGGGGGGGCTGTATTGGATGGTATCTATATTTATTCTGTTTGTGTGTTACAGTGTTGGTGTTCCATGATGATCAAGGACTGTGGTGTTGTGTATGCACTTCACCCTGTTTATGGTATGTGTTCGGCGGCTAAAAGCACATTTGGTTACACTTGTAGGTTTCAGTTTTTATTTTGGTGGGGGGGGGTTGATGGATGGTATCTATATATTTCTGTTTGTGTTACAGTGTTGGTGTTCCATGATGATCAAGACTGATGGTACCATTTTTTTCTATGGTAAGTACTCAGTTTGTACATTTCAGGGTCTTTTGTTGTTGTTTTTTTTGGAGGGAGGGGGGGTATGCATAAATGGTATCTATATATTGTGTTTGTGCTTACAGAGTTGGTGTTCCCAGATGGCTAAAGACTGATGGTGCCATCTCTTTTTCTGTGGTAAGTACTCAGTCTGTACATTTCTGAATCTTGTTCAGGGGGGAGTGGAGAGTGTAGGGGTATGTATTTAGGCATCATCTACACTTGTTCCTTTCTGTGTGTTACATGGAAGTAGGTTTTTTTTATTGATTTAATTTTCATTTTATTGTGTGTATGCAGTTTCTGTATATTTTGTCATCCATTCAGACTAGGGACATAATGGCCTACTTTTCCAAAAAAGGGACTGGGTTTTAACGTTTGCACAAAATATTATACATGCATTTGCACATGGACCACTGGTTTATAGAGTACATCCGAAAGACTAAAGTACTGTGGGGGAGAGGAAGGGATGAGTCTTTATCCATGCTGTGAGGTAGCTGTTGTTTCTATAGTTCACTGCTGTGTGTTACAAGGCTGGTGAACCAAGACTGAAGGGATCAGGACAGGAGTCTTCCATCTCCATCACAAGTTATGCACTTGTGTGTGTGTATGTGTATTGTATGTGTGTTGTGTGTGTGTATGTGTGTGTGTGTGTGTGTGTGTGTGGTGTGTGTGTGTGTGTGTGTGTGTGTGTATGTGTGTGACACTGGAAGATGGAAGGTGAGAAGGCCGAGGTTCGCTATTTTCTGCCCACCTAAGAGCATGTCATTAATCAATTGTTACTCTCTTTTTGTTGAAATCTTTTTACTAACCAACACAAATTGCCAATTTCGGGGGGGGGGGGGGGGGGGGGGGGTAGTGAAAGTGTTATTTTAGTATTGTGTGCATTTAGTACAGGGTGCACATGTACGTGTGGTGTTCATTTAGTCTTCAAATTAATATTTTTCTACAGACAAGAACATTTTGTATTTTTGGTGTGTGTATGTGCTGTATTGTCAGTGACTAAAGTATTTATTGTGTGTTCACAGGGTTGGCACATGCAGACAGCTGAAGACTGTGCAGAGAGAGAGGAGTCAGAATTTGTTGAATGGGGATCTACAGTGCAGTGAGTGCTGTGCATACCACTGCAGTTACAGCAGAGTTCTCTGCATGAAATTTGGTCTGCTCTCTCTAGGGGGAGTATTGCATGTCAAGAGCAGTGCCACCCATTTTATAAAATATCTGCATGTGAATTTGTTTAGCTGTCAGATAAGTGTTTCTGTATATAATGTTGCCAAAAATAAGTCTTTTGTTGCTGGGGTTATTTTTTGTTTAATTGTGAGAGTTTTGTTTAAACACGAATTATATAAGCTCACATATTAATTTAAAGGCTGTTCTTTATGAATTGTTTTGCTGATGATTGGAGAAATGGGCTTAGGTGACAATAGTAGATGTGCTTGTCATCAAAACTATAAATTGATATTAATATAAAAAGATATAACTGGCTTACCTCATGTAGGTGTCTATGTTCATAGCAACTTTTTTTTGTGGTTGTCACAAGCTTCTTGTTGAGGTTAACTTTCAGAGGATGGCTGTCTGCCAGATTTTTCATGTGGCAGCTGTATTGATACTATGACTTGTGCAGCTTAACTTAGCTTTGTGAGCCTGTCCAAAGCCTGTCCAGAGCGTTTTGGGGTGATTCCGTGTGTTCTGAACTCTTTGTTTGCAGTTGCAGAGAGTAGCTGATGCAGAGTAGCTACATGGAATACAAAATTTGGTGTATATTTTTCATGCTAGTCAAACCTCAAATATTAAAGTGAGAGCTTTATTTTTATCTGTACAAACATGGCATATTATCATAAGTTCAGAAAATTTCAATTTCTTGCTATGTATTTTTTTTTTTTTTTTTTTTTTTTACTAACCATTACAAATGGGCTGTCTGTAGAGAAAAGCAAGGGAGAGAATTAGCCCTCCTGAGTGAGTTAAACATTTTCTTAATATTCCACAAAAGACAAAGTATATTAAAAATTAAATTTGTTGGATTCCATCTCATTTTGGTGTATATTAAACCAAAATGTGTGTGCGTGTGTGTGTGTGCTTATCCTGTAGTGAGGTAACTGTTGTTTCTACATGTTCACTGCTGTGTGTTACAGGGCTGATGAACCAAGACTGAAGAGATCAGGACAGGAGGCTGCCATCTCCATCACAAGTTAAGTTTACTTTGTGTGTGTTTGTGTCTGTGTGTTGTCATTTCTTTGTCTTTACCTGTAACTGGAATTTGAAAGGTGAGAAGGTCACAGGCTGCCTATTTTCTACCCACTTAAGAGCATGTCACCAATCCACTATTACTCCCTTTCTGTTGGTCATGTTTTTACTAACCAACATGAATGAACACTTGGTGAGGGGGTGTATTTACTGAGCTTGTTATGTGAGTGTGGTGTTTATGTAGTTAAGTATAGACAGGTGACTGTGGTGTTTATTTAGTTAGATATGCACATTGAGTGTAATAATAAGTTAGTCTTCAAATTAGTCTTTCTATAAGTAGGAATATGAGAGGAATTTTATCTTTTGCATGTGAGTGGGTGTGTGTGTGGGTGTGTGGGTGGGTGTGTGCTGCATTGTCAGTGACTAAAGTATTTATTGTGTGGTCGCAGGGTTGGCACATGCAGACAGCTGAAGACTGTGCAGAGAGAGGGGAGACAGGATTTGCTGAATGGAGATCTACAGGGCAGGTGAGTGCTGTGCATACCACTGTCAATCACTGTATGAAATTTAGGTTATTCTTCATGGGGAGAGCACATCATAAGAGCAGTGGCACCCATTCAAAGAATTTGTCAGTGTGTATTTGTTTAGCTGTCAGAGTGGTGTTTATGTTCAGATTGTTGCCAGGGGTAACTCTCTTGTTGCCATGTTTGTTTATTGTTGTTTTTGTTAACTTTTGACAGACAGTTTTTTTCAAACATCATGCATATAAGCTCATATATTAAAGGTTGTTCTTTAGTTATTTAATTTATAGTTAGAGAAATGAACTTCATGACAATAGTAGATGTCTTTATTATAAAAACTATCAAATCAGTTTTGATGTGGAAAATACATAACTTGCTTTTCACATATATGTGTCTAGGCTCATATCAAATTTCATTGGGGTTATCACAAGCTGGCTGTTGAAGTTAAACATTTTGTTAATATTCCATATAAAGACGAAGTTTATTCAAAATTAAATTTGTTGGATTCCATCTCACTTTGGCTTAGGTATACATTAAAATGAAGACGTGTGTGTGTATGCGCGCATGTGGTGTGTGTTTCATCCATGTAGTGAGGTAGCTGTTGTTTCTACATGTTCACTGCTGTGTGTTACAGGGCTGGGGAACCAAGACTGAAGGGATCAGGATAGGAGGTTCCATCTCCATCGCAAGTTAAGTGCACTGTGTGTGTCTGTGTCTATGTGCGTGTTGTCATTTATTTGTCTTTACCTGTGACTGGAATTTGAAAGGTGAGAAGGTCAGAGGCTGGTCATTTTTGCCTACCTAAGAGCATGTCAACAATTCACTGTCACTCCCTTTTTTATAGTCATGTTTTTACTAACCAACATAAATGGCCAGTTGGGGAGGGGGATACTGAGTGTGTTGTTTTAGTATTGTGTGCATTTAGTAAGGTGTGCACCTGTGAGTGTGGTGTTCATTTAGTCTTCAAATTAGCCTCTTTCTACATGCAGGAACATAGAAAAAAAAGTTTTTTTGCATTGTGTGTGTGTATATGTGTGTGCTGCATTGTCAGTGACTTAAGTGTTTATTGTGTGTTCACAGGGTTGCCACATGCAGACAGCTGAAGACTGTGCAGAGAGATGGGAGACAGGACTTGCTGAATGGAGATCTACAGGGCAGGTGAGTGCTGTGCATACCACTGTCAGTCACAGCAGAGTTCTCTGCATAACATTTGGGCTCTCCACAGGGAGAGTATGTCATCTTAAGAGCAGTGACACCCATTTAGAAAAAAGATTTATATTAGTTAAAAGGCTCAGATAAAATGTTTGTGTCAGATTCGATCTCACTTTGGTGTATTCTACAATTGAATTGTTTGTGTATTTATGTGTGTGGGTTTCATTTTCTCTGTGTGTATTTGCACGCGTGTGTGCGTGTGTGTTCTTGGGTTTGCTCCATACATATAGTGCATATAGTGAGTAGTGAGGTAGCTGTTGTTTCTACATGTTCACTGCTGTGTGTTACAGGGTTGGTGAGCCAAAACTGAAGGGATCAGGACAGGAGGCTGCCATCCATCCATACAAGTTATAGTGCTGTGTGTGTGTGGTTGTAGTCATCTCTTTCTTTTTACCTGTGACTGTAAGAGGAAAGTTAGTAGGTCATAGGCTGGTTATTTTCTGCCCACCTAAGAGCATGTCACCAATCCACTGTCACTCCATTTTTCTGCTGGTTATGTTTTTACTAACCAACACAAATGGCCAGTTCTGGGTAAGGAGGGGGGGGATTTACTGAGTGTGTTTTTTAGTGTTGTGTTTGTTTAGTAAGGTGTGTATTTGTGTATATGTGAATGTGATATTTTTTTGTCTCCAAATTAGCATATTTCTCCATGCAGGAACATAAGAGGTATTTTGCTTTTTGCATGTGAATGTGTGTGTGTGTTTGCTGCATTGTTCATGACTAAAGTGTTTATTGTGTGTTCACAGGGTTGGCACATGCAGACAGCTGAAGACTGTGCAGAGAGAGGAGACAGGACTTGCTGATTGGGATCTACAGTGCAGGTGAGTGCTGTGAATACCACTGTCAGTCACACCAAGTTATCTGTAGAGTGCAAAGAAATGGAGAAAAATAGCTGGTAAATAAAAAGAAAAGGCATGAGTACAAAAATTACACAAATAAAAGCTGTTTCCTGTTGGAAAGTGTGTCTTTAAATACAAACAAGAATACTGACACTTTTTGAAAATACTAAAACTTTGTGAAAAGCTCTGAAACTTTGTGAAAATTACTGAAACTGTTTGAAAAATACTGAAACTGTTTGAAAAATGCTAAAATGCTAAAACTTTGTGAAAATACTGAAAATTGCCATGAAAATAGTGACATCAGTAGTATGGGGGCATAGGTCTGGGCATGTGCTGACTGATGTGTTACTGATGTCACTTATGCTGCTATTGTGTCACTAATGCCATATTATGTGGTGACTGATGTGTTATTGATGCTATGTGTTATGTGGTGACTGACGTATTACTTATGTTGCTGTGTGCAGATGGTGTCTGTCCATGTTGGAAGGGGTGGTGGGCAGCACAAGTGTGTATCAAACCATGGCCACTCATCTTGCAAGACATCATCGCATCAAACCACAGCCACATATCTTGCAACACATCATCGTAGGAAATTTAGGAAATGAAACTGCTGAAATAAAAAAAAGTGTCACTACAACCACAACCACCATCACCCCCCTCTCCTGCCTCTTCTGTTTAGTTCTAAAACTGTTGACATTTCTTGATGAGCTTCTGTACAGAGGGGGGTTCATACATACACACACCTGACTTGTGTTTTGTCTTTGTGAGGGGTTGTGCAATGTACATGATAAGTTGCACCGTTTGTGTGAGTGTGGTGTGTGTGTGTGTGTTTGTGTTGTGTGTTGTGTGTGTGTGTGTAGTGAGAATAAAAAAAAACATAAGTAAAACTCTCTGCCCTATTCTCCCTTTACTTTCTTGGATAAAACTCAATAGAGTCACCAATAGAGAGATTTGTATTCGACCATTTTTGCACACCATGAAGATAAACATAGTTTGACTTTGGGGAGGCATGTCATCTTAAAATGCCCATATGTAATCCACACAGATAAATGCCTAAAATACAGCCATGTGAAAATGACAACATATAAATCGCACAAATAAAATGACACAAATACAGTTATTTGAAAAGACATAAAATGACTAAAAATACACAGTCATAAAAAAATCACAAAATGACCAAAAAAGACAAAATGCCTTAACTAGTCATCTAAGAAGACTACAGCCAGCTAAAAAAAAAAAAAAGGTATTCAATTCATTTAAATGGAATGACTAAAATATACGTCTAAAAATACTGCTGTAATCCACAAAGATAAAAGGGTTACAGACCTCTAAAAGTACCAGTATGTAACACACACAAATAAATGGTTAAAACAGTCACCTAAATATACTGACACTTAATCCACTAGTTATAAAACAACTAAAATAAACCATCTAAAAAAAAAAGTGTAAACCACACAGCTAAAGGGGATTAAAATATTTTGCCATCTAAAAAACAACACAGATAAATGGTTAAAGATACTGCATCTAAAAAGCACACCGATAAACTGGTTAAAATACTGCCATCTAAAAACACACGATAAACTAGTTAAAATACTACATCAAAAAACACTCAGATAAACATGGTTAAAATACTGCCATCTAAAACACATTGATAAAGGGGTTAAAATACTGTTGTCTAAAAATACACGCAGATAAAGTTGTTGAAGTACTGCCATCTAAAAATACAGATAAACTGGTTAAAATACTGCCATCTAAATACGCACAGATAAACTAGTTGAAATACTGCTATCTAAAACCACACGGATAAACCAGTTGAAATACTGCCATCTAAAACTACGCCAATAAAGTGGCTACTACTACACTCTAAAACCACAGATAAATTGGTTAAAATACTGCTATCTAAAATAAAACCACACAGATAAACTGGTTAAAATACAGCCCTCTAAAGCCACACAGATAAACTGGTTAAAATACTGCCCTCTAAAGCCACACAGATAAACTGGTTGAAATACTGCCATCTAAAACCACACTGATAAACTGGTTAAAATACTGCCATCTAAAACCACACCGATAAACTGGTTAAAATACTGCCATCTAAAACCACATGATAAACTGGTTAAAATACTGCCATCTAAAACCACACCAATAAACTGGTTAAAATACTGCCATCTAAAACCACACCGATAAACTGGTTGAAATACTGCCATCTAAAACCACACCGATAAACTGGTTAAAATACTGCCATCTAAAACCACACCGATAAACTGGTTTAAAATACTGCCATCTAAAGCCACACAGACAAAAGGGTTAAAACAAGTAAGCTAAAGTATAGATTCCCCCTGGATAGGACGCCAGTCTATCACAGGGTTAACCCCCAAAACAAGGTTGGTACTCCTTTTACACCTGGGTGGGGTGAGAAAATAGCCCTAAAGTGCCTTTTCCAAGGGCACAATGCCATAGCAAACCTGCAACCTTTAGATTACGAGTCCAACGCCCTAACCACTAGACTACAGCGGTGGCAAAGGGTTAAAATACTACCCTCTAAAACCACACAGATAAAGGGGTTAAAATACTGCCATATAAAATAAAACCTCACTGAGGATGTGGTTAAAATACTGCCCTCTAAAATAAAACCACACAGAGGATGTGGTTAAAACACTGCCATCTAAAATAAAACCACACAGAGGATGTGGTTAAAATACTGCCCTCTAAAATAAAACCACACAGAGGATGTGGTTAAAACACTGCCATCTAAAATAAAACCACGCTGAGGATGTGGTTAAAATACTGCCCTCTAAAATAAAACCACACTGAGGATGTGGTTAAAACACTGCCATCTAAAACAAAACCACACAGAGGATGTGGTTAAAACACTGCCATCTAAAATAAAACCACGCTGAGGATGTGGTTAAAATACTGCCATCTAAAATAAAACCACACAGAGGATGTGGTTAAAACACTGCCATCTAAAATAAAACCACGCTGAGGATGTGGTTAAAATACTGCCATCTAAAACCACACAGATAAAGTGGTTAACATACAGTCGTCTAAAACCACAAACCTTAAATATACAAAAATAGAATGGCTAAAATACAGACATTTAAAATACTGATATATATCCCACACAATAAAATGACAAATACAACCATATAAAAATACCAACATTCCATTCAGACAGATAAAATGTCTAAAATACAGCCATCTAAAAACGCCAACATTTAATCTACACAGATAAAGATGCTAGAATACAGTCGCCTAAAAACATAGACCTTTACTTAATACATAAAATAACAAAACAAACACCTGCCTAAACTTAACACAGATGAAGTAACTATAAACAAACAGCTACCTTAAAACTACAGACATGCAAATCACACAGATGAAATAACAAGTACAGTTGTCTAAAAACACAGAGTTCTGACAAAAAAAAAAAAAGGTTAAAATGCATTCATTGAAAAACACAAACATGTAATCCACACAGATAAAATGGCTAAAATACAGCCATCTAAAAAACAGCATATCATTCACACAAATAAAATGAGTAAAATGCAGCCATCTAAAAAACACAGGCATATTATCCACACATATAAAATAGCTAATATGCAGCCATCTAAAAATCACAGGCATATTATCCACACATTTAATGGCTGAAATACAATCATTAAAAAACAGGCATACTATTCACACATGTAAAATGGCTAAAATACAGCCATCTAAAAACAACAAGCATATTATCCACACAAATATAAAGTGACTAAACTACAGTTATCTAAAAATACATATAATCCTCACTGAAAAGAAAGGTTAAATTCAGTAATCTAAATACATTTTAACCACGCAAATAGAATGGCTAAAACAGAGCCATAAAAAACAGACATGTAATCCACACTGATAAATTAGCTGAATTACAGCCATCTATAACCACAGGCACATAATCCAAAGAGATAAATGGCTAAAATACAGCCATCTAAAATTATTAGCATATAAACCACAGATAAAATGACTTAAAGCTTTAGTTTGCATGACAGTTTGGATAACACTGAGTGCACACATACAGACACACATGCACGCAGACTCCCCCCCCCCCCCCCCCCCAACAACACACACAAACATTGGATTACCTGGTGGTCAACCTGCTGAGCCAGGTTCAAATCTCATTCAAGAGGATTTTCCCTCAGGAGTTAACACCAGTGCAGACTCCATTCCCCCCTTGAAGAAGTAATTTGGATAACACTATAAACCAAGGCCCATAATTATGCAAACCCATGCTGACCATCTTGTGCACACATTAAAACTGGCTCCTTTTTTCAAAAGTGCAAGTCTTTGTGAAATTGGATGACAAAATTGACAAAACTAGATACAAAACTAGGTAAGTCATTTTCAAAATGATTGAGAAGTTGGTACCTGCACTTGTCTTTCCTCACTACTTTATCCTCAATAAAACTAGATACACCTGGAGATTGGATATAAAAAAGCGCATTAATAGTTATGACATTATCCTAAAATAAAATAAAATAAATAAATAAAAATCACACACATACACACATACACACACCTTATTTTCAAGCATTCTGACTGTATGATGAAAAATCTGACAGTGGAAGGGAGACAACCTACTCCCTTTTCTGTGGGTCCTATCATATTGTGGTGTAAACAGCAGTGAAGTCTTGTTCTGCCTTGCTGTTGCTGTTGTTGTTGCTGCTGCTGTTGTTGCTGCTGTTCTGCTGCTGTTGTTGCTGCTGTTGTGTTGTTGCTGCTGTTCTGCTGCTGTTGTTGCTGTTGATTTTTGTTGATCATGATGCTCTTCAGTCTGACACTATATACGTTTATTAGTATGAAAGAAATAAATATGAAAAAAATCTGACCACTAAAATGAAGAGAACATATTAAATCCAAGTCTGTCAAAAAAGCTGACTGCAGCCTCCAGGACACTGACTTCCCCCCTCAGTGTGTGTCTTCCCGTCTTCATCATCAGTGCATACTGTTAAACACCCACCCCCATCTCCATCACCCTGCCCAGGTATGCTGTGTGTGTGTGTGTGTGTGTGTGTGTGTGTGTGTGTGTGTGTGTGTGTGTGTGTGTGTGTGTGTGTGTGTATGCCTCTTAGCCAGTCACCACTACTATAAAGAAAAAAATGATGTTTGCTGTGACATAGAGGGAGTCCATTCCTACTTTAGAATAGCTAAGACATTCCTCTCACACTGTGAGAAGAAACTTTCACTCTAGCACCAAATACGAACTTGTGAAAAATTCAGGGAAAAAGCAAGGACATTAGCTGAGGTCTTATAGGCAGGGAACTGGTTGGTGATATTGCTGATGTTTGGGTGCTTGCTATCTTGTGATGTGTTCCCTCCTACTCCCCCCTTTCTCTCCCTCTCTAGTTGTGATAATGAATAATATTGATGGTGTTGCTGATGTTTGGGTGCTTGTTATTTTGTGATGTGTGTATGTTGATGTAGGGATACTGTGTTGATGTGATTTTCCGGTCATGTTTTTTGTTTGCTGTTTTTATGTATGGCTTGTAGCCCAGGTGAGTTTCTCTAATCTGTTGTGAGAAGATAAAGTATTTGAAGTGAAGTGATAGTTTCTCTGTTCAATTGTAAGATGATAAAGTATTTGAAGTGAAGTTATAGTTTCTCTATTCTGTCGTGAGATGATAAAGTATTTGAAGTGAAGTGATAGTTTCTCTGTTCAATTGTAAGATGATAAAGTATTTGAAGTGAAGTTATAGTTTCTCTATTCTGTCGTGAGATGATAAAGTATTTGAAGTGAAGTGATAGTTTCTCTGTTCAATTGTAAGATGATAAAGTATTTGAAGTGAAGTTATAGTTTCTCTATTCTGTTGTGAGATGATAAAGTATTTGAAGTGAAGTGATAGTTTCTCTGTTCAATTGTAAGATGATAAAGTATTTGAAGTGAAGTTATAGTTTCTCTATTCTGTCGTGAGATGATAAAGTATTGAAGTGAAGTTATAGTTTCTCTATTCTGTTGTGAGATGATAAAGTATTTGAAGTGAAGTTATAGTTTCTCTATTCTGTTGTGAGAAGATAAAGTATTTAAAGTGAAGTGATAGTTTCTCTGTTCAATTGTAAGATGATAAAGTATTTGAAGTGAAGTTATAATTTCTCTATTCTGTCGTGAGATGATAAAGTATTTGAAGTGAAGTTATAGTTTCTCTATTCTGTTGTGAGATGATAAAGTATTTGAAGTGAAGTGATTATCCCTCCTTAGGGGCAAGAGCCCCATGGAAAAAAATCTCTGTCAATACTTGTTTGTATTGCTTGTTTATCAGTCAATCAATCAATCAACCCAACAATCAATCAATTGATCCATGATCAATAAATCAATCAATCTCTCTCTCTCTCCTCTGCTACTAAATCTCCAAATCAATGAGCCAACCAGCACAACCAACCAACCAATCAATCATTTGTTCAATCAAATCAATCAATCAAATCATCATTTAATCACTCACTCACTCACTCACTCAATTAATCAATCAATAAGTTGAAGAGAAGACTTCGATTTTTTTCCTTGAATATGAGCAGTTTCAGTAGGGGAAGTAATCATAGAATGACAGTGAGGGAAACTGACAACAGTTCTTTCCCCTCCACCACTACTACAGAATGACAACAGACCTGACTGAGGGAGGGAGGGCACAGTGACCTGCAGCACACTGCAAGCTACTTATTATTTATTCATTTATTTATATATCTTTTTTCATTATTTATTATATATATATATTTATTTATTTATCTATAACACTTTATGTCCACGGCAGATTTCTCTGCATGAAATTCCAGCTGCTCTCCCCAGGGAGAGCATGGCCACAATGCAGCACCACCTATTTCATTATTATTTTTTTTTTCCTGTTTGCAGCTGTATTTGTTTCCTCATCAAAGTGGCTTTCTTTTTCTACAGTCAAGAGCTCTACAACTTCTTAACCCAGGGATGGGGTCGGGAGATAGGGGAAGGGGAGGCTCATTATCTCAGTGATAGAAACAAGAATAGATATGTAAATATCAACAATTTTAGGATGCATGCATTTAGTCTTGATCCCCAAACAAGATTACAACTAAGAATGATATAGATTGGCAAATATTTGGGGCACGTGAAAAAAAAAAGAGCAGACACCATCTGTAGCTTGAAATTACTACTTAAACTGTGCCAATTTGATTTAAAATTTATAGTTGTAACATTGCACCTTAAAACAGAATTATACAGAAAACAGAACAGAACAGACATTTAAATGAAACAGAATGAGATCATGGCTACACTGTGTAGACAGCTAATACAAACTGCAACAACAAGACAAAGGGAAAAAAGGATAAGTGACTCTTCACAGCTAAAAGTATATACTTACACACATACATTGCAAGCATATGCGCACATGCATACGTGCACTTACGTGCATATGCACGCATGTATGCATGCACACGTACATGCTTGTGCGCATGCATGTATGTATACACCTTGGCATGCAAGCAGGCACACAGGAGACAGAGCATAAGGAAAGATGCTGAAGTTGGTGTTTCTAGTAAAATGGAACAGACACCACTTGGGTGAGGCCAGAGAAGACAGACAAACAGACAGACAGACAGACAGACAGGCAGACAGGCAGACAGACAGACAGACAGGCAGACAGGCAGACAGGCAGACAGGCAGACAGACAGGCAGACAGGCAGACAGACAGGCAGAGAGACAGACAGACAGACAGACAGACAGACAGGCAGACAGACAGACAGACAGACAAACAGACAGACAGACAGGCAGACAGGCAGACAGACAGACAGACAGACAAACAGACAGACAGACAGGCAGACAGGCAGACAGACAGACAGACAGACAGGCAGACAGACAGACAGACAGACAGACAGACAGACAGGCAGACAGGCAGACAGACAGACAGACAAACAGACAGACAGACAGGCAGACAGACAGACAGACAGACAGGCAGACAGACAGACAGACAGACAGGCAGACAGGCAGACAGGCAGACAGACAGACAGACAGACAGGCAGACAGGCAGACAGACAGACAGACAGACAGACAGGCAGACAGGCAGACAGACAGACAGACAAACAGACAGACAGACAGGCAGACAGGCAGACAGGCAGACAGACAAACAGACAGACAGACAGGCAGACAGACAGACAGACAGACAGACAGACAGACAGACAGGCAGACAGACAGACAGACAGACAGGCAGACAGACAGACAGACAGACAGACAGACAGGCAGACAGGCAGACAGACAGACAGACAAACAGACAGACAGACAAACAGACAGACAGACAGGCAGACAGACAGACAGGCAGACAGACAGACAGACAGACAGACAGACAGACAGACAGACAGACAGGCAGACAGACAGACAGACAGACAGACAGACGGACTTTTTTCAGTTTTATTCTTTTATTTAGACTAAGATGTAATAAGCAGTTATGTGATTATTTTTACATCCAGTCCCCGTGTGTATGAAGTATTGTAAATTTTGTCTTCCTTTTCCACCAGCACACAATGGCCTACTCTTCCGAAAAGCGGAATGGGCTTTAACAGTTGTGCAAGATGTCTCATCCAAAGAACTTCCTTGGGGAAGTTGAGGTGGCACTAATGTCTACACATGAGAAAAAAATCCTCTTGAACAAGATTTGAACCCCTGTCAACTGATCCCCACAGCATCACTCTGACCACCAGGATATCCTGTCCCCCCAGACTGACAGACAGACAGACAGACAAGACAGACAGACAGCACTTTTCATAATTTTTGCAAGTTAAGACATTTCCCTTTTTTTTGTTGCATTTTTTAAATGTATTTGTGATGTGTTTCTCTATATGTAGAATCAAGCTGACAAAAACTGCTTTTTGTTCAATGGAAAAAAAATTGTGACGCTCCACCACATAAGGAGTCGCATTGCACCAAAGGTCAATTTTTAGTTATTGGCAAGTTATTAATCTGCAATAAAAGGGCTAACCAATACAAAAATAGATTGAAAATCGGACAATTCTGTGCAAAGTTATTACAAACTGAAATGATAGACTGCAGGATGTGACAGGTTGTCAGAATGGGGTCTGAGAATGAGTAAAAACAAACAAAACAGGAAATATTGAGCAGGAGATGGTGAATAGCAGTTTTGTAAAGTGTCTGTTTCTTAAGTGATGGAGGATCATTTATTTTATTATGAATGCATAAGCCTCGAGATCTAACTTCTCTTTTTCTCTCTGTCTTATCTGTATTGACCCAGGAAGGAAGGTGGCAAGATGGTTAAGACGTTCACCTGCCGACAAGTAAACCTCGAGGGTTCTGGCTTTGATTCCTAGCTTCGCCCTTTCTTCCCAGTTGGACAAAAAAAATCGAACTGAATGTCAAAGTCACTCGGGTAAGACTATAAACAGAGGCCCCATGCACAAATGCCCGCAAAAATCTTGCTCACATGTTAAACACACTTGCGCAATTGCTTTACCAAAGAGCAAACCATTTTGTGCCTGTGGGAGTGGATGACAACCAAATAAAAAAAAAACCAGCATGCACACAGGTGTTGTGTTTAGACATTATTCATGGGGAAAAATCGGGGAGTTGAAGTCCCTGGGGCGGTTCAGGGCTGTATATGGCATCGTTTTGGAGGCTCTTGAGACGGCAATGGAACCATTCGTATTGGCGATTGCCTTTCTAATTGATCATTCCAGCAAGCACCGAGAGAAAGGTGCCGGACCAGTTGGCAGTTATCCACCACAGGCCTGTGACACTGTTCTTCCACCAGCAGCCTGGGGTCTGTAAACCACTGCCCAAGTAGAACTACAGAAAAGCCAAATGAGAAAACCTCTCTAAGTTGATCCACATGCATACAAGAAGGAAGGTGGCAGGATGAATAAGACGTTCGCCTGCAAACAAGTAAACCGTGAGGTTCTGGGTTCGATTCCCAGCCTCGCCTATTCTTCCCAGTTTGATGGAAAAAAAATCGAACTGAATGTCAAGGTCAGTCATTGGGATGAGACTATAAAGCAAGGCCCATGTGCAAACATCTGCAGACCATATCTGTGTTTTGGAAGAGTAGGCCATTGTGTGCAGTAGGCGGTTGTCAATTTTTTTGTTTTTAAAAACAGCAGAAACCATCCCACGACGATCCAGAAAAGACTGTAAACCATCCTGACAAACCGATTCCAAACTGTGGCAGTAAACAAGATTCATTCCACACCAACCAAACTAGAATGCGGAGTCCCTCAAGGATCTGTTCTAGGCCCTGTTCTCTTTACTCTCTACACTGCTCTCCTGTCACATGTTATTAACCGTCATCAGATCAACCATCACTTTTATGCAGACGACTCTCAGATTCTAAGCAGTGATACACCTGAAAATCTGCCTTCTCTCTTGACAAACATGTCCAACTGCCTTCAAGATATCCAAAACTGGACGATACAGAACAAATTACAATTAAATGCAGATAAAACCGAATCCATGCTTGTAGGGACCAAACACAAACTGTCTTTTATCACAACAACTTCAATAGAATTCGGCAATACGTCAGTCCCTCTATCCAGTGCTGTAAAGTATCTAGGAGTCATTATTGACAACACACTCTCCATGCAAAAATTCATCACTCAGACCTGTCAGTCATGCTACTATCAACTACGGTGTATTAGTGCAATTCGAAAGTACCTGTCCACTGATGCAACATCCAAACTAATCACTTCTCTTATTCTTTCACGTCTGGACTATTGCAATTCTCTTTTGGCTGGTCTGCCAGCATCATCTATTCACTCCCTCCAATGCAAACAAAACTCTGCAGCTCAACTGGTCCTCAGAAAGAAAAAATCTGAGCACATTACTCCTCTCTTGCAATCTCTCCACTGGCTGCCTCTGCCACAGAGAGTAAACTATAAGATCAGTACTCTCTGTTATAAATGTCTCCACAAAACAGCACCCTCTTACCTCTGTGAATGTCTTCACGTGTACACACCTTCTCGTTCCCTCCGCTCGGCTGCAGATACCTTATCCTTAAAGATACCTAGATTCAACCTATCTACCGTTGGCCGCCGCTCTTTCTCTATTTCTGGTCCATCAATCTGGAATGATGTCCCTCTCTCCCTTCGGCAAAAGCCTACATGACACTTTTAAATCCAACCTCACGACACACTTGTTTCAAACCTAAGATTTTTGCCCTCTGTTTTCATTTCCTATTAAATTTTGTCCCTGTCCCTGCCTTCAACATTTGAAATTCCCTTCACCCTGCCTAAAATTATAGCCGCTATAAGTGTGTGTTGTGTGTGTGTGTGTGTGTGTGTGTGTGTGTGTGTGTGTGTGTGTGTGTGTGTGTGTGTGTGTGTGTGTGTGTGTGTGTGTGTGTGTGCATGTGAGTGTGCTTTCGAATTTGCTAGAATTATTCATTGTCATTGGTTCCTTGTTTGTTGTGAGGGTCGAGTGCAAGCGCTTTGATTTGTTTTTTACAAGATATAGCGCTATATAAATTCCATGTATTATTATTATTATTATTATTATTATTATTATTATTATTATTATTATTATTATTATTATTATTATTATATTATTATTATTATTATTATTATTATTATTATTATTATTATTATTATTATTATTATTATTATTATTATTATTATTATTATTGTTGTGTTGTTGTGTCGTTGTTATTATTATTATTGTTGTTGTCGTTGTTATTATTATTATTATTATTATTATTATTATTATTATTATTATTATTATTATTATTATTATTATTATTATTATTATTATTATTATTATTATAATAATAATAATAATAATAATAATAATAATAATAATAATAATAATAATAATAATAATAATAATAATAATAATAATAATACTGGACTGAAAAACTTCAACACCTGGAAGCCCAGTTCAGCACAGTAAGACATAAAGCTGAGAAGGAACCAACTACCGAAAACAATATCAACCTGAAGAAACAGACAGCTTCCTATAAGAAGGCCTTCAGTGAAGCAGCAAGAAACAAACTGAAGAGAAAGACTGAAGACCTGAACATGGACAAGGAAGGAAGGAAGGAAACTATGGAAGCTTACAAAAGTAATGAACAATGAAGAACCTTCAACAGCTTCCATAGTCCTACAAGTTAATGAGGAAATCCTCACTGGAAAGCAGGCTGTTGACCACCTCATTAACACCTCTGAGGAGATCAGCAACATCAACATCAACAAGGATGATTACTACCTCTTGCCCAGAGAAAACCAAGTAAGTATTGTAAGACTGATGACTGGACACTGCAGACTGAGGACTGGACACTGCAGACTGAGGACTGGACACTGCAGACTGAGGACTGGACACTGCAGCAGACTGGACACTGCAGACTGAGGACTGGACACTGCAGACTGAGGACTGGACACTGCAGACTGAGGACTGGACACTGCAGACTGAGGACTGGACACTGCAGCAGACTGGACACTGCAGACTGAGGACTGGACACTGCAGACTGAGGACTGGACACTGCAGCAGACTGGACACTGCAGACTGAGGACTGGACACTGCAGACTGAGGACTGGACACTGCAGACTGAGGACTGCACACTGCAGACTGAGGACTGGACACTGCAGACTGAGGACTGCACACTGCAGACTGAGGACTGGACACTGCAGCAGACTGGACACTGCAGACTGAGGACTGGACACTGCAGACTGAGGACTGGACACTGCAGCAGACTGGACACTGCAGACTGAGGACTGGACACTGCAGACTGAGGACTGGACACTGCAGCAGACTGGACACTGCAGACTGAGGACTGGACACTGCAGACTGAGGACTGGACACTGCAGACTGAGGACTGGACACTGCAGACTGAGACATCACATGATCACCTAGTTACACATGGATGATTCTGGGACATGCGCATGACGCACTTCTCCGATGACAGCGGAACACTTCCTCCAGACCTGTCCAGCATATCAAAACCTGAGGGCTGAAATCTGACCTACTGATCTGCTGATGAGGGACAAGCTCTTTGGACCATGGAAGGACTTCACCCTACCCCAGCATGAAAAACAAAATTGTCAGGGCATCTGGATCTGCTTTCTAAGCATTCCCCAACGAAGAAAAAGATTCTTTTTTTTTCAATATTTTAATCTCTCTCTAACTCTGTTTTTATTTTCCCCGCCAATTGTTTAGATATTTAGGTAGCTTAGAGGTATAAAAGCCCTTCAATCCAAAACAATGTATCAGAGCATGCTTGCACACATCCATACACATGCACGAGCGAACACACGCACGAGCGTGCATGAACAGAAACACATACATGAGCATATACGAACACACACACACACACACACACACACACACAAACACACCACACACACACACACACACACACACACACACACACACACACACACACACACACACAAAAGCCCCGTATGCAAACGCACGCAGAACATCTTGCGCACACGTTAAATCCTGTTCCGCTTTTCATAAGAGTAGGTCATCATGTGCCGTCATCATGTGCCGGTGGGAGCAGATGACATTTACAAAACTGCGTACATATGGAGACTGGATGTAAAAAAAAAAGCACACGAGTGTTTATTCCATTATCCTCGATAATAAAGAATAAATAAATAAACGCACATCCACTCGGCTACATCTCTCCCCACAAACTCTGTCAGCCTGGGTGCTGACACACCAAGCTACACAAAAACTGAATGCTAAACCTAACTAGACCAGTTCATCACACAGCGAGCAAAAAAAAAACCCACAAAAAACCCCACCCCTCCAGTCCCCTGCAGTCCTCATCATCATTGATCACTATGCAATAACTAAATTTTTATCAGATTTGGTAACCCTGGCTGCTCTGCTGGTATCATGATAGCTTGTTTCGGTTGTTCCATTACGCTTCTGTGCCTGTGATGAGTTTGCGTCAAAGACTTTGGGGTTGGAGGTTCACGGGAGACAGTCTTTGGAGGGACGTTGTGGTGGTTGCTGTCTCGGGTGGGCAACTCACTCAGTCTGGCCCCGCGATCGAGCTGATACTGCCGTCAGTAAAGGGACTAGCACCTAGTTTTCTGCAAATGTTAGCTCAGAAAAAAGCACCACTGAACACCACCAAAGTGACCCAGCAGCAATTCAGGGCCCCTCTGGCTGGTAGCCCCTTGGCGGCCTGACATCTATGCCCGCTCTCTAGACTTCCTATACTGAGGATACGACATAACGATTCCAGGAATGAATGGGGCGAGAAGATTGAAATGAGCAGCGTACAAACAGCAGGTCAGGAACGTAAGAGAGAGAAGATGAGGCAATGTTAAAATGCCCATGAAGGACATCACAGTGAAGGACCGCTGCTTCTGCTTTTCATGCTGTTGTTGTTGCTGCTGCTGCTGTGTTTCTGGTGTTGTTGCTGCTGCTGTGTTTATGGTGTTGTTGCTGCTGGTGCTGTGTTTCTGCTGATGTTGCTGCTGCTGCTTCTAATGCTGTTGCTGTTGTTGTTGCTGCTGCTGTTGTTGTTGCTGCTGCTGCTGTTGCTGCTGCTGCTGCTGCTGGCGATGATGATAATGATGATGATGATGATGATGATGATGATGATGCATCGATGATGATGACCACGACGACAACTATTTTTCCAGTCTTTTATTGTAACAGTAACTCAAAGACTCCATACACAAGAGCCTCCAATCCAATCCTAAATCACAAACATAGGCATAAAAAGGCTTACAGTTATAACAGTCTTCTTTTTCTTCACAAATTTCTAGCCTCATGAACATTCAAACTAACACCAAACACACACTGAACAAGATGAAAACATTGTACAGCCAGAGAATAGACAGAGGCACTTCAGCCCCATTGATAGCGCAAATATAAAGATCTCTCTCTCTCTCTCTCTCTCTCTCTCTCTCTCTCTCTCTCTCTCTCTCTCTCTCCTCTCTCTCTCTCTCTCTCTCTCTCTCCTCTCTCTCTCTCTCTCTCTCTTGAGAGTTACGACACATGTGCCAAGTTAGTTGCTGACACCTTAAACAGTGTGGATGCACCAAAGAAGTGGTGTGCAGATGACTTCTCCCCGAGCACACAGAGTAGGAGAGAGTCGCGACGGTCATCCCAAACCAATGATTGTGAAATTCAGTCGTTGGAGAGACAAAATGACTGTGCTTACTGACAAGAACTATCGGTCACAACTGGAAGAAAAGGGAGTCAGGGTGGCTAATGACTTGACTCGAAAACAAGCCAGCATCGTTGCAGAAGCAAGGAGAGAGGGGAAGGTGGCTTTCTTCAGGAGAGGCAAGCTGATGGTGGGACCCAGAAGACCAGACCCCAGGACCTATGCGGAGGTAGCAGCAGCAGCAGAAGCAGCCGGTGTCCCTGATGCCAGGAAAACATCCCCTGAAATGCAAAGGCGGTCGCAGCTGGATGACGGTGCTACAAGCAGCAGTGCCAACAAGGTCAGAGGTCATGACCTTGGCAAAGAACAAGGCCATGGCATGGATTCCCTTCATCCCTCCAGCACTGGCAGGCAGTGTAGCCGTGTCCAGGATGGACATGATATGGACAGTGGTAAGGGCAGCAGTACCACAGAGGGCAGAGGACAAAAAGGTAAGGGTTCGATGCAGGGTGAGGGTCAGAGTCATGGCAAAAACTCCCCTTGCACTTCCAGTGAGGACAGACGGTTTAGCAATGCACAGGGAGCACGTGATAGAGGGGGTGGTGGTGGACAGAGACAGAGCCGTACAAACATGAACCCGACCAGAGGTAGCCAGTCCTCTCCTGGTGATAGGATTTCTGGCTCTGACCCTTGCCGGCCCCGACGTTCTGCTAGGGGTGCTCCACGCTAGGACAGGCAGGATCGTTTTGATGAGTTCAGTTTCCTTGTATATAATGTTGAAAATTTGTATTCAAAACTTACTGATTTACCTTTCATGAACTATGTTTCCAGTTTTGATTTTGCTTGCCTTACAGAAACTTTTGTGGATGATACTTTTGACTTCAGTGGTATTTTTCATGATCACATAAAATTTTTTGCTCCAGCTAAAAGATTGTCCCAGCAAGGTCGGAATTCAGGCGGCGTTTTATTGTTGATCAGAAAATCACTGGCTAATTTTGTTTCCAGCATTAGAATTAATTGTGACAACACCGTAGCAGTTAGAGTCAGCAAGTCTGTTTTTAATATTAGTAAAGATGTTCTTCTATTTGCATGCTATGTTGTGCCAGAAAATGGACCGTTATATGATCAACTTGTAATTAAGGATGGTATTGTTCATTTAGAAGAAAATAATTTGCATGCAACACAAGATCAGGATTTATATATAATGATATTAGGTGACCTCAATGCTAGAACTGCAAGCAACCAGCCTACAGAGGAACATATGATCCCTTATTCCACTCAGTGTTATGAGGAAGATGATGATGATACTGATATTTCTAAATACCTGGAAAGAAAGTCAAAGGATGATATTATAAATCGGTTTGGTAGATCTTTGTTGAATTTGTGTTTTTTGTTAAACTGTGTTATTGTTAATGGATGTTGTGATGGTGACTCCGCAGGTGATTATACATATGTATCACCACATGGCTGCAGTGTGGTAGATTATGTTGTTATGTCAGAAGATATATTTTCCAGAGCCTGTTGTGACATGTGTATTGGTGATCGTGTTGACTCATGGCACTTACCTGTAGAATTTAAATGGAAAACAGCATGCAATGAGACAAATCATACTAAACCTCAGGAAGATGCCTCTTGTGTTGAAGAGCGTATCATTTGGTCTGAGGAGTGTGCGTCACACTATAAGGAAGAGCAAAGGTCTGCTGATTTTAAACAAGGTATTCAAGAAGCATCTGCAGCCTTGAATTCAGACATAAATAATTCCATGGAAATCTTTGTACAATTATTATGCAGTGCAGCAGCATGCATGATAAGAACAGTGGGGAAAAAGAAAAAGCATAATGACTGGTATGATAAGGAATGTTCCCAAAAGAGAAAAACAGTGAGAAGATTGTTAAGAAAATTTAAACAAGACAAAACAATGTGTCATGATAAGAAAGATGCTTATGTTAAAGAAAGGAAGGAATACAAACAGTTACTAAGTAAAAAGAAAAGAGAGTTTGATCAGGCAAGATTGACAAAGCTGAAACAGTCAGTAAATAATCCCAAGTTATTTTGGCAGACAATTAGATCAGTGAATAGGAAAACATTTATCTACAATAATATTAGTATTGAACAATGGTACAGGCATTTTTTTTAGTGTGTTTCATGATTCCGTACCAGTATCAGATTCTGCAGTTGTACATGACCCTGAAGATCAGGAAGAAGAAGAAATGTCTGATACCCTGTTTTATGACCCCATTTCCAAGCAAGAGGTTCTTACCAGCATTGGTAACCTAAAAGCTGGAAAAAGTGCAGGGCCAGATAGAGTAGTGAGTGAAATGTTAAAACATGCAGACACATTAGTTATCGATTTTCTTGTTGCATATTTTAATCGCTTATTTGACTTGAGTGTTTTCCCAACAGATTGGTCCATATCTGTTATTGTCCCACTGTATAAGAAAGGAGATTCAAATAATTCAGATAATTACCGTGGTATAGCATTAACAAGTATTGTGAGCAAGGTGTATACACATATTTTGAACAAAAGACTAAAGAATTGGACAGAAAAAGAAGAAAAGATAATTGAAGAACAAGCTGGTTTCAGAGCACGTTATAGCACAATAGATCATATTTTTACATTGTATGCAATAGTCCAAACTTTTTTGCTTAAAAACAAAAAACTCTATGTGGCATTTGTTGACTTTAGAAAAGCTTTTGATTCGGTAAATAGAAATGTATTATGGAATGTTTTGAAGAAAACTGGGGTAAAAGGCAAACTCTACCATGCTATAAAAAGTATTTATGACACTGTTTTGGCTTGTGTGCGTGACAAATGTTGTTATTCTGAGTATTTTGATTGCCCTAGAGGTGTAAAACAAGGATGTGTGCTGAGTCCTCAATTGTTTTCCTTTTTTATCAATGAACTAGCTACTAATCTGTGTAAAACTGGAAAACATGGTATTCAGTTACTCCCTGGTGCAAATGAAATATTTCTACTGCTCTTTGCAGATGATGTCATATTATTGTCTGACACAGCTGTTGGTCTCCAAAATCAACTTAATAGCCTAAAAAGAGAAGCTGATCAGCTGTTTTTGACAGTTAACCTTGAAAAAACAAATGTGATGGTTTTTAGAAAGGGAGGGCACTTAGCTTCAAGGGAACAGTGGTATTATGGAACTGAACAGGTAAAAGTAACTAATTCATATAAATACTTGGGTATGTTTTTCACAACAAAATTAAGTCTTAGTACTGCTTTGTCTGAGGTTTGCAGAAAGGGAAGGAAAGGGGTCATAGAAATATTAAAGTCACTGAAAAGATTAAAGTCAACTGATCCTAAGTTATTTTGGAAACTATTTGACACACAAATTGAACCGATCCTAACTTATGCAGCTGAAGTTTGGGGATTAGATAAAGATTGTAAAGGAATTGAAATTATACATACATTTGCAATAAAAAGATTCCTAAATGTCCCCCTGCATTCCTCAAACAAACAGGTCTATGGAGAAACAGGAAGGTATCCACTTTATATTAGAACATCAGTGAAATGTATTAGGTATTGGTTGAAACTAGTTCAATTGCCCATGTCAAGAATATGTCGACAGACATATGAAATGCTTTTGTTTCAACATGAATCAGGCCGTTTTAACTGGGTATCTAATGTGCAACAGAAATTGATAGAAAATGGTTTTGGTATGGTTTGGTTATGTCAAGGCATTGGATACCAATCAACCTTCATTAATGAATTCAAAGACAGGTTAATTTCTTGTTACGTACAAAACTGGAATTCCGATTTGGAGAATAAGGAAAAGTATAAATGGTTTCATTCATTTAAAAATGTTTTTCAAGCAGAAAAATATCTATCATGTATTACAAACAAGTGGCACAGAGACAATTTTGCAAAGTTTCGGCTTAGGGTTTGTGGTCTAAAAAATTCTAAAATGTGGTATTTGAATGATCATGTGGATGCAAATTGCCCATTCTGTGAAAATGAATTGGAAGATGAAGCCCACTTCCTATTCCATTGCAGAGCGTATAAAGATATCCGTAAAAACTGTGCCATACTGCAATCCTTCTCTGGTATGCCTGATCAAAACCGAGTTGCAGTGATTTTGTCTCATACTGATGAAAATACAATTCTATGCCTTTCAAAATACATAGCCTTTGCATTAAAGATAAGGAAACAAGAAATTTAGGAAGTAAGATAAAAATGTTTATTGTAAAATTATGTCAAAACGATCCTACATTATTTCTCTGTGAGTGAGTGAGTGAGTGTGTGTGTGTGTGTGTGTGTGTGTGTGTGTTGTGTGTGTGTGTGTGTGTGTGTGTGTGTGTGTGTGTGTGCGCGCGCGCGCGCGCGCGTGCGTGTGTGTGTGAAATAATTGATTCCATTCTTGCTTTTTGATTATCCCCCTTGTCTAAGGGCTGTAATGCTATAGACAATAAAATATTGTCATTGTCATTGGCATTGTCTCTCTCTCTCTCTCCTCTCTCTCTCTCTCTCTCTTCTCTCTCTCTCTCTCTCTCTCTCCTCTCTCTCTCTCTCTCTCTCTCCCCTCTCTCTCTCAGACCTTCCTCTACATGTCAATTCCAAATGTGAACTATTTGCAGATGACACAACCATACATACGAGCCATAATGACATTGACTATCTCACAACTTTATTACAAAAAAGCACTGACGACCTTGTCAAATGGACTGAACTGAACCACATGACTATCCATCCCCAAAAAACAAAATGCATGCTTATCACTACCAGACAAAAGCGACAAAATTTACCACATAAACTATTTCC
>CM060339.1:39247507-39270007 GCA_030674155.1 Stramonita haemastoma | reverse complement strand
GTTTGTGGTATGTAGAAGTGCAGCAGTGTAAGAGAGTGTAAAGGACTGAGTTCTGATCCCTGTGGGACTCCATGGTTACAGTTTGACAGATATAGATTGAAAACTGTTTACTACAAAACTAATGTCTCTCATTGGTTTATGAGACATTAAAAAAAAATAAATGGGGGCCTTGTTATTGATTCCAAACGCTGTTTGAAGGCAGTAGAGAAGAAATGGTTGGTCTTTAGTACCGTAGGCTATTGACAAGTCAGGATGAGTGATAAAGGAGAATTTTCATATATCAAAAGCAGCAAGCAGAGTCAAAGTCAAAATTATGGGGTTTTGTTTTTAAATTTCCATAATACTATAGTACAATGAACACGCAATGTATTAAGTGCGTAGGCTGGAGCGGTTTGAGTGCTGTGGCTAGCACTACTGGTGGACTGAACAGGAAGAAGACTATGGGGATATGGTGGTTGTAAAGCTGTTTCATAACTACATTTTCAGGTAGTTTAGAGGTGGAAGGGAGGTTGGAAGCTGGTCTATCATCTATAGAATGTCGGGATCAAGGCCCTGCTTTTTGAGTAAGATTCCCAGTTTCAGTTGTTAGAGCTGATGGAGAGTGTCCTGAAAGAGATGGAGTCATCATTTTGGTGACAGTAGGCTCAAGCTGTGGATGGCATCGTAAGAAAAAAAACAACACGGGAGGGATCATGCTCGCACAATTTTATTGTCATTTCTTTGAGAACTGTCTTGACTTCTTTCTTACATGTGAAATGAAAAACAAAGAGAGCAGCATGGGTAAGATCCAAGAGGATTTTCGCTGAGGGAAACAGAGATGTCACAAATGCAGCTGAGAGAACTTCCCCCAAACTACTATTATGTCGTTTTTGAAATGAATAATTTTTTCTTTTCTTTTTTTTGTTATAAAAAAACTTGTTTGTTCAGTTAAGTTTTGATTACCTGCCACTGCCGTTCTAGTTGCGTTTTCGCCTTACGACCAAGATGTGAGGAGTGTACCATGGTGCATTGGGCCTATTGGACAGGAGATTTTTTTTTATTATTATTAAAGTAAAAAAAAATTCTTATACATCGAGGATAATGGGATAAGCACTTATGTGCTTTTTTTCCATCCAGTCCCCGTCTGTTTGCAGTTGTGTAAATATTGTCATCTGTTCCCACCGGTACATAATGGTCTACTCTTACGAAAAGCGGAACAGGATTTAACGTGTGCGCAAGATGTTCTGCGTGCGTTCGCACGTGGGGCCTCGGTTTACAGTCTCATCCAAAAGACTTTTGGGGAGAGTGGAGTCAGCACTGATGTTAACTCCAGGGCAAAAATCCCCTCCAACGGGAATCGAACCCGGGTCGTCAAATTGCCAGCGCAATGTTCTGACGACTAGGCTATCCTGGAGATGGTCAGTGATACAGGCCTATCCAGCAGTGGTCTGAGAACAACGTTGTAGTGCTCAGACAGGTCAGTTTGGTGAAAGGTTTGTGAAAGCCGTTCGGCGGCTTGTGAAGAAAATGGTTAAAGCTGGTGACAAGATTATCCTTTTCAACTTTAAGGTTCAGACGGACTGTTCTAACGGGTTCCTTCCAGCCTGTCAGTGTGAAAAGCACTGAAGTGCTACGCTTACAAAACTTGAAGCATATGAAACCTGTACAAAGTGAAAATATCTGTGTTTATCCCAAGGCTCCAATCGCATTTAGAAGCCACACCACACACCTGTACACACAACGTGACCTATAACCTTAAACACAATGTTGATTGGTTAGAGGCTGCAAGCACGGGAGCATGCAACACACACTCACACACACCACACACACACACCACACACACACACACACACACACAACACAACACACAACACACACTTACACACACACACACACTTACACACACACACACACTACACACACACCACACACACACACACACATCACACACACACACTACACACACACACACTACCACACACACACACACACACACACACCACACACACACACCACACACACACACCACACACACTTTACATTATACATACATGCACACTTCACTTAATAATAATCCTTATCTTGTATCTTTTCCTGTAGATGTACAGTCAGACGCTTACACTAATTAGGCGAGGTAGTCTGAACTTTACACGCTGACAAACAACAATTGGTTAAATGGTATTATTCAGATCATATGAGCATCCTCCCTCAAAAGAGTAAATGATAATATATGATTAACACCACCAGATAAAAAGTCAAATCCTGACTCTGTACTTCATTGGACATCAGTGGTAGTTTAGTTAAAAAAAAAGTAGACATTCATATAGTTCCATTATTGGTAGTTGACAACATTATGTCATGGTCTGAACATGCAAGGTTGAACTGTAAAATCATAATATCATATTATCGAAAAAAAATTATCAGCTGATGGAGATTAAAATTTACATAAATTCACTCTCTCTTAAACGGTTTTATCATTTTTTTTATTGACCCAGACATAAACTATGTATCAACAACATGGGATTCTGCAAGCAAAAACACTTTAAACTATTATTGGCGAGTCTGTGTAAATGCGTTCCTAGTCTCCTGAAACTATCATGGATGTCATATGCTAACTTCATCTCGCTTGATATTCTCCCTCTGAAATGCGAATTAAACTATAAGAGGGCAGTTTTAAACTCAGAATTAGGGATGGATCTGCTCCACCTCCACTGATGAAGTTTTAAGATTAGGGACTATCACCATCCTCAGAAAAAACATTTTTGTAACTTAGAAGAACAATATTACCACTATCTAGATGTAATCCCTTCAAGTCTAGCCTTGCTTACTATGGAAAAAAATATTTCAGCTTTATTTGATGTAAAGACAAACCTTAATACTTTTAGACAAAAGAATCATTTGGTCCTAATGGAAGAACACACAGTACCGGCATATTCACATGAATTTATCTCTTTGTCTGGCACTGCATCTCATTCTATCTACTTTTCTGTCTGTCTGTCTGTCTGTCTGTCTGTCTGTCTGTTCTGTCTGTCTGTCGTCTGTCTGTCTTCTGTCTGCTCTGTCTGTCTGTCTGTCTGCTTCTGTCTGTCTGCTCTCGTCTTCTCTCTCTCTCTCTCTCTCTCTCTCTCTCTCTCTCTCTCTCTCTCTCTCTCCTCTCTCCTCTCTCTCTCTCTCTCTCTCTCTCTCTCTCTCTGCATGCAGATACAATATTTCCTTATGTACGTAGTTTTCCTTTTTCCATTTTGTCGGCTTTTTTCTCTCATCGTTTGTGCTGTTTAGGTGCTTATATTTCAATGATGTTCCTGTAAAAAATGTTATTTTTGTTCTTTCCCCGCGTTTCGTTTTTTTTTATTTTCACAAATGTTTATTTTGACATGCATTTTCATTTATATTCTGTTTCCATTTGTTTGTATTGATTATTAGGATTTTCCTTGACTAAGGCTGGGTTTGAAAAAATGCCATCATGTCTGCTTAGATCTTTACTTAAAAAAACAAACAAATGTTATCAAAACTAAAAAATGTTCAGTCTCTTTTATTATATGGGCTGCAGATCAGTACAGAAAAAACCCAGATGATGACTCAATAGTGCCAGTGGCATCAGCACTGACATAGTTGTAGACGCCAGGAAAATTAAAACAGCCCGTAGCTTGAAATATCTGGGACCTACAGTGTCGAATGAGGAACCAGAACCTGAACTTCTTTTCTGAATATCCCGGACCACAGCTGTAATGACCAAACTGAAAGTCCTCTGGAACGACAAGAACATCCCCATCAGCTTCAAGATCAGACTGATGCCTTCCCCGGTCATGTGGCAAGCTGAAGTGGTACAGGAACGTCACACGATCATCTGGACTGGTCAAGATTGTTCTACAGGGAAAAGTACAAGGTGGGAGACAAAGAGGCAGACATACGAAACGATGGGAAGACAACATCAGAGAGTGGACAGGCTTTGGGTGGAACGACCTACTACGGAGGAGGGCAGAGAACCGTTGGGAGTGGAGGAAGTTGGTTTCAAAATCTTCAGTTGTGCCCTCACGGTCCACGGAACTACGGGACAGGTGAAGGGTGAGAATGTGAACCATAACAGCAGGCATTGAAAGAAGGAAGGACACTGACAATGGAAATTAGATGTTTTTCGCTAATTCCCTGGTATTTCATACAGAGATCACATCACTAATGTGAAAGTGAAAACCGAAATGAAAAACACCATAACTCCATATAAAAAGTTTCTTACTTCAATGGAAAATGCAAAACTGGACAGGTACGAACACGCCACATAAACATCTGGACTGGCCAAAAACTGTCCTGCAGGGTTAGAGTACAAGAAGGGAAAGAAGAAGAGGCAGACAGAGAAAACAGTGGGAAGACGACATCAGAGAATGATTTGGCCCTGAGTGGAACATTTGCTACGGAAGCAGAGGAGCGCTGGAAATGGATAAAACCTGGTTTCAGAATTGCCCGTGATGGCCCCACGGTCTACAGGACAACAGACAGGAGTGGTGAAGGACAGACGTGTGCTGGTATCTCTCATACTCTCCTTTTTTTCTAAATTGTTTTGTGACCTTAGACCGATAAGAGTTTACAGTTCAGAGTTTTCTTCTGTGTCTCTGGTCTCTGTGTCTCTGTGTCTCTGTGTCTTCTGTCTGTCTGTCTGTCTGTCTGTCTGTCTGTCTGTCTGTCTGTCTCTCTCTCTCTCTCTCTCTCTCTCTCTCTCTCTCTCTCTCTCTCTCTCTCTCTCTCTCTCTCTAATTCAATTGTTCCCAGTTTTCAGAGAGTCTTTCACAGAAGCTGTTTGGCACGTGTCAGCCATGACCACCTTTTCCAGTGAGGAGGGGGGAGGCCGTACAACACCACACACTGGTCCCAGTCTCCATACAAGACCTACACTGAGTACCAAGTGTCTCTCCTTCTGCAAGGATATACTCCCGCCCGTTATCTTTCTGTTGGGATGCTTTGGAAACATCGCCACCATCTGCGTCATGCGTCGAAGCAAGGACCACAACTCTTCTCAGCATGCTATTCTTATGTCCCTTGCCGTGTCTGATCTCACATTGCTGTGTACTGCATTGCCAGTTTTCTGGCTTTTGAACCTTTTTGATATACAAATTGTCGCTGCGCATACCGTCATCTGTAAGCTTTACTACTTCCTTTACTACAGCAGTAACACTACGTCTGCCTGGCTGGTGACCTGTGTGACAGTGCAGAGAACAATGGCGGTCCTGTGGCCACACAGGATGCGAGTGATGTGCACTGTGCGAAGAACGTGGATCGTCATAGCAACGCTTGTCCTCTGTGTGTGTGCCCTTAATTTTCATATTCTCATTGGACTTGAAGTTGATGAGTCAGGTATTTGTTTTTCCGTGGGGGGCATATACACATACTTCTACATTATCATTTTCACTTGGATAGATTTGTGCATGAGTTCCTTCTTGCCCACTATCTGTATGATTGTCTGTGACATTATATTGTCTGTCAGTCTGTATAAAGCTGTGTCTTCTTCCTCCATAGCTGCATCTGTGGGGTCCAATGTCAACACTGCACACAGCACTGACAGTCGAAGGAAATCCTCACAAAGAACAACCGTCATGATTTTGGCAATATCCTGGCTTTTCTGGTGTTAACCCTGCCAGTGTGCGTGGTAGCAGTGTGGTCTGAATATGAATTTGATAGTATAGTTGGAAACCCTCAGACACACGCTTTGGCCAGGTTGCTGCAATCAGCAACGCAACTTTTGTGGTTCACTAACAGCGCCGTCAACTTTGTTCTCTACTGCCTGACTGGAACCAAATTCAGAAGGGAGTTTCTCCACTGGATCCGCTGTGGTGCTCAGAGTCCCTCTGCTCCATCTGTCCATGAGACAGCTTCAGAGGCATCAAGGGAAGGAAGCACCTACATCATGGAAACACCCCACAGTCCAAATGATGTCATCACCCTTTTTCACATCAAAAACAAACATTGCTTTGTTCACACACAGACACATGCTTGTACACAAGCACCATGCATTCCACCCCCCCCAAAAAAAAAAAAAAAAAAAAAAAAAAACCCAAACAAACACACACATAAAAACACATGCACAGGCAAAAGCTTGTATACTCAGACATTCACATTTCTGCACTAAGTTTCTTGTGTGTTATCTCAGGCTAAAATGAAATGCCATCACAACGCTGGCTATGGAACAGTTTAGTTCTTCTCACCAGCTGCCAGCTGCACTGTAGACTCTTTAGGGCAGTTCCAAGAAAGGAATAGAAAATGTGGATCTGAATCACCTGACATGATTTTTCAGTGTTCTGAGCATACTTCATGCCTTCAATATCTTGTCAGCAGTGTGTAGCTTCACTGTGGGTCCTTTGTAAGATACAAGGCCATAGCAGGTCTACCAGCTTCACCCCTCTATTCCATACAATCCATACAAAAGACTGTCGCTTGATCTGCAAACAATCTGAACACTGTACTCTTTGACTTCTGTCTCTTTGCTGGCAGCTCGTTACACAAACTATACAGTGTAAAATCAGCAATCTCTGCTACATATGTCTACATAAAACTGCTCCTGCCTATTTCTATGACTTTCTTCACTGTGGCACACTGCCTTGATATCTGTGACACTGACACACTACCTTGATCTCTGCAACACTATGACACACTACCTTGATCTCTGTAACACTATGACACACTACCTTGATCTCTGCAACACTATGACACACTACCTTGATCTCTGTAACACTATGACACACTACCTTGATCTCTGCAACACTATGACACACTACCTTGATCTCTGTAACACTATGACACACTACCTTGATCTCTGCAACACTATGACACACTACCTTGATCTCTGCAACACTATGACACACTACCTTGATCTGTCAGACTGCTTCTGATCCAGTGTGCTCAGGTTTACACAGTCCACTGTCAACAGTCCTAATTCTTCATGTGTGGGGTTCCATGGTACAAGGGATGATTTCCTTTCTCCCTTCACCACAACCCTAACTGGACAATATCAGATAAGGCGCTTATATATATATATATATATAATATATATATATTATATATATATATATATATATATATATATATATATATGTACTCTCTCTCTCTCTCTCTCTCTATCTATCTATCTATCTATCTATCTATCTATCTATCTATCTATCTATCTATCTATTATATATATATATATATATATATATATATATATATATATATATATATATATATATATATATATATATATATATATATATATAACACTTTTCCAAAAATGGAAAGCTGAGAACGGGTAAAGCATTTCCAGATATAAAAAAAACAACAACCAAAAAACAGCCTAATGCATTAAACATGCCCGGAAATAATTATTTGCAATAGTAAACAAAAAATGTAAAGGTAAATGTGGTCAGTAACCTCTGTAGTCGTAGGGGAGCGAGGCATCAGAGACCTCAGCGTATCTAGGGGCCAGCATGTTGAGGGCAGCGCCTGTCTCCTCTCCCTCGCTGCTTTACCTTCCCTGACCCTAAAGAAGGCATGTGCCCATTTACAGCTGGGTGAACTGGGGAACTGTGCTGAAGCCAAGACGTGCAAAGGGTCACCCATCCAATTGGTAACCACGCTCGATGCTGCTTAAGTTGGCTTGAGGAAAGCGAGTGGTCTGACCACTAAGCTATCCTGCTCCCTTGCATTATAGGTGAGTCAATTTCCAGTGATAAGAAACAGGTCCTACACAACAAGTGGACATCTGTTGCAATGTCATGTCATGTCATGCTCTGCTGTGAGCTGTTGTCATGTCATGTTTTGTTGTCAGCTGTTGCCATGCCATGTCATAATACTGTTGTCATGTTGTGTTGTCAGTTCTCAGTCATGTTGTGTTCTCAGTCATGTTGTGTTCTCAGTCATGTTCTATTCTCAGTCATGCTGTGTTCTCAGTCATGCTGTGTTGTCAGTCATGCTGTGTTGTCAGTTAAGCTGTGTTGTCAGTCATGCTGTGTTGTCAGTTATACTGTGTTGTCAGTCATGCTCTGTTATCAGTCATGTTGTGTTCTCAGTCATGTTGTGTTCTCAGTCATGTTCTGTTGTCAGTTGTCAAGTCAAGCACAACGTGGGTGAGGCGATGAAATACAGAGGTGGGGGAGGGGGGAGGGGGGCGTTCCTTTATTCAACAGACTCGCCAGAAGTAATGCATCAACCCTGAAAAGATTCACCTGCAGTTGAGTAAAATAACCTCATGTTTGTGTGTGTGTGTGTGTGTGTGGTGTGTGTGTGTGTGTGTGTGTGTGTGTGTGTGTGTGTGTGTGTGTGTGTGTGTGTGTGTGTTGTGTGTGTGTGTGTGTGTGTGTGTGTGTGTGTGTGTGTGTGTGTGTGTGTGTGTGTGTGTGTGTGTGTGCCTGTGTCTTTGTCTGTCTGTGTCTGTCTGATTGTCTATGTGTGGGTCTCTGTGTATTCATTTGTGCGCTCACGTGGGCGTGCGTGCTTGCATGCACGCGTACTTGAGTGCACGCGTGCGTTGGTGTGTGTGTGTGTGTGTGTGTGTGTGTGTGTGTGTGTGTGTTTGTGTGTGTGTGTGTGTGTGTGTGTGCGTACGCGTGTGTACGTGTGCATACGTGTGGGTACGTGTGTGTGTGTGTGTGTGTGTGTGTGTGTGTGTGTGTGTGTGTGTGTGTGTGTGTGTGTGTGTGTGTGTGTGTGTGTTCTTGTCTGTATGTCTGTCTGTCTATGAGTCAGCATATCTGTTTGTCTGACAAAGAATTGCTGACAATTACAAATGCTGAATGTCTTGACATTCTTCTCTACACAAATAACTATTTTAATAACTAAACAAAAACAACAACAACAAAAACACAGCTCTTTTTCCATCACTGCTTACATCTCTGCCAGAATCATAGTCAAAGTGCATCCCTAAAATTTATGATAAGGCATGGTAAAATAATTGTGTATAGAATCGTCCTCGAAGTTGTAATGCGGCTACCTTCATGGTGGGCAAAAACGATTGGAAACGCATGATCTCACCGCTGGTAAACCTCCCGGCTTTATCCGAAGAAAGAATAAGACAATGTATATCAGCAATTAAACTATCAATGAACATGAACTACATGAAATGAGTGTTAGTTGTCAAGACACACGAACAAATGTGACGCTCCACCACATAATGAGACGGAGTGCACCTGAGGTCAATTTTAAGTTATTGACATGTTATTAATGTGCAATTAAGTGGCTATTAAATACAAAAAACAGATTGAAAATCGGACAATTCTGTGCAACATTATTACAAATTGAAATGATAGACTGCAGGATGGGACAAAATGAGAAACGTGCAAGTTTATTTTAGTAACAGGTTGTCAGAATGAGTGCTTTGGTATTTTCAAAACACATTTAAAAGCAAAGGGAATAAAAATTATGCCTTGATATTTCATTATAAGGTAAATAAACAGATCTAGTTTAATAATCAATCAAAATCTCAAAATTGACATCTTGACCCCCACCTGCCTTTAAAGGCTCCTAGCGCAAAATTAGGTAATGTGCTAAGCGACTCATTTCGTGGTGGAGCGCCACAAATGGTTTAAACGAATTGTTTTATTCGGAAAGTAAGACGTAATTACATAACAAGAGAACAGCAACTAGTGAAAAACTGATATGATCGCAAGACATTGAAATTGTGTGACACCAAAATGAGGAAAAAATTAATATGGTTGAAGTAGTTTCATTAATAAAATGTAAGTATTATACAGAAAGTATTGAAATACATGCACGCAAAAAAGGGAAAAAAATTGGAGAAGTTGGTCTGCAGACAGTTCAGTCTGGAGACATGTCATTGTCTTTTAGCTGTCAAAACTGACAGTGACAGACACATGTCAAACACTACTGACGTCTGACAGTGCAGTCTAAAGACATGTCATTGCTTGTTAGCTGTCAATACTGACAGTGGCACACACGTATCAAACACTACTGACAGTGCAGTCTGAAGACATGTCAGTGCCTTGTTAGCTGTCAATACTGACAGTGGACACACACGTGTCAAACACTACTGACAGTGCAGTCTGAAGACATGTCATTGCTTGTTAGCTGTCAATACTGACAGTGACACACACGTGTCAAACACTACTGACAGTGCAGTCTGAAGACATGTCGTTGCCTTGTTAGCTGTCAATACTGACAGTGGCACACACGTGTCGAACACTACTGACAGTGCAGTCTGAAGACATGTCGTGCCTTGTTAGCTGTCAGCATCAACACTGACACACGCGTGCAGCAACATCACGTGTGTCACTCAATACACACGTGACGTCTGACAGCCCAGTCTGAAGACATGTTATTGTATTGTTAATTAACAGTCTGTGATGACAGTGGCACACCTGTGTAGAGCACTTTAAATACCTGACAGTGTCTGAGAGTAAAGAGCATTGTGTGGTGTGTGGGTACAGTTCCTGTAAGCTGTTCCAGATAACTTGCCAGCTTTGTGCAAACTTGAAAGACTAACACATTTTAAAGAACGTATTTGCCTTTTTTTTTCTAACTAGTCATTAAAAAGGGGTTCAGCTATCAAAATTGAACAGGGCCACTGTTTATATAACTGCACAATCTATATCAAGCAAGACCTTGTACCTGTCTAGATATTGGATAGAAAGCTGAACTGTGTAAACATTGGATAGAAATATTGACTCTCTGAAGATTGGATAGAAAGCTGAACTGTGTAAAAATGGATAGAAAGCTGGACTGTGTAAAGATTGGATAGAAATATTGACTCTCTGAAGATTGGATAGAAAGCTAAACTGTGTAAAAATGGATAGAAAGCTGGACTGTGTAAAGATTGGATAGAAATTTGACTCTCTGAAGATTGGATAGAAATATTGACTCTCTGAAGATTGGATAGAAAGCTGGACTACGTAAAAATTGGATAGAAAGCTGGACTACGTAAAGATTGGGTATAAAGCTGAACTACGTAAAAATTGGGTGGTGATAGAAAGTGGTAAGCGAACTACGTAAAATGATAATGGAGTAAATTAAAAGCTGAACTACGTAAAAATTGGATAGGAAGCTGGACTGTCTCGTGTGTTAAAGCTATGTTTAGGGAAACGGCATTTGCAACAAATTACAAATAAAGACAGTAGACTCTTTACATATGACTTTCTGCTGAAAAAATAACAGACACAGCATCCGTACAATCTCTGAAGGAACCTTTTTTCTGTAACATAACCACATTTGAACAGTGAGTTAACTATGTCACATATGTCAAGTGTTTTGTCTCCTTATTGACAAGGCTGTACTCAGGCACACACTGTGTGCACTGTACCACTCTGCAACAGTTTGTGCTGCGGAGAGAATGGTCCGAGCTGGGAAGAAAAAAGACTCTCAGGTTTCTTCAGGACTCTGTCTGGGTCGTCAACTGGCAAGCAATTGTGTGTTGGTGGGAACGGGTGACAAAATTTACAAAACCGCATACACACGGGGACTGGGTTTAAAGCACATGAGTGCTTATTTCATTATTCTCAAAATAAAAGAATCAATCATCAATCAAAATCATCAATTCAATCAATCAATCAATCAATCCTCAGTCACTGCACCGCCTCACAGGACACCTGGAGTGCCAACAGCGGTTTCTATGACAACAACATGGCTTTCCTAGCTGAAGCCAGACCAGGAAGCCACCATGTACTAGAAGCAGATACAGCAAGTGAGCATCACTCCAAACAGGTACAGCAGATGCAGCAAGTGACCAGGAATCCAGGCAGATACAGCAGATGCAGCAAGTGACCATCACTCCAGGCAGATACAAATTTTCCAGATCGGACGCCATGTCACTGCCCAGCAGTTCCAGGGTTTTGAAACATGGGCTTCAGACACCATAGTTCAAAGCTTTGGTCCAGTTGGGTACATGGTGAACATCAGCCACGAAACCGTGTTTACATGCTGACCACTTTAGCCAGTATGACAGAATTATCTATGTACACTTTGCTTCAAGACACACCCAGTGTGACAATGGTCCTTGATAATCCACCAGTCCTCAAAGCCATAGACAGGGAAGGTGTTCCTCCTTCGTGTTTCCTTGACCCAAACCCAGAGACACTGTCACCTGTGCCAGGTGTGGAAGGATCCCCTATATCTCCAGCATCCAATGTTTGTATAGAAAGGACAAGACAAGACTTGTGTCATCAGAGGTCATCAGATGCAACAGTTCCATCTTTAAGCAGCATGCAGAAAGCATCAAATACAACAGGTCCATCTACACCAGCATGCAGAAGTTGCAGACGCAGCCCCAATATGACGTCATCAGCTTTAACCAGCGTGACCAGTTGGACCCCCGTGGTCAGCTCAACACCACCAGGACCAAGTGACCAGACAGAGCTGTGACGATGACCTGGCTCCTGTGGTGAAAGACAGCCTTTGAACATTAACCGGTTAGGACAGCCACTAGTGTTTTGCACTCCATCACTCCATCACTTTGGGTCAAAGTGCAACGGAGGTATGGGTCAAAGTGCAACAGATGGTATGGGTCAAAGTGCAACAGATGGTATGGGTCAAAGTGCATCAGATGGCATGGGTCAAAGTGCATCAGATGTATGGGGCATCAAAATTGGCTAGTGCATCAGAATATTTGGGCCAAAGTGCATCAGAATTTTGGGCCAAAGTGCATCAGAATATTTGGGCCAAAGTGCATCAGAATATTTGGGCCAAAGTGCATCAGAATGTTTGGGCCAAAGTGCACCGTTCTTTGGGCCCCCACAGAGTACCAGCAAGCATTGCAAGTGAAATTTAGATATACTAATTTTCTGCTGTCTTTGAGGATTTAATTTGTGTTAAGTCCATATGACAAAACACTGACGCTGGTAAGAAAACAAACTCTAAAGAAGAGTGAAGCAAAAGAGTACAGGAAGGACAGGTATTGACAAGACAGGAAAGACAGTACTCACAATACAGGGAATACAGTACTGACAGCACAGAAAAGACAGGTATTGACAATACAGGAGATACAGATACTGACAACACAGAAAAGACAGGTATTGACAATACAGGAGATACAGATACTGACAGCACAGAAAAACAGGTATTGACAATACAGGAGATACAGATACTGACAACACAGAAAAGACAGGTATTGACAATACAGGAGATACAGATACTGACAACACAGAAAAGACAGGTATTGACAATACAGGGAATACAGATACTGACAACACAGAAAAGACAGGTATTGACAATACAGGAGATACAGATACTGACAACACATGAAAGACAGGTATTGACAATACAGGAAATACAGATACTGACAACACAGAAAATACAGGTATTGACAATACAGGAGATACAGATACTGACAACACAGGAAAGACAGGTATTGACAATACAGGAGATACAGATACTGACAACACATGAAAGACAGGTATTGACAGCAATTTTTTTTACACAGGAAAGACAGGTATTGACATCATTCTTTACACAGGAAAGACAGGTACTAACACCATTCTTTACACGGGAAAGACAGGTATTGACATCATTCTTTACACAGGAAAGACAGGTACTAACACCATTCTTTACACAGGAAAGACAGGCACTGACATCATTCTTTACACAGAAAAGACAGGCATTGACAACAGTGCTTACACACGAAAGACAGGCACTGACATCATTCTTTACACAGGAAAGACAGGTATTGACATCATTCTTTACACAGGAAAGACAGGTATTGACACCATTCTTTACACACGAAAGACAGGTATTGACATCATTCTTTACACACGAAAGACAGGTATTGACATCATTCTTTACACACGAAAGACAGGTATTGACATCATTCTTTACACACGAAAGACAGGTATTGACATCATTCTTTACACACGGAAGACAGGTATTGACATCAGTATTTGTAAAAAAAAAAGCAGGTACTGACACCATTTTTCACATAGGAAAACAGAAGGAAAAACTGTGGTGTCAATGACTTTATGGACCTACAGGATTGAAGTCAAACGGCCTTAACCACTCAGCTATAGTTTCTGTCAACTTAGGCTGCCGCCCTCTAGAGAAGCTGAGGTCTTTGAACCCCCACAGCACAAATTCAGCATCATTCAGTCAAGGGTCCAGGACCCAGTACTAAAATAAGCCCCTTCCTTTCAGCTTGTCCAAGTTCGGTCAGTTTGGGATATAATTAGCATCAGCTGGGTGGAATAGATACCAGCTGAGAGGAGCTGAAAGTGAGAGGGAAGAGGAGGGGGGGGGGGGGGGGGACTGACAGCTGTGAACCCCGTTTCACATTGACTGTAGAGGTTATGGGAGAGCTTCGGGTTTTTTTTGGGTTTTTTTTTAAACAGAGACCTCTACCAGAGAACCTGACAGCTGGTGCCACAACAAAATATTCCCCCCTTTTCTCCACTGCATTCTTTAAAACAAAATGTTTCTCACACATACCTAAAGATAGAGATGGATTAAGTTTTCAGAAAAAAGCGAACATGATGGAACCAATGACAAAACGAAGACACTCCCTCCCCACCAAAATTTAATAAGAATGTATAAATAATGCCATTATGACATTTGCCATTTACTGGCAAGCACAGCCATAGTGGTTGGATTTTCTGTAGCCATACATATATGTGCAGGTGGCTGGATGTCTGTAGCTGTACATCTGGAGGTGGCTGGATTGTATACATACATCTGGAGTGGCTTGTGATCCCATCCATTTCCTGAGGGCTGCCTTCTCCCCCCACCCCATCACCCCCCCCACCCACCATTTTTGTGGCACACTGGGAATGGGGACTATCATGGTTGAATGTGACTCAGAACTTGTGTGCCAGTGTCAGATCTTGGCCTCCCTGATGTCTCTTCTCTATGACATGGCCACCCCTGGGGGTCGGGCATGTCAGGGGTCCACAGCATGTGCACCCAGAACCATTGATATAGAGCTATATTGAAAAACATATCAGACATGTGGACAACGTATCATTTGTTAATTTTATTTGAGAAAGGTTCCATGCGCGTGACTAACTTGAATGCAACCGCTTTGATTTGTGTGCTTTACAAGATTCAGCGCTGTATAACACCCATATATTATTATTACTATTACTACTACTATCATATTACTATATAATTATTATTATTATTATTATTATTATTATTATTATTATTATTATTATTATATTATTATTATTATAATTTATTATTATTATTATTATTACCACAACCATACAACCACCACCACCACCACCACCATCATCATCATCATCATCATCATCATATCATCATCATTATTATTATCATTATTAAACGCACACACAAAATAAAAGTAATAAAAAAAATCGCAAAAAACATAGTCGTGTGTGTGTTCGTGTGTGTGTGTGTGTGTGTGTGTGTGTGTGTGTGTGTGTGTGTGTGTGTGTGTGTGTGTGTGTGTGTGTGTGTGTGTGTGTGTGTTGGTGTGCACGCGCACGTGTGTGTGATGCTGGCATGCCGTGTGTGTGTGACGTGTTTGTAAGTGTGTGTGCGTGTGTGCGTTAGTGGATGTTCTGTTGTGTGTGTGTCGTGCGTGGCGGTGTGTGGTTTGTGTGCCACATGCGTGTGTAAGTACTCCAATGCATAATTATAGAAGCGCAGACATGATGCTGTATTCCTCCTTCCTGTGATGGTGTCTAGAGGTAACGCGCCTGTTAGAAAGCGAAAGTTGGTCGGAGTTGCGGTGTTCGAATCCCGTTGGCCAAACTTTACTCCACCCATTAGATCATTGAGTGGTGGTCTGGGTGCTTGTCTTTCGGATGAGACCATAAACCGAGGTCCGGTATGTTACACATCAATATTTAACGCATGTAAAATAACCCACGGCAACAAGGGTGTTGTCCCTGGCAAAAGTTTGTAGAAAAAAGCCACTCTGATAGGGAAACAAATGCAACTGCAGACAGGAAAAGGAAGACAAAAATTGGGTAGGCGCGGCACTTGTGGCGATGCGGTCTCCCTGGGGAGAGCAGCCCAAATTTCACGCAGAGATTGCTGTCACATGAAATGGTATCACTCACTCTCACTCAGTCCCATGTCCCAAAGGACGTAGGAAGGACATGAGAGAAGACGCAACAGAGATCTTTTTCCATGCTTCACGATCCTGTGTGGCTAGTAGGAGGTGTTGCAGGGGTTGGGCAGGTCCAGTCTTTGATGTTGTCAACCCATGATTTCTTTTGGCGGCCTCTTCTTCTCTTGCCCTCGACTGTTTCCTTGCAAGATGGTTTTTGCTAGGGTGTTGTGTCTTGTGGTGTGACCAAACCACATCAGCTTTCTCTCTTTATGGTGGAGAGCAAAGGCTCTTGGGGGCCCACACGCTTTTTGATTTCTTCTTTCACATAGTTATTGGTCTTGTGTTCTTTAAATGATATTTTGAGGAGTCTTCTGTGGCACTTGTTCTCGAATGCTTGGATTCTCCTCTGTAACTCTGCTGTCAGAGTCCATGATTCACAGCCATATAGGAGGATAGATATCACGAGGGATTTGTAGAAGGTGGTATTTGGTGCAGAACTGATGTTGTTGCTTCTGATGATCCTCTCGAGTCTGACTAGAGCAGATGTTGCTGTTGCAATGCGAGCTTTCACTTCAATGTTTGATGTGCCATCTTTTGTTAGGATGGAGCCTAAGTATTTGAATTGGCTCACCTCTTCCAGTATTTCTCCATTCATCTTTATTTCCGTGATGTCATTACTTGCGCTGTTGACCATGATCTTTGATTTCTCTGTACTGACCTCCATGCCGTATGCGCTCGCTCGATCTGTTAGACTTGTCTGTGAGGATTTGCAGTTCTTGTTTGCTGCTGACTATGAAGTCAATGTCATCTGCAAATCTGAGGTTGCAAAGGGGTCTTCCACCAACGGAGATGGAAGTGTGGTGGTTTTGCAGTGTCTCTGTCATGATGTTTTCGAGGAAGAGGTTGAAGAGTACAGGTGAGAGGAGGCAGCCCTGGCGGACCCCAACCGTGGTCTTGAAGAACTCGCCCACGTGATTGTTCATGAAAACTGCACTTTTTCTGTTCTCGTACAGAGCCTTGATAACTTCAATTAGGCAGTTGTCAATGTTGAAGTGCCTGAGTACTTGCCAGAGGCCATCATGCCATACCCTGTCAAAGGCCTTTTTGAAGTCTATGGAAATTTGTGGTACAAGTCTTTTTGGTGTTGGAGATGCTTCTCTATCAGAATTCTCAGATTGAAAATTTGTTCCATTGTGCTGCTTTTGGTCTAAAGCCCGCTTGTTCTTCTGCCAGGAGTTTTTCTGCTTGGTTTTTCAGTCTGTTGAGGACTACCTGCAGCATGATCTTGCTAGGATGCTTATGAGACTGATGGTTCTGTAGTTCTGGCATTGCTTGAGGTTTCCTTTCTTTGGCAGGGGTATTACAAGAGACTGTGTCCATTCTTTTGGCCATTCTTTGGTGTCGTGGATCTTCTGACAAAGTTCTGTGAATCGCCTTGCTGTTTCATTCCCTCCATTTTTTATGGTTTCACTGGGATGTTATCGATTCCAGGGGACTTCCCCTTCTTCAATTGTTTAATAGCTGTGTCTACTTCACACCTTAGTATTGGTGGGTCTTTATCTTGGTGTTCAGGGGGTTTGTCAGAAACTATGTTGGTATCTGGGCGTAGTGGGTAGTTATACAATCCCTCACAGTATTCTGTCCAGCGTTGGAGGATGGCATTTTTTTCTGTTAAAAGATTTCCTTCTTTGTCTTCAATAACAGAGGCTTTAGGCTGTGTGGTTTTAGTTAGTGCTTTCAAAGTGTCGTAAGCTGTTTTGCTGTTTCCCTTGGCCATTCCAGCTTCGATGTTGTTGCATTGTTCTTCTATCCACGCTTCTTTGGTTTCTCTCATCGTTTTCCTCACTTCTCTGTGGCTATCCATGTACTTTTGTTGGCTTCTTGACTTGTGAACTTTTGTTTCTTAAGTTCTCTTCTTTTGTCGCAGAGGTCAAGAACCTCATTTGCCACCCAAGGTTGTTTGTTTGTTCTGCTTCTTCCTAATGTTTCTTCTGCTGCTGTCGTTAGCACTTCTTTGATGTTGTTGGCTAGTGTGTCCACATCATTGTCGATGGCTGTGAGTGCGGCGAACTTTCCTCGATGTTGGCTTGGAAGATCTCAACCACTGTTGGGTCTTTGAGTTTTTCCAGGTCGAATCTTATGCGTGGGCTTTTTGGCTGTTGTTTTACTTTCAGTTTCAGCCTGATGGTGGTAAGTACAAGGTCGTGGTCACTGCCAATTTCAGCTCCAGGGAATGTTCTTGTGTTTGCCTTGTTTATGTGGATTTGAATCTTTGGGGTGACAGAATGTAATCAATTTGATTATAAATCAGACCATTTGGTGAGTGCCAGGTTGATGTTCTAGATGGCTTGTGAGGGTGGAGTGTGTTAGCCAGTTGCTTTAATATGGTAGCCTATAACTAAATAAAATAAATAAATGAACAAGTACCTTACCTCACCTCACTTATTCTGTACTCTAGAAGACTGTTGGGGGACCACTGTAGATTGTGCAGCCAGCTTCCTCCCTCCTTGGGTTTTCAGCTTCCTGTAGCAAGTCTTTCCACTCAAGGCCAGTCCACTCTCTGACGTTGTCTTCCCATCGTTTTCTCTGTCTGCCTCTTCGTCTCCCTCCCCTTACTGTTCCCTGTTAGACTGTCTTGACCAGTCCAGATGTTCCGTGAGGTGCCTATATACTACTTCAGTTGGCGATTTTGCACTGAAGTCGAGAGCTCTTCATATGCCCAATGGCCCAATGGCTTTTCAATTCTAATTTTTACTTTCTCGTATGTTATACGATCTCTGTATGAAATAGCATGAAGTTAGCAAAGCATCTCATCTCCACTGCCTGTATCCTTCTTTCAATGTTTGCTGGTACGGTTCATGTTTTACATGCGAACAAAAATGTTAATATTGACATGAACACAAAGTACTAAAGCACATGGGACAGTAAGCACAGGCACGCACGCACAAACGCACGCAGGCTTGCAAGCACACACACACACACACACACACACACACACACACACACACACACACACACACACACACACACACACCACACAGAGGTTAAATCCTGTTCCGCTTTTCGTAAGAGTAGGCCATCGTGTGCCGTTGGGAACAGATGAAAAGATTTACAAAATTGCGTACACACGGGGACTGGGTATGAAAAGCACATGATTGATGGCTATGTTCTTATAAGTCCAGAGGACTTTAAGTTTGGTAGTTGCAGCTGTCGTCTGGGCTATCCTGGAGAGAATTAAATCAGGTTTTGATCCTTCATCTGCTACTGTTGCTCCCAGATACTTAAAGCTATGGAAGGTCTGGATTTTCTTACCATCTATAATTACGTCATTGCTGATGCCATTGGCACTATATAGTATATCATCAGCTGGGTTTTCTCAGCACTAATCTGCATGCCATAATCTGATGAGGCTTTGTCAAGGTGATTTACCAGGCTGACTAGCTCTTGTTCTTCTCCAGCTAGGCCGTCGATGTCATCGGCAAAAAATAAGTTTGTGAATGACCTGCCTTCAATGCTGAGTGTTCCCTCATGATTTTTTAGTGCATCAGCCATTATTCTTTCTAAGAAGATGTTGAAGAGGGTGGGAGAGAGCAGGCATCCTTAGCGTACTCCAATTGTGGTTCGGAACCAATCTCCTATATTGTTTTTATTGTAGACTGCGCTGGTTGCCTTGTTATACAGGCATTCTATGGTTCTGATCAGGTTGGCTTCTCTATATCTAGGGGCCAGCATATTGAAGGCGGAGTCAATATCCTCTCCCTCGCTGCTTTATATAACTTCCCTGACCCTAAAGAGGGCAGGTACCCATTTACAGTTAGATGAATTGGGGGACTTTACTGTCAAGGTGCACAAATGGTCACCAATGCAACTGGTAACCACGCTCGATGTTGTATAATAATAATAATAATAATAATAATAATAATAATAATAATAATAATAATAATAATAATAATAATAATAATAATAATAATAATAATAAATGGAATTTGTATAGTGCTATATCTTGTAAGAACAAATCAAAGCGCTTGCATTCGACCTACACAACAGACAATCAACAACAATTTACAGTTTTAACAAATTCAAATACACACACACACGCACGCACGCACGCACGCAGCACGCGCGCGCACACACACACCTAACCTTATAACCTAAGCTTGGGGAAAGCGAGTGTTTTGACTACTGAGCTATCCCGACATACCTATACATCTCAAAATAAAATTAGAATTATTAAAATTATAAAACCCCTTATGTGGCCTCTTTTGCTGTACTGTTCAGATTCCTGGACACTGCGGGTTTTGGAAAGAAAGAGATTTGTTCTTCTCTTGTTCGCTTTACACCGTCAGATGAGTCTGAGAAAAGTAATGGCATGTCGTTCCCAGCTCCTCTTGTGGGCCGTACAGCTTAGATTGCAAGGTTTTCTCTGTTGGCCAGACAATCTTCTACAGAGATCAGAACAAATGTTACTCATGTAAAACTGCCGGGATTTGAAGTGGTAGACATACAAACACAAATACAAACCCTGGTGAACTGGTAGTGGTATGTGGTCTCTAGATTTGGATGTGTGTGTGCATACCTAGCCAGACTTCAGCTCATGGAGTTGGTTTAGTGTGGATGAACAATCTACTATTTGATGAAGTGGAGAGATCGGTTAGACACTCTTCAGCCTCTGAACGATGTCACTGCAATTCATTGTGGTGGATTAGTCTCGACCAACAATCTGACTTTGGAGGAAATGGAGAGAATGGTCACACTGCCTTTAGCCTCAGAGTAATGTCATCGGGACAGGATACCTCAGTGGTCAGAGCGCTCGCTTTCCCCCAGCCCTAGTTAAAGCAGCCTCGAGCGTGGTTGCCAATTGGATGGGTGACCGTTTTCGCGCCTTGGCTTCAGTTTAGTCCCCCAGTTCACCTAGCTGTAAATGGGTACCTGCCCTTTTTAGGGTCAAGGAATATAAAGCAGCGAGGGAGAAGAGATGGGCACCGCCCTCAATAGCTGGCGTCTAGAGAAGCTGAGGTCTCTGATGCCTCGTTCCCAAACGACCACACAGGTTATGGGACACCTTTACCATTACCTACTAATGTCATTCAATTCAATTCAAATACTTTATCATCTCAGAGAAATTCATGCAGGTTACAAGCCATACATAAAAATAGTAAACATGTAAACATAACATCATGAAAAAATACCACAACACTGTATCCCAACATCACCACGCCCCAAGCAACAAATAAAGTACCCACACATCAGCAATCCTTCAGCCAGTTATAAACTCACCTAAGTAAAATCACAAACACTTATGCCCACACCAGTATACCAACGTACCCAACCCCTCACACACACACACACACACACACACACACACACACACACACACACACACACACACACACACACACACACACACACACACACACACACACACAACACACCACAACAGTGGAAACTTTCGTACCTACATTTTTATTGAACAAAGTTATTGTTAACACATGTATGATAAGACAAATATCAACTGAAATGTCAACTCTATATTAGTAAAATATCAAACACAGTCTAAAATAATAACAAGCGCACACATTTTTATGACATTAACCAAATTAATACAAGCAGTTGTATGATAACATCAAGCTCAGTAAAACTAATACTTTATTTCATTAAGATATTGAACACAATCTGAAATAAAAAAGATAGCCTTTCATATGCTTCCTAATATCCCATCTCTTGTCTACCTGAGCTTTGTCAATCTTGCCCACCTCCCCCCCTTCCTCCATTCCCTTCATCTCTCTCTCTCTCTCTCTCTCTCTCTCTCTCTCTCTCTCTCTCTCTCTCTCTCTCTCTCCTCTCTCTCTCTCTCTCTCTCTCTCTCTCTCTCTCTCTCTCTCTCTCTCTCTCTCTCCAAATGTATGATTTATATCACATGTATAATTTTTGACAGATCGTGGTGAATTGATGTTTTCAGTTGTTTATTTCATCTTGTTCTCTTATTTGCTCTTTACCTATTAACACTTTTCTATTCTTCCATTATCAAAATCTTTTTATTGCGACTTCTGATTTTTGTCTTCTGATCGAGTGCATTTTTATTACCTTATCATATATAGTGTCCTTATTCTTGTGTGTTGTTTGGCACTGCTTGGAGTTTTATGGTTTAGTATCTTTCATCTTGATGTATCCCTGAAAAGGGCGGGGACTGGATGTAAAAAAGCACACGAGTGCTTATCTATTATCCTCGAATAAAATACTTTGCCTTGCCTTGCCTTTGCCTTGCCTTGCCTTGCCTCTCTCTCTCTCTCTCTCTCTCTCTCTCTCTCTCTCTCTCTCTCTCTCTTCTCTCTCTCTCTCTCTCTCTCTCTCTCTCTCTCTCTCTCTCTCTCTCTCTCCTCGATATAAAAGAATAAATTAAAAAAAATAAATAAAAAAAATCTCTCTCTCTCTCTCTCTCCTCTCTCTCTCTCTCTCTCTCTCTCTCTCTCTCTCTCTCTCTCTCTCTCTCTCTCTCTCTCCCCTCTCTCTCTCTCCTCTCTCTCCTCTCTCTCCTCTCTCTCCTCTCT
>CM060339.1:39232507-39240007 GCA_030674155.1 Stramonita haemastoma | reverse complement strand
ATTTCTGTAAGCAGCTCTTGCTTTGTTGATGCGGTTTTTGATGTCACTGCTTGCTCCGCCATCATGCCTGACAATACTCCCAAGGTATGTGAACTCTTCAGTTGTTGGCAGATCTTCTCCGTTCACTGTGACAGGAGAGGGATTCTGAACGTTTAGCATCATCACCTCTGTCTTCTTCTGGCTGATTTTCAGGCCTACTTGCTGGGCAAAAGTGTTGAGACGGGATGTCTTCTCCTGGATATGATGGTGGGTGTGTGAGAGCAGTGCCAGATCGTCAGCAAAATCTAGGTCTTCAAGTGTTGTGAAAGGGGTCCATCTGATGCCCCGCGGCTGGTCAGCTGTTGTCTGTCTCATCACCCAGTCGATTGTCAGGTTGAATAGCAGTGCCGACATGGGGCAGCCTTGTCTGACGCCGGTCTTTACACTGAAGCTGGTTTCACTGTTTCCTACTCTGCATGTGAAGTTTTTGTAGAAGCTCTTAATGACTTGTACAATCTCCTGCGGTATTCCATATGCTCGGAGTATGCACCATAGACTTTTTCGATGTATGCTGTCAAAGGCTTTCTCAAAGTCTACAAAGTTGATGTACAGCTGTCTCTGCCATTCCGTGCACTGTTCGATGATGTTGCGCAGGGTAAAGATCTGATCTGTGCATCCTCTTCCTGGTCGAAAACCTGCCTGTTCTTTTCTGAGTTGTTGGTCCACTGCTTCTGAGATTCGTTTAATTATTATTTTTGCTAGGATCTTGCTGGGAATAGATAGCAGAGTGATTCCTCTCCAATTGTTACAGTTGCTCAGGGCTCCTTTCTTTGGGATCTTCACGATGACTCCTTTTGTCCAGTCTTCTGGTAGCTGTTTCTCCTCCCATATAGCTGTAAAGAGTGGTTGTAGCACCGTGGCTGCAAACTCTGTGTCTGCTTTGAAGAGCTCTGCATTTAGGTTGTCCTGGCCAGGGGCTTTTCCGTTCTTGAGAGATCTGATGGCTGTTATAATTTCTTTCTTCTCTGGTGGAGTGGTGTTAACACTGAGGTCGGCATCAGGGTCTTGTACATCCGCCTCTTCAGTTGGTGGCGGTCTGTTGAGAACTTCGTTGAAATGTTCTGCCCATCTAGCATCTTGTTCTGCTTCTGTGGTAAGGAGTCGGCCCTGTTTGTCTTCAATCGGCGTCTCGGTGTTTCCCCGGTATTTGCCACTGACGATTTTGGTGATCTTAAACACCTGTCCTTGTTCTCCTTTGGCGGCGGCCTCTTCTGCTTGGCTTGCAATATCATCCAAGTAGGCTCGTTTGTCTGCTCTTGCCATCTTCTTCACAGTTTGGTCTGCCTCTCTATACTGTTGTTTGAACCTCTCTCTTATTCTCTCGGACTTGGTTTCCAAAATTTTCTTCTTCAGTTCTCTCCTGTTCTCAATGGCCTGCCAGGTGTCTGTTGTGATCCACTTTTTCCTCTTCCTCTGTCTCTGTCCTAAGCATGTTTCGCTGGCTTGTGTGTAGGCTGTTTTGACTTGTTCCCACATGGTGTTAATACCAGTCATGTCCGGTTGTGCGTAATTTTCAGCATCCACCAGTGCTTGGAACTTGTTTTTCAGCTGAAGGATGAAAGCACTCTTTGCTTTGGTGTCACGCAGCTTCTCCACATCAAACTGTTGTTGTCTCAGTTTCCTAGATATATTTTTCCTCAGCTTTACTTTGAGGATGGCAGTGACAAGGTGGTGGTCACTGCCAACATCAGCTCCCCTCTTTACTCTTACATCTAGCAGCGATCTTCTCCATGTCCCATTGATCATTAGGTGGTCGATCTGGTTCTTGTCTCTTCCATTGGGGGAGCACCAGGTAAGCTTGTGGATATCAGGGTGTGTAAACAGTGTCCCTCCAATAATGAGGCTGTTTGTCATGCAGAGTTCCACCAGTCTCTCTCCGTTGTCATTCATGGTGCCACATCCTTCCTTTCCCATGGCTCTTTCTTGGCCTATGTTGTTATTTCCAACTTTTGCGTTCATGTCGCCCATTACAATCTTCATGTCATGGCTTGGGATATCTTCCAGTTCTGCTTGTAGTTGTGCATAGAATTCGTCTTTGTCTTCTTCTGCACTGTCGTTAGTTGGTGCATAGCATTGGATGATAGTGGTGTTAATGTGTCTCCCCTTCATTCTTATCTTCATCAACCTGTTGTTGATAGGTTTCCACTCCATCAGGCACTTCTCTATTCCTTTCTTCATGATGATGGCTACTCCTTCACGGTGCTGGTTGTCCCTTCTGCCGCTGTACAGCACTGTCTCTCCTGTGTTGGTTTTGCATCTGCCTGATCCTGTCCATCGGCTCTCGCTGACTCCTAGGATGTGTAGGTTGTTGCGTTTCATTTCTGCTGTAACTTGCGCCAGTTTTCCTGTCTCGTACATCGTTCTAACATTCCAGAATCCAATTCTGGTTTTGGTTTTGGTGCTCAAGACTTCCATCTTCCTGCCAGTGGCTTCCTCTCGGCTTTCACCACTGCCATTCATACGAGTATCTTTCGATGACTCTGGAAGCCCGTCGCACCCAGTAGTGTAGAATTTCTTTGTTGCTGTTTCTGTAACAATCTTTTTTTTTTACAGAACGGGGTTGTTAGCCCTGTGTCCAACCCCCTACCTGGGGGAGTGGTGCCACCTTAGTCGCCTCTTACGACATGCCTGGCTGGCGGGCAGGGACCCTATTCTTGTTATGCTCGCTTTGCAAGCATTCCCCGGGAGTCCCACGGGGGACTGGAAGAGGTGAGCCAATTCAAATACTTAGGCTCCATCCTAACAAAAGATGGCACATCAAACAATGAAGTGAAAGCTCGCATTGCAACAGCAACATCTGCTCCAGTCAGACTCGAGGGGATCATCAGAAGCAACATCAGCTTCTGCACCAAATACCACCTCTACAAATCCCTCGTGATATCTATCCTCTTATATGGCTGTGAATCATGGACTCTGACAGCAGAGCTAGAGAGGAGAATCCAAGCATTCGAGAACAAGAGCCACAGAAGACTCCTCAAAATATCATACAAAGAACACAAGACTAACAACTATGCGAAAGAAAAAATAAAAAAGCGTGTGGGCCCCCAAGAACCTTTGCTCTCCACCATAAAGAGGAGAAAGCTGATGTGGTTTGGTTACACCACAAGACACAACACCTTAGCAAAAACTATCTTGCAAGGAACAGTCGAGGGCAAGAGAAGAAGAGGCCGCCAAAAGAAATCATGGGTTGACAACATCAAAGACTGGACTGCCCAACCCCTGCAACACCTCCTACTAGCCACACAGGATCGTGAAGCATGGAAAAAGATCTCTGTTGCGTCTTCTCTCATGTTCCCCCTACGTCCTTTGGGACATGGGACTGAGTGAGTGAGTGAATGGCATAAGCACTCTTGTGTATTTTATGGTTCTACTCAGGTTGGCATCGATGTTATACAACCTCATGGTTGTGCACAGGGCTGCATGCCAGACTCTGTCGACAGCCTTCTTAAAGTCCACAACATCTTGTTGTTGGTGTTGCAAGTATTTCTCACAGAGTATTTTAAAATTGAAAATTTGTTCGGTTGTGTTCCATCTCGTTCTGAACTCTTCCTACTCTTCTTTAATAATCTCCTCAGCTTGAGGCTTTAGTCTGTTCAGAAGGACTCTTAGATCACATTGCTTGGATGGCTGATCAGGCTAATAGTACGGTAGTTTTAGCAGAGTTGTAAGTTTCCTTTCTTTGGGAGAGTGATAATCAGGGGCTGTGTCCAAGGTGTTGGCCACTCCCCTGTCTCCCAGATATTATTGCAGATAGTAAGCAACACCTCTATCATGGTCTCTTCTCCTGCTGGGTCCAGTTCTGATGGAATGTGGTCGGTGGAGGGACATCTACCACCTTAGGGTCTCTTGTTGTTTGTGTGTGTACAGCTCAGAGCAGTACTCTGTCCACCTCTTTAAAATACCTTGATCTTCAGTGAGACATTTCCCTGCTTTGTCTGGGTTGGTGGTGGTTCTCTCTTGTTTTGAGCTTGTCAGGTCTTTCATTAGCTGGTAAGCTTTCTTGCTGTTGTTTTTCTGTAAGTTTTAATCAATAACTTTGCACTGGACACCTTGGGGGTCAGCGAGGTCAGATGGACCAGCACGGGAAAGATGAGACTGGCGTTAGGACATACCATTTTCTTCTCTGGAAGATCAGATGACCAGCACTCTGAGGGAGTAGCACTACTCCGCAATATAAAGACTGAAAAGACACTGCTAGAGTGGAAACCATTTGGACCAAGACTTTTGAAAGCAAGATTCCACTCCAAGTACACCAAGCTGACAGTGCTAGTACATAGTCTGCTACGCACCAACTGAAAACGCAGATGTAGAGGTCAAGGACGAGTTTTACGATCAGCTCCAAACAGCCGTGGAGAGCGTCCGCGCTCATGACATGTTGCTCATCCTTAGCGACTTGAATGCCGAAGTGGGCAGTGACAACACCGGGAGGGAGCATGTTATGGGCAAACATGGAATTGGTATCATCAACGATAATGGAGAGAAACTAGTGAACTTCTGTGAAGAGAACAGCCTGCTTATCGAAGGCACCCTTTTCCCACACAAACATATCCAGTGACCACACCCTTGTGTTGGCCGTCGTTGCCTTGAAGCTGCGTCAATCACAAGGAAGACAGGCACGTCAGCAAAGATTAGACTCTGGCAGGCTGAATGAGACGCTCACCAAACAAGCCTTTGCAGTAGAAGTGAGAAACAGATTTCAGGCACTGGGGAAACAGCAGGAGATAACAACAGACAACTTCAATCAGGTACTTCGGGAAACAGGAGAAAAAGTACTAGGCTTCCGACGAAAGAAGAAAGAAGAGTGGATCAAACAAGAAACCTGGAAAAAGATAGATGAGAGGAAGTTAACTAAGCAGAAGATCAATGACACCAGATCAGAACGCTTGAAAGAGCAGCACAGAAGAAGACATGCAGAACAGGACAAGGAGGTGAAGAAGATGACAAGAGCCGACAAGAAAGACTACACAGAGAAACTGACAGATGAGGCAGCAGGTAGAAATGATCTAAAGACGCTGTACAAGATCAACAAGCAGCTGAACAATGGGTTTAAAAACTGCGATGTGCCGGTGAAGGGCAAGTATGGAAAGATTGTTGAGGGAGAGGCAGGAAAACTACAGCGTTGGAGGGAACACTTTGAGTCGGTTCTGAACAGACCGGACCCCCCTCAGCTAGCAGACATCCAGCCCGGCAGATATAGACCTTGACATCTGCACCGATCCACCGAGCCTGGAAGAAGTGACAGCAGCAATCAAGGCAATGAAGAGCGGCAAGGCACCAAGGGCAGATGGTGTGACAGCAGAGATGTTAAAGGCAGAGATATGGATGTGATGGCTCCCATTCTGACAGATCTTCAGGCAGATTTGGGTAGAAGGTCAGATCCCTGAAGCATGGAAAACTGGTCTCATCTTCAAGTTGCCCAAAAAGGGAGATCTTGGAGACTGCAACAACTGGAGGGGCATAACACTTCTTAACCTCACCAGTAAGGCCTTCAGCAGGATTGTGCTGTCCAGATTGACGGCAGCCCTTGAGAAGGACCTCCGACCACAGCAAGCAGGTTTCCGCCCTGGGCGATCCTGCTCAGATCACATCTTCACTCTGCGCCAGATTCTGGAGCAGAGCAATGAGTGGAATACACTGCTGTACGTTAATTTCATTGACCTGGAGAAGGCGTTTGACAGCATCCACCGAAAGTCCTTATGGGAGATCTTAAGGCACTATGGAGTCCCTGCAAAACTTGTCCGGGTCATTGCAATGTTGTACAGCGACTTCAAATCCCAGGTGATCTGCAACACAGAGCTCACGGAAGCCTTCAGCGTCAGCACAGGAGTGAAGCAGGGCTGCATCCTATCACCGTTCCTCTTCATCCTGGCCATGGACTGGATTATGAAGAATTCCATGGATGGAGAGAGGAGAGGGATCAGATGGACAATGACAATGACAGCAACAAAAACGCTGGAAGATCTGGATTTTGCCGATGATATCGCCCTGCTTTCACACAGCCACCAAGACATGCAGGAAAAGACAGATGTCATGGCAACAACTGCTGGAAGCCTTGGCTTGAAAATCAGCACCAAGAAGATAAAGAACATGCGAATGCATGCCAGAGTCCAAGAGAACATCAGACTGAATGGGGATCAGATCGAGGAAGTAAATGACTTCACCTATCTTGGATCCACAATGTCAAACACAGGAAATGGGGAGGTGGAGATCCGGGCTCAACTTGTAAAAGCCAGCCATACCCACGTTTGGCGTGGCCGCTGACAATGTACGAAGTCGCCTTGTCGAGAGTGGAGAGGATTGAAAGAGCTTGCAACAACTACATCAGGAAGTGGCTTGACTACCTCGTACAACCAACACATCAGCTCTGTACAGGCAGAAAGGCGCGCTTCAGCTTCCTCTCACATCCATCATGGAGATCTACAAGGCAGGAAAGGTCAGGACAGTGATGATGTAGAGAGAGTCGAGGGATCAAGAGGTCAGTGACAAGCCACCAGAGGTCAAAACAGCAAAAAAATGGATGGCAGAGGATGAAACTGATAGGATCATCTCTTTACTGGAACATGGCGACATTGTTGGCCCAGCACAGACTAGCAGATTGGGGCTCGGCAACGGAGACTTCAGACCTTTCAGGAGTATGTCTCAACGTGACAGAAGAGCAGCTGTAACATAGCAGGTACAAAAGACAGAGGCAGAAAAACCAGAAGTCCATCTCATCCAGTGTGCTCAGCAGGGACAGGTGACCGCCTGGGAAGAACTTGTAGTCGAGAGAAAGATTGGCCAGAGTGGAATCTGGAAGTGGAACACGTCGAGACTTAGCTTTGTTCTCAGGTCCACCTACGACGTTCTGCCTTCGCCAGTGAACCTGGTCAGATGGAAAGTCCAGGAAGATGATAAGTGCAGGTGCGGCAAACGAGGAACGATGAAGCATACCCTCTCCAACTGCCAGCTGGCCCTGAACAGATACACCTGGAGGCACAACGAGGTGATCAAAGTGCTCACCGAGACAGCAAAGGAACAAGTGGAAGAGGAAAAGTATGCTCCAAGGAAACAGGGTCGGCGCGAGATACACTTTGTTCCGCAAGGCGCTAAAATTCCTGCCAGAAAAACACCAAGGAAGCCACAGAAGCACTGAGCAGTGGACAGTGGGAGGTGGCAGCAGATCTAGAGGGCTGCAAGAGATTCTTCCCCATTCCATCAACAAAAAAGCCTGACTTGGTGATATGGAATGAAGAAGAGAAAGAGGTGCACCTGGTGGAACTCACTGTGCCCCATGAAGACAACATCAGCACAGCACACGAGCGGAAAGGAGATCGCTTTGAGGCACTTGTTCAGGAATGTGAGGAGGCAGGATGGATAGCAACACATTTCCCTGTCGAAGTTGGCTGCAGAGGTTTCATTGCAATGAGCGTCAGAAAGTGGTTAAAAATGGCTGGACTTGGACCAAAGAAAGAGAACACCGTG
>CM060339.1:39127507-39217507 GCA_030674155.1 Stramonita haemastoma | reverse complement strand
GACTTCCATGTTAAAAGGACTAAGAACTTTTTAAAATAAAAAATAGAAGGATTAAAAAAAAGAAAAGCTAATTGATTCCTGCAGAACAAAACTCAAACTGTACAAGATCTGTATAGTGATACTATGGAAGTCAAACAAATTTATGAATATAAGTACCTATGTACTTTCATTGATGACAGTTAATCTACTTCTGCTAAGAGGAACGATGATGAAATCATAACAGCCATTCTTGTGCCTTTTTTTCTTCAAAGGGTTTCTAAAAATAATTTTAAAGTTTAGCACAATTTCAACAAATGTTTTATTGAGTCGGTAATTTCATTGTTCTTTTATCTGCTGGTATTAAAGCGCAAATGTCAAAAACTAAAACATATCGCCTTCAGCGCCTGAGCTTTATCACTGTTCTTGATTAGACCATTGATGCTGGGGGCAACAACAAAGTGAGAGGCTGTATGATCAGTGGCTTTCCCACTCATGGAATTCCACTTTACAGCTTAGTCTTTAGTGATCGACTATGACTCTCTGACTAGGAGGCTTGACTTGCACAGTTATTACGTGCTGCAGCCCTGGAGGCTAGTTGGCCTTTGGAGAACATCTCCAACGCCGACTGTCCTTATGCCCTCTTGGCCGAGAGAGTGGGGATGCACTGTGGGCAGGGAGTCTCCACTGTGATCACATTTCTGCACAGTTTCCGAAACAGCAGCTGCCTCCTCTGCTGTTTTGAAGGTCATCATCGAAAACGATGGACAAACAAACAACAACTGAACAGAATGGTAACACATTGTGGCTTGTGCAACAAAGAGACTGAATGACTTGTATCAATGTCGTGTGGAAGATAAAGCAAAATAAGTCCCGAGTAATGCTCTGCATGTGCTGCTAAACGTTTTGAGCTCTTCCAATCTCAATGGTGCTATAGACTATCCAAACTTCAAAGTTCTCTAGGATGAAGAAATTGGACAGCCACATCAGCGTACTTTATTAATGCAAACTTTATAATTATGTGACAGTTGATTCTGTTTACTGAACTCCTCCAATGCCCCAAAAGGAATCAAAGGCGAATTAAATCTTGAGTCTAAATGTTTATATACATCTGCCATTGGCAAAACTTGTCCATTATTGAGTCCATTTTTTCTTTTCTACCCAAACATCACCGTTTTCTAAATAAAAGGATAATGTTTTCTGACAGAATTATTTACTTTTAACTGTACACTTGTAGCAGCATGACATAGATATTCAATTGACTGTATAAACCACTGATGGTTTCAGACATCAATACAATATACGCTTCCATACACGCTTCTGCACATACATGTGCACACTCTTAAAGCGGTCCATGCCCATAGCTTCCCCCCCCCCCCCCTTTCTTTTTTGTCTGGAAGAAGGCACCCATCAGTCTCGGAAGACTATGGAGTTGCGCTCTAGTCTTCAGAGCACAAATCCTGGGTAAGTAAGTATGGAGGGCAAGCTGTTACCCATGTAGCAGACACCCCCCCCCCCCCTCTCCACGCCACTGGAATGATCCATTGGAAAGGCAATGACCTATACGAATCGTTCCAGTACCGTTGCAGGAGCCACCAGAACGTTGCCATATACAGCCCCGAGCCGCCTTCGGACTCCAACTCCCCAATTTTTCCTCAGGGATGGTGTCTAAACACGACACCTGTGTGCATGCTGGGTTTTTTTTTTTTTTTTTTTTTTTTTGTCATCGCTCCTACCGGCACACGATGGCCTGCTCTTCCGAAAGGCGGAACGGGGTTTTAACGTGTGCGCAAGATGTTCTGCATGTGTTCGCACACGGGGCCTCGGTTTGTAGTCTCTTCCTAATGACGTTGAATTTCAGTTCGATTTTTTCATCAAACTGGGAAGAAAGGGCGAGGCTGGGTACGAACCCAGAAACTCACGGTTTACATATTGGCAGGCGAACGTCTTAACCATCCTGCCACCTTCCTTCCTTGCCACCTTTTTTTTTTGGTCTAATATCACTGTTATGTGAACAGACATGAAATTGAAGACCAACATCAACACAACGTCGTCAGCCATAAGAAGGATGAATATTTCCATCATGTCACCAACAAGTTGTGGTCCCTGTTTTTCATTATTATTAACACTTTCTGCCGTCAATTAAGTAACCCTTTTGTTGTTGAGCTCTACAGAGCCAAACTGCTCTCAGACTTTAAACTCTTGGATGGTTTCCCACCTTGAACTACTTACTTTTACTCATAACACAACTCTGTGTGTGTGTGTGTGTGTGTGTGTGTGTGTGTGTGTGTGTGTGTGTGTGTGTGTGTGTGTGTGTGTGTGTGTGTGTGTGTGTGTGTGTGTGTGGTTGGCAGGCTCTTCAGTTGAAGTATTGTCACAGGCTAGATATGTCTTTGTGTGTGCATTAAAAAAAAAAAATTATTTATTCATATTTTTTATTTCTCTTGGTGGTTTCAGCTGTCAGAGTCCAACTTTCACAGCCATAGTGTATGGACATAACTAGGGACTTGAAGATTTTCATCAAAATTGTCATGATTTCAAGATTTTCATGCTTCAGACGCCTCCTTGGGATCTCGTGGAGGGATCACAAGACCAACGACTTTGTGCGGGGCCAAGTTACACGGCTGGCAGGCCCCCAGGAACCCCTCCTGTCAATATCAAAGAGGAGGAAGCTGTTTTGGTTTGGGCACGTCACCCGACACAACACGCTGCCCAAGACAGTTCTTCAAGGAACCTTGGAAGGGGAAAGACGAAGAGGAAGGCAACCCAAGAATTGGATGGACAACATCAAGGAGTGGACCGGGATGGACAGCGCAACGCTTATCCCCAGGGCAGAGGACCGGCCTGGATGGAGGAAAACAACGTCATCAACATCCTCATGTCTCCTCTACGACCATTTGGTCAGGAGAATGAGGTGAGGTGTGGAGGTTATTGATTGATTAATTTATTTATTCATTTATTCATTTGTTTATTTACTTATTCTTTTACATCGAGGATAATGGTATAAGCAGTCATGTGCTTTTTTACATCCAGTCCCCGTGTATATACAGTTTTGTAAATCTTGACATCTGTTCCCACCGGCACAAGATGACCTACTCTTAAGAAATGTGGAACATGATTTATAATAATAATAATAATAATAATAATAATAATAATAATAATAATAATAATAATAATAATAATAACAACAACTATAATAATAATGATGATAATGATAATAAGAATAATTATTATATGGGATTTATATAGCGCTGAATCTTTTAGAGTACACAAATCAAAGCGCTTTCATTCAAACTAGTCACGGGAATGCAACCGTTTACATATAAAATTAACAAATTACATGTCTACACACACACACACACACACACACACACACACACACACACACACACACACACACACACACACACACACACACGAGTCCATCCAAGATCTTCTGCGTGCGTTCACATGCGGGCGTCGGTTTGTAGTCTCACCCTATGTTTGTGTGTCTGGTCACTCAGTTTGTCACCACTCACAGGTAAAAGTATAGCATAATTACACGATAAAAGAACAAAACATTAATAGATATGACATGAGTTCATGTATGATAGTGCTGCGTAAGGAAACAATGCCAGCTGAAGTATTTCTCAATATCTATGTGCAATGATACTTCACGAATGTGTCACATAATGTGCCCATAACACCTTTTATTTTATTATGTATTGAGGAGACAAAAGCTTTGTTTAATTGATTATATCTATCTATCTATCTCTCTCTCTCTCCCTCTCTCTCTCTCTCTCTCTCTCTCTCTCTCTCTCTCTCTCTCTCTCTCTCTCTCGGGGGGTGAACTCGAGTTCACAGCTGCAGTAGGACGTGTTTTATTCATGCTCTCTGCAATTAATGACGTTTTTGCTAATTAAGCAAGACAGTTAATTACTAGTGACTGTTGCATGGTACCATCAAGATGCCAACAACAGCACTAACACACAGACAAAAAACTGGACAATTCTACGGCATAGCAGTGCAGAAATCAGGAAAAAGAAGAAAACAAAACAGAAACAGGCCACTGGCCCAGCCATGTTCAATGTCAACAGAAGTGACAGGCTGCTGTATTTCTATGACAGCTACTGCTCTCTACTGCCTGTTTTTCGTCCTGCTCTTGTTGAGTGGGGACATTGAACTGAACCCAGGACCCAGGAATTATGGAACAGCCTACAATACCTACAATGACTACAATGACTACAATGACTTTAATGAGTACAACTATTTCTCTTACTTTATGCAACAGGTACAAATGTCTTTGGACAACAAATTTTCAGACTTCATGAACTTTCTTCAAACCCACGCTGATGATGTTTGTCACAAAGTAGATGAGAAACTGGAAAAACTGGAAAATTCCTTCAGTCGCTTAGCTGCAGACTTCTACGCCCTTCAGGAAGGAATGCAGGAAGACAGAGAAGACATCCACCAAATCAAGCAAAGCCAAAGTTACCAACAAGAACGGATGGACAGAATAGAGCAGGAATTAGAGCAATTACAGAAGGATTCCCGACAGTGCACGCTGAAGCTGATTGGTGTCAGAGAAGAGGAGCATGAAACCACTCAGACCAGTCTTCAGATTGTCGTTGATCTGCTCAACGAGTTTTCATCGTCACGGACATGGCATGAAGACGACATCGAAAGGTGTTATCGTGTGGGAGCCAGACGAACACACCGAGATCCTCCGCGGCCACTGATTGTCCGTATGCACAGATGGGGGGACAAGATGAAAATCCTTACCGACAAAGTGTTGAGAGATCTCCTCCGGCGTGAAAACATCAGGATCACTGCAGATCTAACAGTTCGCCAACGGGAGGAAGTGGAGCACCATCGTCAGCAGGGCAAGCTTGCCTACTTCAGAGCAGGCCGCCTGCAAGTGGAAGATCCCCACCAACGACCCCCCACGTACAGCGGAAACCACCAGAGGGATCAGCAGACGTATCGCCACAGGACCAGAGAGGAACTGGACTCCAGACACTGGCGTACGGCATACAGCAGCCCAGAAGAGTCCGTTCCATCCAGAGACAGACCAGGGCAGAGGGAACAACACCCAGCCTCCCACTGGGAAAGAAGTTGGAGACAGTCAAATAACACCCATGAGACGTTTTGGATGTCTCAATCCCGCCAGACTTCAGGGTCCACCTCCTTTGAAACTCCTGGGCCTTACATGGAGGAGGTACCCATCGCTCCTGGCACGCGTCTCTACAGTGAGGTGTTGACTGGTGCTGCATCGGTCTCTGAGGGAGCTGCGGAGGAGCCAGGCCCATCTCCTTCCCCCACCCGGAGGAAGGCTGCAGAGGTCACCAGTGTCCAGGGGCCGAGTCCAGCGCAGGAGGCAGTGGAGCAGGTCGGCCCTCAGCGCCAGGAGGCAGTGTGTGAGCAGCGCAGAACCCGGCCCTGTCCCGCTGTCTGGGGCCCTGCCGGCTCCGAGCCTGCTCTCTCTTCAGCACCAGGGGCTGGGGAGCGTCGGGAGAGGGGTGTGGTGCCTGAGGACGAGCATGCTCTGCAGAGAGGCAGAGACAGAGAAACGACACCACCGATGGCAGTTCCCTCCCTTCCCCCCTCCAACCAGGGATTGACACCGACAGCAGTCCCCTCCCTTCCCCCATCCACCCAGGAATTGTTGTTTGGCCCCCATCCTTCCCCGACTAGCTCCAGAGACAGTAACAAGGGTGGAGAAGTGCATGCGATGGAACTGAGTGCGGGTGCACCGCTTGGTGCAGGGCAGCAGTCTGGGGATTCCCCAGATCGGCCACAACAAGGCAGCCCACCTGTACTGAACATTGGAGACCGGCAGAGCAATAGTGCATGCAACTTAAGTGACAACAACTCACAACAAACCTTCACAGACAGACAGACACGCAGAACACAGGCAAGACTGCCAACTACCTGGATGAGTGCTAACCACTGCAAAAACAAAAACAAGAAACAAGCTCCAAAGCCAAGGGTTTCAAAGAAAAAGAAATGACGTCAAGGTCATGACCTCAGGACGATGAGAGATAGCGTTAGTAAGCCCCCACGTCAGTGTACAATACTGGCCTGGAATGTGGAAGGCTTGGCCTCAAAACTAAAAGACAGTTCATTTATATCTTTTGTATCACAGTATGATTTTGTTTGTTTCACTGAAACTTTTATGAAAGATTTTTGTTCAGACATATTCTCTTTTTATACCTCTTTTCATGCTCCAGCACAGAAATTTTCAAAACAAGGAAGAAATAGTGGAGGGGTAATTGTTCTTGTAAAAAATGAATTTATGAACTTTGTTAAAGATGTTTCATTTCCCTATAACAACATGATCATTCTGCAACTGTCTAACAAACTGTTTGGTACGTTGTCTGATGTTTTTATGATATGTACATATCTGAATCCAACTGACAGCCCTTTTTATGACAACAGCGATTTCACAGATGGTGTTTCAATGCTTGAACGTTGTATGTTAGATATTGTTGAAAATAATGATGATGCACAGTTTATTGTATGCGGTGATCTGAATGCACGAACAGCAAACAAACAGCCATGGTATTTTGATGGGGATTCATTTTGCTTTGAGCGAGACGAATCCCTTAGTTTTGCAACTCTTTCCAATACTGATGTGTCCACTGTTCCACTTAGACATTCACAAGATCACAGTCAAAACAGTTACGGAAAAAATTTGCTATGTTTGTGTACAAGTTTTGATCTGTATATATTAAATGGTTCTACTGCAGGTGACAGAAATGGCTCCTTTACATTTATTTCTAATAATGGTAACAGTGTCATAGATTACTTTTTATTTTCTTGTTCGCTTTGTTCAGTTCCTTGTGACATGCATGTCAATGAACGAATTGATTCTAAACATATGCCCATTGTCTGTTTTGCTTTGTGCAATGCCAATATTGAGCAGCCGAGGGATAAAAGTGTTTGTTTTGATAAACTTGTATGGTCGCAGGACAAACAAGAAACTTTCCTAAACAATCTCGAGTCGCTTGATAACCAACAGAAGTTAGAAGAAGCCTACCTACTCATTGATTCCAACATTAATAATTCTGTAAATGTGTTCACTAGTATGCTGTCATCTGCTGCTTCCTGCTTTAGGAAAACATTTGGGGGAGGGAGAAAGAAAGGGAGTGCATGGTTTGATGGGGAATGCCTGCATGCGCGAAGGTTTACTCGGTCTGCTCTCCGCATTTATTTACGCACTCAGTCTCCACGGGATAGGGTAACGTACTGTAAAACCCGTAAAAATTACAAGAAACTTTTAGCCTCCAAAGAGAAGGAATACAAAAGAAAAAGTAGAGAGGAACTTGTAAACAGTATGAACGATTCAGTAAAGTTTTGGGGACACATTAAGAAACTCTCAAGAAAAACCTCTGAGATAGGCAATATAGATATGGCACAATGGATAGAACACTTTAAGGGGCTTTTTGGGGAGGAGGGAGGGGAACAGGAAGAAGTAATTGACAGCAGTGCAAGCTTATTTGACTCTGAACAAATTCCGGAGGATGTTATGGAATTAAACTCAGAGATAACAGAGGAAGAAATAATTAAGGCTATTAAACATCTGAAACACAACAAAGCTGCTGGCCTTGATGGGGTTATCCCTGAAATTTTTAAGTCAGTGATAAATCATAAAAGAATAATATCCTTTCTGGTACATCTGTTTAACAAGATTTTTTCCTCTGGACTTTACCCACAATCTTGGACAGAAGCTATCATCCACCCCATACATAAGAAAGGAAACATTCATAATCCAGATAACTATAGAGGCATCTCATTATTGAACATCTGTAGTAAACTCCTAAGCTATATAATCAATAAACGTTTATCAACTTTTGTAGAAAACAGAAATATTCTTGGTGAAATACAAGCAGGTTTTCGAAAAGATCATTCCACAATAGATCATATTTTTACATTATATGCTATTATCCAAAGACAGCTCATAAGAAACAAAAAATTATATGTTGCTTTCATTGACTTTAGGAAGGCTTTCGACCTTATTTCTTTAAGCAAACTCTGGCGGATTCTGGAAAAAAATGGTGTAAATGGTAATATATTGAAAACATTACAGAGTATGTATGCAACTGTAAAAGCCTGGATTCGTTTTGGGACCAAGATATCAGAAGCCATATCCTGTTTCAAAGGCTTAAAACAAGGTGAAATAACTAGCCCTCTTTTATTTTCATTGTTCATTAACGAGTTAGCCCAGGATGTCATTAAAAATGGAAAACATGGCATTCAGCTTTATCCTGATCCACTAGAAATTTTCATTTTATTATTTGCTGACGACATTGTTTTGATATCTGACAGTGTTTCAGGCTTACAAAACCAGTTAAATGTTCTAGCAAGTCAATCCATAAAACTAGATTTGCATGTAAATCTTGATAAATCGAACATTGTAATATTTAGAAATGGTGGATATGTTGCTAAGAAAGAGGTTTGGCTCTACAAAGGAAAAGAAATATCTATCGTAAAATCCTATAAGTACCTGGGCTTGTTCCTTTCTACTAGAATAGCATACAGTAAAGCAGTCCGTGAGCTCTCGTGTAAAGCTAGAAAAGGGGTAATCAACATTTTCAGAATTCTATGGAAGCTGGGGGATTTTTCAGCAGACATTTTTGTCAAACTTTTTGATTCCCAAATTAAACCAATTCTATTGTATGGAGCAGAAATATGGGGCCTGTCTCAACAGAAGTCAGTGGAGAATGTCCACACGTTTGCTCTGAAAAAACTGTTAAACGTAAGCCCCAGAACCCCAAATGACATGGTTTACAGTGAAACTGGTCGATACCCATTATATATTTCTAGCTATATATCTACGATCAGATATTGGCTGCGTTTAACAGAGTTAGAAGAAACTAGACTTCCAAAAAAAGCCTACAACATGCTTTTGTCCCTCCATAATGATGGTAAAATGTGTTGGGTATCACATATTTGCAAAATGTTATATGAGACCGGTTTTGGATTTGTATGGGAAAACCAAGGTGTTACTAACCATAAAGCTTTCTTACGACAGCTTAGACAAAGATTAGTAGATTGTTTCTTTCAAAAGTGGAATGAACATATTAACAATAGCACTCGATTCAGTGTGTACCGTACATTTAAATCATCTGTATCTATGGAAACATACTTTACCTTGGTGCCTAACAAGCATATTCGTGACATTCTAATCAGATTCAGACTAGGAATATCAGACCTACAGACGCACAGAAAGCGCTACACAGCCACTTCTGAACAAGATCTCCAGTGTACTTTTTGCCACAGCGCGATAGAAACAGAACTGCACTTTCTCTTGTATTGTAATGTCCTAAGTGACCTACGAGTAAAATTTATCCCCAAAAAATATCGTATGTATCCATCGCTAACTTCATTCCATAGATTAATGCAAGATGATTCGTGTGTCCATGATCTGGGCAGATTTATTTATCATTCCAACAAACGCCGATAATGTCATCATGAAATCTTGTGCTATGTTCTTCGAGTAATTGATGCTGATTTCAAAATATCCTTTTGTATTAATATAATGCTCTATTCAAAGTATCCAATCATACATGATTACTTATGGATTTGTAACGGGTTGAATTGCCTATACAATTAAATTCTTGAGTTCTTGAGTTCTTGAGTTCTTGAGTTCTCTCTCTCTCTCCTCTCTCTCTCTCTCTCTCTCTCTCTCTCTCTCTCTCTCTCTCTCTCTCTCTCTCTCTCTCTCTCTCTCTCTCTCTCTCTCTCTCTCTCTCTCTATATATATATATATATAGTTCTTACGAAAACAAGTCACATTCATTCAATGCCTGACCTTTATACTGCAGTTTATATCTGTATGTGCTAACCACCCGTTTGGTATGTGCACAGAAGTGTATTATCATATATGAGTGCTACAGTGACCACAGTGTCAGCGCAAAGATGTGACAAATACAAAACAACACATAACTTCTGTCAACCTGCAAAATTTTAATCTTGGCATTCTCTACAGTAGTCATTATGACGATTCTGGGACATATTACATCACAGAAAGTGACATGATAGCCTAGTGGTCAGAACATTGCGCTCGCAATTTGACGACCCCGGGTTCGATTCCCGTTCGAGGGGATTTTTCCCCTGGGGTTAACATCAGTGCTGACTCCACTATCCCTAAAAGATCTTCGGAAGAGACTATAAACCGAGGCCCCTTGTGCGAACGCACGCAGAGCATCTTGCGCACACGTTAAATCCTGTTCCGCTTTTCTAAAGAGTAGGCCATCGTGTGCCGGTGGGAACAGATGACAAGATTTACAAAACTGCATACGCACGGGGACTGAATGTAAGAAAAAGCACATGATTGCTTATTCTGTTATCCTCGATATAAAAGAATAAATGACAAAAAAAACACGAAAATTATGGCTGTGTCAGGGGTGAATCCATTGTAGTCACCTGTCCCACCTTGGAACACTGATGACCTAATTATCTATTTCCCTCTTCCTGTGTTCTTTTCACAAGTGTACCTTTTTGTTTCTGCCAGTGCAGTTTCAAAGGAAAAATGCGGTGAACACAGAGAAAAAAGTCAAAGGCATCAGTTTATAAGCGCCCATGCTGCGGACCTGCTGGGAAGAGAACAAAGTATCCACACTCAGTTTGTGTAGCACAGGTCAATACACTTGCAGAAATGCACCCAGTGGCACGTATTTTGAGGGGGGGGGGGGTCACTCTTCCTCTTAGTTGTATCATTTCCTTCCTCATCTTCCTTTTTGAACTTTTGATACTTGACTCACTGAACATATTACATTCAAATTTGTTTTGTTTTTTTACCAATACAATAGCATTCAATTTATCTCTGATCAATCAGAGAACATGTCTGCTACCAAAAGAAGACACCATTTGTTTTGTCAAGCTGCTGTGTGTGAATAGCCTTGATATGGGGGGCTGTGCTTCCCTCCCTCCCTCCCTCCCTCCTTCCCCTCCCAACTATGAACACATTAGGGGTCAGCAGCATTTACCAGTGGCTCAATCTGAAACTTTCTCTGCATCCCCCAACCAAGTTACAGACACATTGTGTGAAAACTTTGAAATATAAGTGTGATAGAAAAGCACTGTCCGAATGGTCAGCACCAACGCTTGGCTGCAGTTGTAATGGAATGGTCAGGTGCCCGCCACTGGTGCTGCCTACGTCATTATGGGGACGGGATAGCATAATGGTCAGAACATTGCACTGGCAATCTGTCGACCTGAGTTCGACTCCCGTTGGAGGGATTTTTCCCTGGAGTTAACATCTGTGCTGACTCCACTCTCCCCAAAAGTCCGGATGAGACTGTAAACCGAGGTCCCGTGTGTGAACGCACGCAGAACATCTTGCGCACACGTTAAATCCTGTTCCGCTTTTCGTAAGAGTAGGCCATCGTGTGCCGGTGGGAACAGATGACAATATTTACAAAAACTGCGTGCACACGGGGACCAGATGAAAAAAAAGCACATGATTGCTTATTCTGTTATCCTCGATATTAAAGAATAAACAAAATAAAGAAATAAAATAATAAATTAAGGGGTCAAGATAGTAAGAAGAAAACAAAGTGGGACTGCACACATCACCCTGTTTTACACCCGAAGTGCACTGAATGAATACATTCAGTCAACTTACTTCCGCATCCAACTCTAGCTTCGATGAGAACTGTATAATGTCCATAATGCCAACCCAGTTTTTAATCAACAGAATAGGCCAAAGTATTGTTCTTTTGACAATATCAACAGATTTTTTTCAAAGTTTATAAAAGCAACATAGAACGTTCTGTCTGTTCAAAGGTCATCAAAGAATTTCTAATGCATGGTCTGTGGGTGAGTAGTTAGGCAATAGTTTAGCCTGCGAAAAAAAATCAACTGTAAAATCATTTTTTTCAGTCCATTCTTGAAGTCTGCAATTATGATTTTCTTCAATCCATTCTTGAAGTCTGCAATTATGATTTTTTCAATCCATTCTTGAAGTCTGCAGCTATTTTTCTTTAGTCCATTCTGGAAGTGTGTAATTATTTTTCAGCGGGTGGCTGAGGTCTGCCAAGTCATGTGTCAGTGAATGCTGAGGATGGCACACATCTGATGGTCAGTTGAGATAGTGCTGTGTGCAGATTACGCTTTCTTGACCGCTGCTGTGTGTCAGTGCCTGTGCATTAGATTCTCTCTCTCTCTCTCTCTCTCTCTCTCTCTCTCTCTCTCTCTCTCTCTCTCTCTCTCTCTCTCTCTCTCTCTCTCTCTCTCTCTCTCTCTCTCTCTCTCTATGTATGTATGTATGTATGTATGTATGTATGTATGTATGTATGTATGTATGTATGTATGTATGTATGTATGTATGTATGTATGTGTGTGTGTGTGTGTGTGTGTGTGTGTGTGTGTGTGTGTGTGTGTGTGTGTGTGTGTGTGTGTGTGTGTGTGTGTGTGTGTGTGTGTAACCTACGTGTAGGAGTGAGTTTTACGTGTATTATTATCATACTATTATCACCATTGTTGATATTATTCTTATTGTCATCATTATAATCATTGTATAATCTTTAGTTCCTTCTGAGTTCATTTTGTTGTTATGAGTTGTAACAATGTTGTAGCTAATTATTTTTGGGTGGACTTTTCTTGATTGCTAAGTTGTTTATTTCATTATGTTTCTTTGGTTGCTCTTTATCTATTAACGCTTCTCTTTTCCTTTATATAATCAAAATCATTTTATTGTGGCTACTGATTTTCGTCTTCTGAAAGTGTGCATTTTTATTATCTTATTATATATAATGTCCTTATTCCTTTATGTTGTTTGGTACTGCATATAGTTTTACTGTTTAGTATCTTTTTATCTTGATGTTTTCCCTGAAAAGGGCGGGGACTGGATGTAAAAAAGCACATGAGTGCTTATCTATTATCCTCGAATAAAAGAATTTTGCCTTGCCTTGCCTTGCCTTGCCTTGCCTTCTCTCTCTCTCTCTCTCTCTCTCTCTCTCTCTCTCTCTCTCTCTCTCTCTCTCTCTCTCTCTCCTCTCTCCTCTCTCTCTCTCTCTCTCTCTCTCTCTCTCTCTCTCTCTCTCTCTCTCTCTCTCTCTCTCTCTCTCTCCTCTCTCTCACACTCACACACACACACACACACACACACACACACACACACACACACACACATTTCACTTCACTTCACTTCACTTCACTTCACTTCCCTGAAGAAAATGATGATTGCAGACTTCAAGAATTGAGGTTGTTGAATCATGTTAGTTAAACAATATTGGTGAAATGTTTATTTTTCTCTTTTTTTCCGTAGATAGATGGCTTGATGAAAAAAAGTAAATCAATGCTTCTTCAATGTACCATCTGGATAAAAAATTACTTGACTTCTCACACACACACACACACACACACACACACACACACACACACACACACACACACACACACACACACACACACACACACACACACACACACACACACACATGTATGTGTATACTGTAAATTCGCCTCCAATGCTGTGGCCAAAATTTTACATTTTTAGTTGTTTTTTTTTCTTTTACTTACTTATTTATTAATTAATGTATTTATTCGTCTTAAAAAAAAAGATATGTTGGTGTGTTTTTATGTGTGTGAATGTATGTGTGTGTTATTTTATTTTATTATGTATTCTTTCATATCCACAATAATGGAATAAGCACTCTTGATCAAACAAAAGCACTGAGGGTATGTTCTCAAAACGACTTTTTATTGCAAAATATCAGATGATCTGCAGCTTTTCTGTGGTGATAATTGAATACAAACAAATCAGAATCACTACAAATCATGAAAAAATGTACTTTTGGGTGCCAAAAATTCCTGCCATCTGCTATCATTATTGTCAGTAGTAGTAGTATTGTTATTATCATCGTCATCATCATTATTGTTGTTATCATTATTGTTATTGTTATTATTATTATTATTATTATTATTATTATTATTATTATTATTATTATTATTATTATTATTATTATTATTATTATTGTTGTTGTTGTTGTTGTTATTAACAGTCAGGTCAGAGGCTTCCTCTGCTACTGGTAACCATGTAACCCAGAACTACTTGCCACATGATTATGGGGAGTAAACCCAACCCAAATATCCAACTTGGAGAGGGATGGGCTCCGCCAGGTTCGATTTACCCATGACTCACTCATGGAGACAGCTATCAGAATCTCCATACCCGATCAGTTGTCGCCAGGGTTACCAAGGGCCATGCCTTCTGTTGCATATCAGAACAGAGGTAGAAAGTATGCTACTGGTGTACAATGCAACAAAATCCGTGCCAGAAACTACATCCCGTTTGGCACTTGGAATGTACAAACACTAAGAGCCACAGGAAAAGTGGAAGAACTAGCACATGAGATGGCCAGATACCAATGGCACAACCTTGGGCTCTGTGAAGTGAGGTGGAAAACCATGGGAGAAACAACGACCAAGGAAGTCACAAAATATGCTTCAGTGGAAAACACGATACGCATGAACATGGCGTGGGATTCCTCATTCATATCTGCTTGAGAGCAGTCTCCTTAAACATTACAGTAGTACAGGCATATGCCCCTGCATCAGACAGCACAGATGAAATAGGAGAATTCTATGACTGGCTACAAGGGGATCTAAATCGAATTTCCAAGAAAGACATCCTTGTTGTACAAGGTGACTGGAATGCCAAGGAGTAGATGCCCACAAGGACTGGGAGGGCATTTGTGGACCACACTGCAACAAAGAAACAAATGAAAAAGGCTTGAAACTCTTGGAATTTGTCAATAACAACAATCCCCAACCAGTGAATACAGTTGGACCACATAAAAAATCCAGAAAATGCACATGGCATAGCCCAAATGGTGAACACCACAACATTATCAATTACATGATGGTGAAGAGACAATTTAGGTCTGGTGTAAACATTGCACAAACACAAAGCTGTCCAGGAGCGGACATAGGGGAGTTATCATGATCTTGTAATGATGACATTCCGACTCCGTCTAAATAAAAAAAAAATCACAAGCAGAACAACATCAGGATCAAGATTGACCTTGAGAAGCTGCGTCTAAAAAAAAAATCACAAGCAGAACAACATCAGGATCAAGATTGACCTTGAGAAGCTGAAGGATCCAGAGGTAGCAGACATGTCTCAGGCAAGGATAGGTGGGAAGTTTGCAGCACTCACTCTAATAGACTCAGATGATATGGATATAGATACCTTGATGGATGGTTTCAACACAGCAGTGACTGAAACAGCAAGCAAACTTCTTAGCAAACATTGACCAGTCAAAAAACTTTTGGTTACACCTAATATCCTACAACTATGTGACAAATGTACAGAGTTGAAGAAAAATAAAAATGATTCAGAAGAAAGAGCAGAGTAATGATTAAAAGGCAATCAACAAAAGAATCAGAAAGTTCATGACAGAAGCAAAGGAGAAATGGATTGGTAAACAGTGCCAGAGCATTGAAGAAAACATCGAGAAAAACAACAGCAAAAAATCATATCAACCAGTAAAAGACCTGACTAGCACAACTTAGGTAAGAAGCTCAACAATCCAAGACAAAAGTGGGAAGTGCCTCACTGTTGACCAGGAAATTCTGAACAGATGGACAAAATACTGCTCCAACTTATATAACTACAAAACCACAGGAGATCTAGAAGTCCTCAATGTCCCCACAAGCACAGGTACAGGCAGCCATCATATCCTCTGAGAAGAAGTGGAGACAGCAGTTATATCGCTGAAAAGGGGGAAGTCAGCAGGTGCTGACAACACTCCAGCTGAATTGGTTCAAGCTGGAGGAGAAGCCATGATCAATCTCTACTAAAAATATGCAACAAGATCTGGCAGACAGGAAAATGGCCAACACCATGGACACAGTCACTCATCATCACTCTCCCCAAGAAAGGAAATCTTCAGCAGTGCCAGCATTACCGCACAATCAGCCTCATATGCCACCCAAGCAAGGTCATGTTAAAGATTATACTGAACAGACTGAAGCCACAAACAGAGACTATCATTGCTGAGGAAAAAGTAGGTTTCAGAGCAGGGCATAGCCTAACTGAACAGACATTCAGCCTTAGAATACTCTCTGGGTGGTTCCTTCAACACCAACAAGACATCTACCATTTATTTATTGATGTTAAGAAGGCATTCAATAGGTTGTGGCATGCAGCCTTGTGGGCAACCATGAATTTGTACAGCATCGATGCAAACTTGATCAGAGTCATCAAAGAGCTGCACAACTAGGCCACCAGTGCAATGTACTACAACAGCAACATTGGAGAGTGGTTTCGAACAACTCTTGAGGTAAGGCAGGGTTGTCTACTCTCACCCACTCTTTTCAACATCTTCCTTGAGAAAATCATGGCTGATGCACTGGAACACCATAAAGGATCAGTCAGCATTCATGGCAGAAAAATCACAAACCTCCGCTTTGAAGATGACATTGACGGACTAGCAGGATCCAAACAAGAGCTTGCCAGCCTAACAGAACACTTGAACAAGGCCTCTAAAACATATGGCATGGAAATCAGTGCAGAGAAGACCAAACTGATGGTCAATAATGCCAAGGGCATCAGTGCTGATATCAGGGTGAATGACCAGAAGCTGGAAACGATTAAAGATTCAAGTACTTAGGAGCCGTTGTATCAGACAAGGGGTTCAAGCCAGAGGTACTATGCAGGGTTCCACAGATAATAAAGCATTGTCAAAACTGAACACCATCTGGAGAGATAAAAATATTTACTCAACTCCAAGATCAGACTAATGCGCTCCCTTGTCATATCCTATTCCTGTATGCCTGTGAATTGTGGACCCTGACTGCTGATTTGGAGAGAAGAGTACAGGCGGTAGGTAGGAGATGCTTCTAGAGACACCTTGGTATCTCCTTCAGAGACCATATAAGCAGCAAAGATGTGCATATAGAATCCAGCAAACCATTTGTCCCTACGAAAACCCTCTATCAATCTTAAAGAAGCGTAAACTTAATTGGTACAGGCACTTTACAAGAGCAAAAGGACTTGCAAAAACAATACTGCAAGGCACTGTCCAAGGAAGAGGAAAAAGAAGCAGACTAAGGGAGAGATAGGAGGACAACATCAGCGAATAGACAGGCCTAGAACTAAAAAAAATTTGAGAAAGGCAGAACAGAGAGAGGAATGGAGGGAACTGGTTGTCAAGTCTACAGTTGTCAGATTAAGGGATAAATAGCAAGACGAACAGAAAGACAGAAAGACATACAAACAGATAGATAGATAGATAGATAGATAATAGATAGATAGATAGATAGATAGATAGATAGATAGATAGATAGATAGATAGATAGATAGATAGATAGATAGATAGATAGATAGATAGTATGCTAAATGCTAAATAAACAGGGAAAATAATATTCAAACTGGAACAACAACAATATAACTACAATGAATGCCCTTGGGGCTAACAATAAATTCTCAGCAATAGCAAACACTGACATGATATTATCCAGAACTTGTTTATGGGAAGTTTTGTGAAAACTAGGCAAGTAATGTTTTAAAGCCTTACATTTAAGTTCAATATGAGTGTTTAGAATATTATTGTATTTAAGATATTACATTTGTATAAGTCTTTGATGTGTGCTTTCAGAGACACTTTTCTCTGGTTAGAACCCATTTTACAAACTGTTCTTTGTTATAATTTTTCAAAGAACTTGTGTGAGGATGCTTGTTCTAACATGTTATATCCTTCTTGGATAGATAAAGAACACGTAGCTAAACGTTTCCAATTCTATTGCTTGTTCCTATTTTGCAGGCCCATCCACCCATTTGTTTTTGTACAAGCCTATGTATGAAGATACCCAAAGAAGGGTAACAAATAATTATGTCTCTAAAACTTTAGAGAAAAAAAGTGTACTGTATGTTTTATATTTGATATAAGTTTCGAATAATTTTTGCAATATGCAGATTTTATGGCAATAAAACTTATTTAGAATCCACACAAATTAAAACATGGAAAAAGCAATACAGATGGTCTAGAATGTATGTTAGGGCCATTAAAATTACAACAAGTTCCTCTGTGAGTATTGATCAGTTCACACAAATAAAATTTTATTTTTCTACTTTGAGTACTGGTACAATAGACTCTGAATCAATTTGGTAGTTGTTTAAAAGTGCACCACAAGTGAATATTTTAAAACAGCTACAGTAGTTTCCATGAATATAAAATATAACAGTACCTGTCAAAATATTTGCATTTTCATCCTTCTTCATGTCTGTTGAATCAATATCAAAATGTGCTAGATTCATTTCCCAAGGAGAAAAGTTGGAAGACTTTAGTGAGTCTACATTTATGTTATCAATTTCAGATTGCTTCTAAAGGTCACCAACAGAGGGGCCAATAGTCGTTACATAAAAAATAAAGCATTTACTGTACTTGTTCTGTAAAAAAAAGTATATCAGATTTTATTGTCACGTCTTCTGATGCAAAGTTTTTGGGTGTTGAACTTCTCAGTACATATTTTGTGCATGCACGGTTTTGGTATTTTTCTAATGTCAAACTCCTGTTTCAATTGTTGATTCTTAAAAAGGTATACCAGGAGTAAGCCTGTACAATTTGAAGTCTAGACTTTAAAGCATCCTCAATAAATATGTTTTGGAATAAAAAAGACTTTATGTCCATACAATGATTTAAATCTGATGACACATGTTTGCTTTAGTTAGTATATATTCAACATGGGCATTCCATGTTATTAAAACATGCATCTAAAACCTTAAGCATTTAGTAATGAATCATCTCACTTTAAATCTTAAACACTGGTAATCTATTCTGATCACTGCAGTTGTTTGATAACGCTATATGTGCCTTTTTGTGTAGAAAAAGTTGAGGCCACTTTCTATTACATACTGCACTGGTTTAGATTATTAAGTTGTTTTGATGTTTTTTTTCTGCTGTAATTCCAAGTGCTTTTTTGAAGTATTTTCTTTCAAAGTAAGGGTCATCCAAACACAAATTTTATCTGCAAATTGCACTAAAACTACATCCTTTGATATGTGTTTTGGAAGATCCTGTAACAATATGTTAAATAAAACTAGTGCTAATACAGAACCTTGCGGGAAGCCTAATTAAAATATTTTTCGAATTTGAATATGCATTTCTCACCATCACTTGGATTGATCTTTCACAAAATAAACTCTTGATGTAATGATAAAAGTTACCAAACAATCCAACTGACTGTAACTTACACATTATTCTTGCATGCCAGACATTACCGTTGGCCTTTCTTATATCGAAAAGTGTTGCTAGAACAATAACATTTTCTTTGAGCAATTGATGTTTAACACATGTTGTAAGCCTTACTAAATTGTCCATTGCAGAACTTCTTTTCCAAAAGCCTGCCTGACTAATTGGTATATCATTATTTTTTTCACAGTAATAGAGCAATTTTCTCAATACAATTCTCTCCATGAGCTTGCCTGTGTGAGAAGTTAATGAATTAGGCCTGTAACTTGCCATTTTTGTCTTAGGCTTTCCTCTTTTATGAACTGGTACAACTACAGTGTAGTACTAGCACTAATGTGAATTGGGTTACCTTGACCCTTGCTTTGGCAAAGAGTGTCAGGCTCTGAAAACAGCGTCAGCAGTATACACCTTCCTTCCTTGCTTCAGTGACTGTGTGTTCAGGTGTGTTCAGGTGATGGCTTCATACTGGTCTGACCTGTCTTCCATCCTTCCCCAGTGTCAGCACTGGGATGGTGCAACCTCCTATAGTAGACTGGTGATTGTGCTGTTATGACCACATGTCCTTGTGTCAACATGTCATTATGACCATGTGTCGTTGTGACCACGTGTTGATGTAACCACGTGTCATTGTGACCACGTGTTGTTCTGACAACATGTCGTTCTGACCACCACTGTCAGTTTTAACCTTGTGTGTGTGTGCGCGCGCGCGCACGCGTGGGCGTGTGTGTGTGTGTATGTGTGTTGTTGTTCTTCAATTTAAAGTCCTTCTACTAAATAGTGATATCAGACAGGCAAGTGTGTGTGTCTTCAATTTTATGTCCTTCCACATAAAGTGATACCGTGTGTGTGTGTGTGTGTGTGTGTGTGTGTGTGTGTGTGTGTGTGTGTGTGTGTGCGCGCGCGCGTGCGTGCGTGCGTGCTGGGCGCGTGTGGTGTGTACGTGTGTGAATGTGTCAGTGTGTATGTGTGTGTGCGTGCGTGCATGCCAGAGTGTGTGTGTATGTGTGTGTATGTGTGTGTGAGTGTGTGCGCGCTGGTGGGTGTGTTATGCTTTGACATTCTATGCTACAAAGTATTATAGAGAACCAAGGGGGGGAAATATATCTTCAAGTATCGTTTTGGAGTATAAGGGTAATAATTTTTTTTAAAAACCCTCACAATGCCTTCAAATTAAAAATAAAAGTAAACAAGAACTTAACTATTAACTAACAATAGGAACTATAACATGCAGAAAAATTTTGGATTTGGGATACATTTACACATACTGATGTATATAATGTGCCCAAAGTTGAGGGGGGGGACTAGAGCTATTGGAGAGGTATACAGAACAGGTCAAAAAGGAATTCCATTAAATTCCATTAAAACAAAATGATCAATAACATGAAGATACCAACTGAGCTGTGCAGCAGACATTCGGAAATTCTGCAAAGAAGTATATTATTGTTGAGGATGCTTTTAAGCGTTACAGATGATTCTAAAAAGCAGGGATCTTTCAATGTAATATAAATAAATACTTTAATTCAAGGACAACAAGTAAGCAGATGTTTAACACTAATTTGTTTTCCACACATGCATAGTATGTTCTTACAATATTTTGTACAAAGGGCATTTAGACGAAATCTATAGACTAAACTTGAGATTTGCCTGGAAACAGACATAGATGGATTTGCATAGAGGGGTTTGATGTGTTTTGCATTGAGGCAATTTTGAGAGTAATAGCTTTTCAAATTTTTCAATCTTTTAATTGCCTTATTGTAGGATGTATGCTTTAAAAGTTTATAACCCTCTCGAAGGTATAATGGGTTACTAACTAAAAGTGATCCTTCAGCATTGCATGCTCCTCTTCCGCAGTTCTATCCACCCACTCATTAGCAATAATGCCACAACGAGAAGGCACCCAACAAAATGTAACTCTAATGCCTTTCAGGGACAGTAGATTAACAACATGTCTGACTTCAGTCATCATTTTTAGTTGAGTACTTTGATTTAGGGAATTTAACGCATACAACACAGATTTAGAATCAACACATAGTGCCATTTTAAAATAATTCTGAGGTAATGAAACAAGATAATTCAGGGCCTTTAGTATGGCAAAGAGCTCTGCAGTAAAGATAGAAACCCTACTAATAATATGGTATTTTTTGTCAAAGTGAAGGGCTGGTATAACAAAAGTTGTTCCTACATGTCGTTATCAAGTTTTGATCCGTCTGTGTATACTCTTAAGTGGTCTAAATAGTGATTATCAATGTGCGAATTAACTACCTGGCAAGGATGTTAGGTGAATCGCTTTTCCATAGATTTGTATGGCATATGTCAAATATTGGCTTTTTCATTTCCCATTCAGGGGTATCTGAAAAAGAAGGTGTAACAGCGAGACTGTTTCCACTAATTTTAGAATCTTTAAACATAGCCGGGGTAAAAGTCTTTATTGATGTCAGTGATACAATTGACCTAGCTCGCTTTGCAAAGTCTTATGTCTGATCTTAAACTAACTTCTTTTAGTGAGAAATTTTCATTTGAATAAAATCTTAAGACATACATTGCAGTGCAAAGTTTCATGTGTTCATCAAGAGGTAGCACTCATGCTTCCATGTAAGAGCCTAAAGTACAGGCATGAAAAGGAACTTCCAGAGATAACTTGAGTGCTTTACTGTCTAGGCTTTGCAGTTTATTTAGCAAATATTGTGGGGCGCTAAAAAAATACCTCTTGTCCAAACGTTAGTCTTGAGCGCACTAAAGTGGTAGCTAAAGATATAAGAGATCTTGTGTCTTGCCCCCAGTGTTGTTTACATACAATTTTTAGAAAATTAAAACTCTGTCTTTCTTTATCTGGTATATAGCTGATATGGTTGTACCAGGACAATTTAGTGTTTAGAATAATGCCCAGAAATTTAACATGTTGGGTGTATTGCATTTTAGTGTCATTGGTAGTAAATAGAGGGAGTTTCTTAGGGTCATAACCTGAATTGAAAAGCATCATGTCTGTTTTTTTAAGCGACAAACTAAGCCCATTTTCTGTCATAAATGAGCTGATTTTATTCAGTTCACACTGGTAAAGTTTTGAGAGTTCGGAGTGGAGTGTTCCTTTTTATTGTTACCTTCATTCATAAGCAAATGTCATCAGCATATTGAACTACAACTGTTTTGTTTGACAATTGTTTTTGTAAATCAGCAATTAATATATTAAATAAAATAGGAACAATCAGTGATCCTACAGGTAAACCCATTTCCAGAGATCTTGCATTTGAATATGTTCCTTCTACTCTTATCTGAATAGATCTATCTGCCAGAAAATGCTTGATGAAATTAAACATACAACCCGAAATTCTAACAGTTTGTAATTCAATTAAAAGTTGATTATGCCATACTTGCTCATATGCTTTTTGTAATCAAAATATGTTGCAAGAATGCTTTTACTTCTGGCAAATTGTCGTTTAATTTGTGTCGTGAGTTTTACTAAATGTTCAATAGCTGAGCGAACTTTCCTGAATCCAGCTTGATTCACAGGAATGATATATTTTTCACAGAAATGAATAAGACGTCCTAAAATAATCCTTTCCATGAGTTTGCTTGTATGAGATGTTAGAGCTACAGTTCTGTAACTATTTTTTATCAATTCTTGGTTTTCCTTGCTTTTTAATCAGTACAACTGTAGATTGTTTCCAAATAAGTGGAAAATGACCTTCAGTCCAACACTTTTGGGAAAAAAGATATAAAAAGTTGACCCAATTTGGTGGAGGATGAGGTAACATTTCACTGGAAACTCCATCAAGTCCTACTGCTGTTTTCTTAGCACAGAGATTATCAAGGCAAGCTTTCACCTCTTGTAACTAAGGGGTGTGTTTACATAATGGGTTTGTAAGCAATCAAGATCTGAAGTGTTATATCTGTTGCTCAGTTCATGTTCCTCTCTAAATTTTCTTCTTTTTTTTTTGGACAAACCAGTTCTACAACTGTTGTTGGCAAACATTTCCACAAAAACTTCAGCTTTTTCAAAATTTGAAAGTAGATCTGAGTTCTCTAATCTAATGGGACACTGTGGTAAGCTAATCCCATTTCTCATTTCTTTTATTTTGTCCCACACTTTCTGCAAATCTTTGTGGTCAGACACCTCTGACATGCAAAATGATTACCAATATTCTTTCTTCGCCTGGGCAACAAATCTGTTAGATCTGTTTTTGGCTTTTTTCATTTCTGTATAATTTGATTCAGATTTATTCCTTAGATAAGCTATTAGTTTTAGTTTTGTTTCTTCTTTTGCTTTTTGACACTTATCATTCCACCATACATTACCAATATTTTTATGAGAACTTATTTGTTTATGTTTAGGAAAAGAATCACTTGCTGCAGATAAAACTGCATTTGTAAGGGATATATATAGACTATGGAAACATTGGCTATCCATATCTGGTGTGTTATAAGATAGCAGAAGATTTGCAAATTTTACACAGTTAGCATGTTTATAATTAAATCTGGGAACTTCGTCTTCTGTTGAATCTGTTTATAATGATCTTTGAGTTCCACTCTGGTCACAACTGGTAAATGATCGCTGTTGAGGGAATCAGTTAATGGATTCCACTGGGATTGTGGTACTAATTCAGGTGACACTAGGGTTAGGTCAATCACAGTTGCCCTGTGATTAGAATTGTCAGGTATGCCTGTAACACGACCATCATTTAAAAGACATAGAGAGGAATAAACTACATTTTCAACACAGGGATTTCTTGTGACAATTTCACAATCTTTCTCCCAGAAGGGTGAGTGAGCATTAAAGTCACCTACAATGATATACCTCTTGCCATGGTCTTCCTGTCATGTATGGAGCCAATCCCTGTTAACATCAGTGGGCCCTTGGGGCAAATAAACAGACACTATGGTTAACAATGAGGCATTAAATGGGATAGACACAGGGCAGGAATGTAAGTTAGAAATATGGAGTGGAGCAGGACTGGGGCATGTTGTGTATATCACCCCTTTACGCACATAAATGGCTGTGTTAATTTTGCCAGTGGTATCAGCCTGCTGATAGATCGGAGGATAGAAATAACCAGAGATTTTTGGTAGTTTTTCTCTTGTTATGTTTGATAACTGAATGGCTAAAATATCATAGTCGTTTTCTGCAAGATGTTGCACAAGATAGTCACAGTTTCTTTTCAGTGTCTGGCAATTCCATTGGAAAATTTGAACACTTTTTCCCATTATGAACTGATTGCTTAAATGATCAGAATTAACTTGGATTTAAACAAAGATAAAAAATAAAAAAAATAAGGAAGAAAAGAACAGCTAACCAAAACTCTCTAATATGATGATGACAGATTAGTCTGCAAATCAAAAAATCAATACTGAATACAATAATAAGATGAAACAGGGGAAAATACACTATAACAAAATATTCAATAGATTAGGTAGAGTCAGTAACAGGGAGCAAATAATTCCTCAGCAGGAAAAGATTTGGATAAAGTGGATAGTCTTCGGATGCAGAAAAGTTGGTTCATGGGGATGCCAGTTGATAATACTCAGACCAGTCATGGAAGTAATCGTAACTGGAGTACAGGCTTCTGTAGGGGTAAACTGGGTATGACTGAAGATGGTGGAGTCTGTGTGAGCAGATGGTTTCAGGGGAGTTTTCCACAAAAGGCGACCCACCTGCCTCCCTATGTTGCCAGCAAGGATGCTGGTACCTCTTGCACTAGGATAGATGCTGGCTCTGAGATGGTATGGATGAAAGTTGGAGTTTCTAACAAAGGTGATGTTGTCTGCCTGAAATAGCTCGGAAGTGACCATGGCATTGAATAGCTGTCCATTAACTTCTAGCTGTGTGTCTTTAACAGCTGTAGCTTTGCTGATAACAAAACGGGTTCGAGGATTTTTCTTGGCCAGTTCTCTAAGAGTGGTGACAAAGCTTCTGCTCAGATCAAGAGGGTCTTTAGATTTAAGATCATCAATCTTCAATGTGGCTGTGCACCACCACTGCATCAGGTTTAATAGTAGATGTGACAGCCTGCAGGGATTTTTGTACCTGGGAAAGAGTATGTGTTCTTTGCATGCAGGCATTTATGTCAAAGGACTGCCCAAGTCGTTTCTCTTCCACCTGGTTAAGGACTGAGTCTTGCAGAATAATGACTTGCAGAAAGTGTTCTTTGTTCTGCTTGGGGTGAGCTGTAGGTCTTTTCTTTTTGACGTCATTATTAGGATGATGTCAAAACCAAAAGACGTACTTACACTGGGGGTTGACTTGCCTTTCTGTAGTACTGTAGGCCTAGATTGTGGTTGGGGACTCAGCGTGTTGGATGCCTTAGGCCTAGTGGTGTCCGCCTGTCCTGTTCCTGTTCGTGGAGGGGAGCCAGCAACATCAGCGTAAGTACGGCTTGGTCTTTCCCTGTTGGTTTGAGTCCCTATGGTCACCATGGGAACGTGGTCAAGTCTAGTCTTCAGATTTTCTACTTGGTCGTTCAGCGTTTTTTCCAGTGACCAGAGGCGCTCACACAGCGTCACTATCATTATTTTGTGAGGTGAGCAATGGAGCTGTCGGACCTCTCTGCAGTCTGACTGAAGTTGTGGGCTGTCGGACTTGCTGGGCAGTCTTCAGGGACAGTTGCGTCCAGAGGCTGACTTGCCTTGCCGGTGCCTCAGTCCGATTTTTTCTTTGGGAATTTCTTGATTTGAGCAAACACGCCAGTTGTCAGCGTTCTGCGAGGTTGCTCTGATGGGAATGGCAGTAGCCCGCGTGGTCATACTGTGTCTTTTCATATTTGACACAGACATGCTAACTTTTTTCTGCTGGAAGAAACTAGCTGCTGAGTGTCTCCACCATTTTGTCACATGTGTGTGTGTGTGTGTGTGTGTGTGTGTGTGTGTGTGTGTGTGTGTGTGTGTGTGTGTGTTCGTATATTTTGTGCAAGTTTGTAGTTGTGGTTAAAATTATTCTCATTACATAAAGCAAAACTCTATGCTAAACATCAAATAAACAGGGAAGAGTAAAAGTGTGTGTGTGTGTGTGTGTGTGTGTGTGTGTGTGTGTGTGTGTGTGTGTGTGTGTGTGTGTACATGCATGCTTGTGGAAGGAGATGTTTGTTTAAGTATTGCTAGCATATAGGGTAGCATGGGGCAAGAGGCCTACTCGGGGTCAAACGCCTACCCCTACTATTTTTGAAATCACGTGATGCAGGGAGCCCTGTGATGCTTTACCAGCTTCCTTACATCAGCCCTTGTTTCTGGAAGAGAGGTGAATGCCGACACACTAAACGGTAAGTTTTACAACTCAAGTAATGTGTTTTGGCCTTATTTTAGTAATATTGTGCTTCCATTATATCTTGTGTAATTGCCCATACAGCAGATGAAACCCAATTTCTCTGTGTTCACTTGTAAAAGGGATCTATTAGCTTGCTTCAGCCGCCAAGCAAATCAAAACAGGATGCCACCATTTTGCTCATGTGACAGTATTATGATGTGTGTCAGGCTGGGGTCAAAGGCCCACTGTGGCACTGGGGCAAAACGCCTACACTGGGCCTCTTGCCCCATATGGTAGGCCTCTTGCCCCATTTCAAGCTATGAATGATGCATTGAGGAGTTATCCTTATGTGTCCGTGTATAAATGTACATCAAATAATTAGTTGGAAAAAAGAAAAAAAAAACAAGTAACTGACAGAATATTTTACAATTTTCTTCAGATATGGTTCGATCATACCAAAGGACATCTGAGAGGGGAAAGTATGGCGGAGAGAGTTTGTCAGCTGCATTGGAAGCTGTCAGCAATGGAGTTCCCCTCATTCGTGCCAGCAAGGAGTTTAGTGTTCCTGCACTTCGTGGACACCGAGACAAGACAGTGTCTTGTCCTGGGCGGTTGGTTTTCAGCCACTTGACTGTTCCTACTTCAAGACACTGAGGAGTGCATTCAATGCTGAAGCTGACAGCTGGATAGTGACAAACCCTGGACCACGCATAACGATCCACGACATGGCTAGACTCTCGGGAAAAGCCTCCCTCAGGACAGCTCTACCTGAAAGGGCTGTACAGGGCTTTAAGACTTGCGGTCTTTGGCCTTTTGATCCAAATGTCTTCACTGACGTGGATTTTGAAGCAGCCCTGATGACAGAGGAGCAGATGGAGCTGGACAACCCTACTGGCCAGCAGACAGCTGACATCAGCACCTCTCTCAACCCACTGAAGCCACAGCAGCCAACCCTGAAACCAATTCTACAGATGCCGCAGCGAACAAAGAGCCCGCTCAAGACCAGTATGAACAAGACTTCATGACACACTGCGACCCACATGTAAAGGTCGACCAGACATCCGGTGATGGGCGATGCCTGTTTCGGAGTCTCGTTATTGCCATGGACCCAAAACTTCAAACTGCAGAGCGGGATGAACATGGCGTACTGACCAACCTGGTCTTGAATGTGAGTGAGAAAAGCCAGGCAGATGGGCTTCCAGGGCAAGTCATTGATTTCATGCGCAACAACTTTGACAAATACAAAGACCTAGATGTCGCAACCCTCAACGCTGATCTGCCGAGATGGCTGCGTTACACATCAATGGAAGATCGCATAGCTGCAATGTCAAATCCATTGTCCTTGCCTGGTGAGCTGGAAGTAGATGCCACAAGCAAAGTCCTAAAGAGACAGATAGTCATTTTGAACAGCGAAAATACAGTGGTCCAACGCTATGGAACACACGCGTTCCCAAATCCACTTATGGTTCAGTTCACAAGTGTTGACCAAGATGTTGGTCACTACAACTGCGTTCTGCAAAGAAGGGGTGGAGATAAGATTTCATCATCAGAGGCACCGTCTGCACTGCAAGGACAGCAGCCGATCCCCCAGCCCTCCACATCAACTGCAAGCCAGGTGATGAGAGAAATCATCCAGGGCTTATCCCCACTCCCCAAAGTACAAACCAAAAGGTCAAGATCGAGAAAAACAGAATCTGCCGCAAGGTTGACATCATCCCCATACAACGCTGCACGGCTTGCTGAAAAGCAAAACGCTAAAAAGAAATCAGCCAAGAAACAATCAGACAAAAGGAAAAACAAAGGGAAGTGCCAAAAAACTCGGAAAAAGAGGCGACAAGAAACCGAAGAGTCAAGTGAGGAAGAAGACTGGCCATGTATAGTTTGTTGGAGCCCTACAGCCCTGCCAGACCAGTGAGCAGTGGGTGCAGTGTCAGGTCTGTCTTCACTGGGCCCATGAGGAGTGCACCCCTGGATTAGCACAGTTCGTCTGCCCCAACTGTGACAGGGACTCGGACTGATAAGGGGCAAGCAGCCCAGGATTAGAACATTCCTACATGTGTTTCAACTATCATTTGCTTTTTTTTGGTCTGTTTTGTTAATAAGGGGCAAAACGCCCCCACTTCTGGGGCAAAACGCCCATGGTGGGCTATTTGCCCCATACTGCTAGGCGTATTGCCCCGGGCATGGGGCAAAAAGGCCAATAAAATATTTTTTTGTTTACACCTATTGTGGTCTTTTATATTATTCTGTCTTTGTGTGTCTGTGGTATGTGGTAGCCCAAGAGCACATCATCCATTTGCACTTAGTTTGAGCTCACTGTGGCTTCAACTGGGTTTTAGATGATTTTTTTCCTTAATGGGGGCCTCTTGCCCCACGTTACCCTACCTGTATTTTTATGAAATCTGTGTATCTTTATTTTTACAGTATATTCAAAGTGTATGCTGTGTGTGTGTGTGTGTGTGTGTGTGTGTGTGTGTGTGTGTGTGTGTGTGTGTGTGTGTGTGCGCGCGCGCGCGCGTGCGTGCGTGTGTGTGTATGTGTATGCATGTATGCCTGCTTGTAGAGGGGGATGTTTAAGTATTGCTAGCATATACCTGTATTGTTATAAAATTTGTGTATCTTTATTTTTACAGTATATTCATTGTGTATGCTCTGTGTGCGTGTGTGTGTGTGTGTGTGTGTGTGTGTGTGTGTACGTGCGTGCGTGCGTGCGTGCGTGCGTGCGTGCGTGCGTGCGTGCGTGCGTGTGTGTGTGTGTGTGCATGGGTACATGCATGCTTGTGGAGGGGGATGTTTGTTTTTAAAGTATTGCTAACATATACCTGTATTTTTATAAAATTTGTGTATCTTCATTTTTACAGTATATTCATAGTGTATGCTCTGTGTGCGTGTGCGTGTGTGTGTGTGTGTGTGTAAGGAGGGGGTATCTTGCCTATGTGTATGAGTGGTCATGTCCTCTGACGTGGGTTATCCCCAGCAGGCCTATATCAATATTTATTTTATTACTCTGTGTGTGTTTATTCATGTATTCTTTGACATTTTACAGCCATTATAGATGCAAACAACGCAATTTTGAAGACAATAATCAAGCGCAGAGTCGGAGTTCCTTCTATCACGGTGCACAAGATCTTTGGAAATGGCGTCGTAAACATTTCCGTTGTCACCCCAGTACTTGCGCGCCACCTATCTCAGTTACTCCCCTGCCTCGCAATAAGCGCTCATTTCAAACCCTGATGTGGTAACTGTTATGGACTGTAGCCTGGGTGTTGCTGGCTGTCGTCAGATGCGTAAGCTGGTGCCTGATAAATGCCTTGGCTTGGGTTAGAACTGGCATCTGGGTTTTCTCTTTTGTATTTCCCAGTACAGTGCGTGTTCCTATCTGCCGGATGTTCCTAGCAAGTGTACTAGAACCCAATGCATTGGCGTGAAGAGGGTCTTTGAACTGTCTATACTTGGTAATACTTTTATGTAAAATAAACGACATACATTTTTGTTCATTTAATTAAGAACATATCATGGCATTAAACAATTCTATTTTCACCCAAAGAATAGGATTCCTGACAGGGCCAACTTTGCTTAGCACTACCCTGGAGTTGAGGAATGAAAACACAGCATCTTTCATAGTCTTCACCATTTTTTTTTTGCTGGTTTCTTGTGGCTGTGTGTCTTTAAGTTCATTGATTTCACAGTGGGTGATAATGGAATCTATCTTCTCCAGATCAGAGGTGACTTTACTTAGTGTCTGGGGGATGTCAGCTACTTTGTAAGCTTTCTCCTTCACGCTGATGCCATAAGACTAAACAGTTACCATTTACACCATCTAAGACAGAATCGTGTAGGATAACCACAGTATGAAGATCAGAACTAGATCTAGCTTACTACATCCATATTTTTTTCCGAACTTGCTTTTGGATTGACGTCATTTTTTTAAAGGTTATGACAGGTCTTTCTCCCATCTCTTTAAGTCTGCTTAAAGATTTCTTTTTTCAAGAAGTACTGACCTCTCTTTATAGAGTGTCAAAGTGGTCTTGTCTAGATGGTGTGTAGATGGGCTCATCCATGTCTTGGCAGTCTCAGCATACGTGGCGCTGGCACCATTGGCTGGCAGAGAGGCAGAAAATACGGATTCCATTTGTGTTTGTGTGCTGGTCATGAGTTGCCCGATTGTCCAGCTCTGATCCTGCAGCCATGGTCCTTGACTATGCTGACGCCTCATGCTGCCTGGTTTAGGTTTGTGACTACATTTTTAAGTTTGTCGATCTTGTCAAACAGGGACAGAACTAGTTTTATTAGGTCCTCAATCTTGGTAGATTTTTCAGAGTCTTGGTTGTCTGAGGCACTGGCAACACCAGGCTCTTCAGCTGAAGACTCAGCTTCTCCTGTTGTTGCCTTCCTTCTTACTGGCGTTGTGGGACACATACCTGCTCTTTGCTGTCGGCAGACATGCTGCAGAGCACGATAATGCTTGAGACTATTTCTCCACTTTTGGGGTCACTGGGGGTCACCCTCTAAAACTTTCCATTACACTTAAACAAAATATGTTTGAACCATTTATCATCACTTAATACATTTCACATATATCAAGAAAACAGTGCGAGCAGAAACAAGACCCAGAACAGAAAATTATGTTTATGAGAGAGAATTTTTTTGCGAAAATGGCCTAAAAATGGCGACGAAAAACCGGAACACTTACCCAAAGTTCACTACTGCAAAGATCGTAACCCCTAGTCAAAAATTCTTTCATAGAACTAAAGATTAAAGATGCATTGAAATACTCAGGTAAAGAACTGGTGTTTTAAATAGTTTTCTTGACAAACATCGATTGTGAATTTCGGGTTTCGTATGTTGCCAGCCACGTCACAGATCATGACCGACTTTTTGCTTTCAGCACCAAGTCAGCAGACGATAATTGCACAAAATTTGGTTACAAATCGATTATTTATCAAGCGAAAATTAATATCAAGCTGCAGTTTCATACTTGAAATCAAATGAGTAAATGTAGTCTAAAAAAATCCGTTTTGCGTCACAGATCAAGTACACGTTACTGGCAGAATTAATGTGCATAGCAAAATTATATCACACAGGGCAGTCCACTGTTTGCTGTTTGCCTGATGAATTGTGGAATAGAACACGCGTCTGTGACGTTTTTCTGCGAATTTGACGGGTGAAAGTGACGTATTATGTAAGCATGAGTGATGTGTCACACTTCTCTCTGCTGGAAGTACACGTAACTTGTGTGTGTGGAACTATAGTCTTGAGGACAAATCAGCAAAATAGTTTTGGTAAGTGTACTTCTCTGAATTTGTAATGGATTAGGCAAATAATATGTTTATGCATGTTCTTGTGTCAGTATTCTTTGTTCTGTGAGTCTGTTGTGTTGATGTGGTTGACAAAAATGAGATGTGTGGAAATGTAAAAAGGAGTCACATGAAATGAAGGTTTGCTCTCATTTCCTATTTCTTTACGGGCACCATCTGTTGAACTTTTGTTTCCATTATCTTGCAATTGCATATTTTATCACATTCAGCAGTTGTACATTGGCCAATAAACAAAGATGTCTTGTTTTCGTCATTTTTTACAAACACTTGTTTCTGCCTGCAGCACTCAAAATCAGCTGCTGCTTGTCAGAGCCATGTTGTGAGGTTGTGTGTGTGTGTGTGTGTGTGTGTGTTGTGTGTGTGTGTGTGTGTGTGTGTGTGTGTGTGTGTGTGTGTGATATTTTCAGTTTAAGGCCTATTTGCATTTAGTGATTTTAGAGGGATTAAAGAAAAACTAGCAGGAAAGAGTAAACAATAAACTGAAAATGTCAGTTAACAGTGTTGAATAGAAACTAACTTTAACATACTACAAAAACTGAATTATTTGACTTGTTATCAACCGTAAAACAAAGTCCAACAGCAACGATGGTTCAGACAAAACCTGATCCAGTGACAAACTAGGTACAGCAGATAAAAATGCTTTTAAAGGCCACAATCAAAAATAGCGTGCCTATTTGTAATCTTCTCAACACAAATAAAGTTTACATCTTTCATGCATTTTGTCCTGAAAGTGTTTAGTTTAAATCTGTACATGAGGGCTGACACATTTCTCTGACTATACCAACCAGAAAATTTGTTTGAAATGGAAGCATGGGTGTGTGTGTGTGTGTTTGAGTGTGTCTATTATTCATTTGTTTATTTATTCTTTATACTTTATATCGAAAATAATCGATTAATCATCCACGTACTTTTTTTTACGTCCAGTCCCTGTGTGTATGCATTAAAAAAAAAATTAGCATCTGTTCCCACGGGCACACATTGGCCTACTCTTCTGAAAAGTGGAACAGGCTTTAAGGTGTGTGTGTGTGTGTGTGTGTGTGTGTGTGTGTGTGTTGTGTGTGTGTGTGTGTGTGGTGGCGGTGCATTCGTGCGTGCGTGGTGTGTGTGTGTGTGTGTGTGTGTGTGTGTGTGTGTGTGTGTGTGTGTGTGTGTGTGTGTGTGTGAAAGCTCAATATCAAACTATTTTTCCTATCCTCATGTAGAGCTAAAACATTCACCACGGTGAGAAGTTTACAAAGGTGGCCATTTTGTCTCCTATACTAATGTAGTCACATTCCAACAGAAGGGATAGGAATGGATTATTGATCATACCAATTTAGCCAAGACAGTCGGGAAGTACCTTTCTGCTCTTTCCAATTTTCAACTGTCATGGGTTCTTTTAACGCGCACAAAGTCGTCAAGTACACTGGTTTAGAGTCTCCCCCAAAGGACCTGACATTCGTTAGATTTTTCCATCAGACTGGGAAGACAGGCAAGGCTGGGAATCAAAACCAGACCCTCACAGAGTATTTGATAGGCAGGTGAACATCAAAACCACCCTGCCACCCCATCTTTTATGAGAATCATGAAATCAACAGGGCAGGCAGCCACCTGAATAAAGAAATGACAATTATGCTGGTATCATTATTTTGGTAAGGTGGCTAACCCATATTATCCAGTGATGCCACGAGGTGAGACAGGTGAGATTCTCAGAGGTATGTCATGTTCACTGACTACTTATCTATTCTTATAACAGGTGGCTGCAGAAATGACAAAGAACAGTCAGGTAACTCACTGCTGGTCATCATGACTTCCAACTCCTCTGGTTACATCACAGCCAGTAGAAACGTCTGTTTGTCGGAGACTGACCGTTTGAAGAAGACTGTGCATGTTCCAGCTGGGAATCTTGTTTTTGTCAGCATCATGGAATCTGGGACATACGTGGCGCATGTCGATCTTTACCGTTACTTCATGGAGCATGATGTTGACAGTGGGCTTTACACACAGCGATGTGATCATGTGTGGCTCAGAACTGTTCACTACCAGTCTGACTTTCTTCAAGTGTTTCAAGCAACAAAGTTTGCTGTAGAATTTTATCCTGAGGATTGCAGCAAAAGAGACCACTTTGAATTCTTCTTCTCCTTTGTTCCTCAAAACAGGTCACTGCAGAAGCTGCCCAGTGGTCTGTGGAACTGTTCTTCCAGTGACTATCCCAGCCTCCATCACCACATGGCCTGTAACCACAAAACAGAGTGTGAAGATGGACGGATGAAACTGAAGACTGTCCCTTCAGCAGCCTTGAATGTCAGGGACTAATATCACTTTGTGGTCAATGCTATCAGTTCGTCAATGGCTTGAAAGCACCCACTGACAAGGAGACAGTAGATTATTTAAAGATGAGCACTGAGTATTGTAACTCTTTGGGTGCCATGTTTACTTTTCCCAAATGTAGCTTTGAATGGCCCTGTGTTCTGCGGCATCCACAAAGATTGCATAACATTTTCACTGGATTCCAAGGCAATGACCTGTCAGTGCCAGCCATGTATAGGCATGTGATATTGAGTGATAAAACAGTTGTGCACCATTCTTTTATTGATAATCATCATTGTGAACACACAGGGTTTAAAATGTGTTATTCTTTGGCAGGGAAAAAACCGTCTGTTATGAAGTGTGTTGTACCCATTTGCTAAATTCTTATGGAGTGACTTGTGAATGAGAAAGAACAAGACTGAAGACCACTCTCTTTACTCACACCTGTGTCCTTGACCTCTAGACCCTTTCCACTGCCCTAGGGCAGCAGTCTATGACAGTGTGTCCCAGTGGCCATGTGACCTTTACCTTCATAGTGTGTGGTTCAAACCTGTATGAAGTCTGTACCTTCAAACACCAGTCCATGTGTAGTTTTTCAGGTAAATCTTCAAGTGCAAATAAACTTTATTCAGCAGTCCACCACGCTGTGTCATTCCCCACATTTCGATGCAGTGAGGACCAATTTACGTTGTCCTACACACTGCTATGTGACTTCATAGCTGACTGTCCAGACAAAAGTGATGAGTCTGCCTGTAGACATCCTGCATGCATCAGTAGTTTTGCCTGTGACAGTGGTCAGTGTGTTTCTTACAACAATGTCTGTGATCAGATGTCCCATTGCCAGGATGAGTCAGATGAAAACAGCTGTGACTATTTCACTCAAATTGTTATTGATCACATCTATCTTCCAACTCCTGTTTTAATCAACTTTGATTCAGAGAAAACCTTTCTTCAGAATATCTGAATTCTAATGACTCCTGTCCTGACAGCCACTACCGCTGTCCTGGTGACTTCACTGACTGTCTGCCTGTCTATGCACGCTGCAATGGCATGTATGACTGTCTGGACCACCAGGATGAAGAAGGATGTGAGGACCTGAGGTGTCCAGGGTTTTTCAGGTGTAGAGTGTCTACGATCTGTATTCATGAAGACCAGCTGTGTGATGGCTGGCCTCACTGCCCCCTGAATGATGATGAGCTACTGTGTGACCTGACCTGTCCTGTAGGCTGTGCCTGTCAAGGTCACACAGTTCTGTGTGTCCAGCCTTTCTCTGCCACACAGTTTCCTCAGATCCGCTATTTGGATGCCACAGGTTCTGGCATGACCCTGTCTGATGCCAATGACCATGCTCACCTGTTTAATTTGATTCTGACCAGGTGCTCATTGACCTTCTTGCCACGTGTAGTGTTGCCCAATTTGAGGATTCTAGACATCAGTGACAACCAGCTTCAGAACTTCAACGTGACTTCATTTCTTGGTTTACAAAACCTGTACGTGTTGTCCTTGTCCAACAATCCTCTGACATCAGTTCATGCTGATAAGAGAGCTGGCTTACAGCAGGGCACACTTTCAGTGATAGATCTGTCCCATACATCACTAACAGTGTTTGAAGCACGGTTCTTCTCACTGTTTGTAAGACTGCAGAAGATTAACCTAACTTCTACTTCCATTCACACCATCAGCTCTGATGGATTTCAGCTGATACAACAGTTGACAGAATTACACATGGCAGGAAGTCCTATTCGAACATTTCCACCTAACATCTTCAAAGATCTGAGGGACCTGCGCGTTATAGTCACAGACAACTATAAACTGTGTTGTGAGGAAATGCTTCCAAAGAATGTTCAGTATTTGTCTTGTCATGCTCCGAAAAGCGCACTGTCATCCTGCAAGGATTTGCTGCAGTCTTGGACATACCGTGGCTTTCTGTGGCTGATAGCCTGCCTGTCAGTGACTGGTAATGTCTTTTGTTTCTGTGCACGTTTATTGGCAAAGGGTATGAGTTCTTCAAGTGGTTTCAGTGTCTTTGTTACCAACCTGACCATTTCAGATTTTCTGATGGGAGTCTACATTGTGATCATAGGAATAGCTGATGAGATGTTCCGTGGCACATATCTCCATCATGACGACTCCTGGAAAAAGAGTGTGGTGTGTAAGGTGGCTGGAGTGTTATCCCTGCTTTCCAGTGAAGTGTCAGCTCTGATCATTTGGGTCATCACACTGGACCGTTTTGTGGCTCTCCATTTTCCGTTCAGCTCATTACGGTTTGACAGAATGTCAGCAGCAGTGGCTTGTCTGCTGATCTGGCTTGTTGGCTGGTGTTTGGCCATGGTTCCTCTGCTCCCTGTGACATGGCACTGGAACTTCTATGGTCAGACAGGGATCTGTGTTCCACTGCCAGTGGCATCGAAGGACTTTAAAGGACGATGGTATTCATTCTCAGTTTTGATCATATTCAATTTTGTGCTGTTTTTATTCATTTCTGTAGGACAGGCCCTCATCTACTGGTCAATTCACACCAACAGCATGAAAACCAACACCAGCAAAATGTCACAGGACATGACCATAGCTCGTCGACTGATCACTGTGGCAGTGACAGACTTCATGTGCTGGTTTCCCATTGGTATTTGTGGATTGTTGGCACTGGTGGGTATTACCATCCATGGAGAGGTGAATGTAGCACTGGCCATTTTTGTCCTACCCTTGAATTCTGCAGTGAACCCTTTCATGTACACCTTTAACACACTGGCAGAAAAGCGGAAAAAATCTTCTGATGCTAAGCTTATCAAATGGCTGGAATCTCGTGCTGACATGGCTCATAGTCACTGATATACACCACCGATATGCTGTTGTGTCAGCAGGTGATACCATTGCATTATGTGATTTTAATATTGATGTTCTTTTTAAGTAAGTAGCTTTGTATATGCACCACACACACACACACACACACACGCACGCACGCACGCACGCACGCACGCACGCACGCACGCGCATCTTCTGTTTTTACCCTTACTTTAAGTGCCTAGTCTGGCCCAAATTTATTACCCTTTCAACAGGGAATTATAAATATCACAGATAGCAGTGAGTTAAATATCACGTGAGGGTTATACATATCACAGATAGCAGGGAGTATACATATCACAATAGCAATCTACATTAGTAGCAGGAGTAAATATCACAGATAGCAGGAGTCATACATATCACAGATAGCAGGGAGTTTTCATATCACAGATGCGGGAGTTTACATTCACGATAGCAGGGAGTTTTACATATCACAGATAGCAGGGAGTTATACATATCACAGATACAGTGGGTTATACATATCACAATAGCAGGGAGATATCACATAGTAGGGAGAATATTAGCAGGGATATACATATCACAGATAGCAGGATTATACATATCACAGATAGCAGGGAGTTTACATATCACAGATAGAGGGAGTTATACATATCACAGATAGAGGGAGTTAAATATCACAGATAGCAGGGAGTTAATATATCACAGATAGAGGGAGTATACATATCACAGATAGATGGAGTTTACATAATTATCACAGATATCACAAATACCAGGTAGTTATACACATCACAGTGGCGTGGAAAGTAGAGGGTTTGTATAGCAGCTAATGTAGGCAGGTCTGTTAGGGGAAGCTGATTCTTTGTACAAAGTCAGACTCAAATTTCATGCCTAACAGGGGAAAAGTAACATCCCCTTCATTAGAGAGATAACAAAGAGCAGGAGACAATGACTCCAAACACACACCAGTATAGTTTCTATGTCTAATGCTGTCAGATTATGATGTTGATCAATTCACAAATAATCTCCTTCATGTAAATTAGGCATCTTCCAGGTATTTATCTTAAAGCAGTAACCTACCACAGCACAACAAAAGCTGGTCTCACACACAACGACATTCTATATGTATGCATGTTGCCTACCTTTCTTGCCAAACACATATTTCCTCTCAGCAGCAGACAATTGAATTTTCCACTGTAAACGATCCATCAGCCAGCTCCCTGCTGTTAGATGGGCCACCAGAACAAAGTTAGTGTCTGTTTCAGGGATTTTTTCACACAGCTGTGTACCATTCTTTCCTAGCAACTGAAGCAGTCACAGGATTTCTTGGCACTCCAAAAACAGACTGCTGATGTGCCCACAGTCCTGCCAAACACTTCAATTCCAAAAAACTAACCTAGCCACTCTTACGTTTAAAGAAAATCAGTGACTAAAAGCATAACTGCCATTCATGCTGTCCATTATGCTTTGAATATTTCATCCCCGTTTTTCTGTTCTCTTTGATATAATTACGTATTTTTATGAGGAGCTATATCTCACTAACATTTTGAACACTTACTACATACTCTACAAAGTAGGTTCAGTCGATACCTTGCGATGCCTCATTGTATTGTTCTGTTGCCACTGTTCTTGTTATGTGAATACAACACACAGCATTCCAACCTTTTTTCACTGATCAGAGAATACACAGCAGTCAACCCCTAACAAAAACCACAGCAGGTCTGTACAGCAACAAGATACCAGCCAGTCATTAATCTTTTTAATCTGAACAGCTATGCCATGGAGACAGACAGAAGAGATAGAGAGAGAGATCAAATCAAATCAAACACAATTCTTTTATTTTGATTATAATGAATAAGCACTCATGTGCTTTATTGCACCCAGTCAAGGTATTTATTAGGGATACATCATGAGAAAAAAAAAAAATCCAACATCCAAACAATCAGATATAATAACCAGAGCTAAACAAACAAAATTAATAAACAACAGCCATAGCCAACAAAGAGAGAGAGAGAGAGAGAGAGAGAGAGAGAGAGAGAGAGAGAGAGAGATCTGAAGTATGAAGTCTGAACTCGAAAATCATTTAATGCAATTGTCTTTGGGTCACCCAATACGTTGGTTGGTTTGAGATGGAATGATGGATTCATTCATATCACTGACAAAGCAAATGCTGAAATAAGTAATGATTATGACAGATTACAGAAGAAAAACACAAGTTACTCTTTTTTATGGTTATAAACCTTGAATCAATCATAACTAATCACAGAAAGAAGATGATGTCTACAAAAGACCATCCATATTGAGTTCATATCAACTTGCAACGGTTATTCAATAAAGCTTCAAAACTGGTTAATTGTGTCATAGAATGAAAAATATTTCTAGACAAACCATGCATGTACTCATCATTTGTTACTTTGAGCAGATCTGGCAATGGTACGTTGATACATTTGCTTAAAAACTTTTCTGTCAAGCTTGTGAACATACAACATATTTTAATAGAAAGTGGGCTTCATTTTCAATTTTCGTTTTACAAAATGGGCACAATCTGTCTTGAAAATTATCACTATATCTATACAGATTATTATCAAGATAGCTGCCAGAGTGAGTCGTGTTTCAGAGAAGTAGGAGTGCCCATGATATAATTATGAATTTGTTATAGGTCTATATATTCAATGCGTGATTATTTGTTTTTGGTGTGTATGCATCGTTCTAAGTGTTGAACAAGGTAAGATTACTTCATTTTTATCCAATTTCTCTGAAAATTTGGTATTGGGGTTTTCTGCAAGTTGGTGGGATGCTTCAAACAGTGCCAGACACCATGAGAACTTAGTTTTCTATTGCCTATGTAGCCTTTAGCTAGTGACAAAGGTCATTTTACGCTGAGACAAAGGAAAATCTGCCACTTTGTGTGGGTATTTATAGAAACATCTCAGCACCTCAGGTGAGAAAGAAGTAGGCCTAAGTAGTGAAGTTCGATTATCGGCATCAGAATTGGAAAACCTCAATGCCAAATGGGAACTCAGCTTCCAAAATCTAAATGCCAAACTCCACAAGACAATGTCCAACCTATCATCTCAGGTTTCCATGGCTGTTAAGACCATACAGCCAAATGAAGAAGAAGAATATGCTGGAGGGAAAAACAAAAAGCGTTAATGCAACACAGCTGCAAATCCAGCATCACTCAGTCTAGAGTGTTAAACTTAGGCCACCCCCTCCTTTTACCGAGTCCAAGTGTGGTCAGCTCTTGCTATAATTAGCACCAGCTGGTCCTATCTTGGCTGGGATGGGATGGAACACTTAACCTCTGAGAAGAGCTGAAAGTGAGGGAAACTGACTGCTGTGACAATTTTTTGTTTGACTTTAGTTCCAAGTCTGATTCTAATGTTAAAGATGAAACAGACAGCAATGCTCTCTCTGTGATTTGTTTATGACAAGGTAGAGCTGATAAAAGAATCAGATGACAAACTGAAAGTCAATGAAGACAAAGGACAAACAGTTTTGGTGTCAATTGCATAATTGGTCAACAAGCGTTTCTCCAAGAAACTGTCAGACAAAAAAGTTAAATAGCAGTCAGAAAAACACTCAGGGCCAGCAAATTTTGAAAAAATTGTGTGTCAACAGTAAATGGTGAGGTATGGAAAGTGATGCCGATCAGTCATGGTAGCTGTTTTCCCCCATTTTCTGCTGCTCTTAGACGCTGGTACGTGAGCTCTAATGATCATCTAGCTCATGCACTGACCGGATGGAAGGTCTGACTTCTGGCCTTCAAGGTGCAATATGTTTGCGATATTCTTCAGCACTATGCCAGTGAACTGAATGCAGTGTTCTCTTGTCTTGAAGAAGTAAATTTGAATCAATATAACCACACTGTGTAGGAGTTATAGAAGAAATAAAAGTTGGTTTGTATGTTCCTGTCAGGTTGCTCTTCTTTGTTTAGTAATGAGAGTAGTAATTGTTGTGCTAGTTATGTAAATTGATAGCAATTTTCCTTCTGAATTCAGTTTAGTTTGACTATGGAAAAGTCATAATTGTAATCTTAATGTTTTCATTTTTAAACTTTCTTCAATATTTTTTTTAATCTAGTCTACGTGTTCAGTTTTTTTTGAAGGGTCCAAATCTGGGGAAAATCTTGTCAATTTTGCTGTTTCAATCTAGGGTGGCGTTGTGTGTGTGTATTGAGTCAACAAGTCTGTATAGGGAAATGCACCTGTATTATGTAAGGTAAGCTTTGCCTTCTTTCTTGCCATCCACCTCTCATATCTTCCACATGAGCATGCCATGTATTGATACACAGTGGTGTGGGTAAGTGGAAAAAAGTGAGGGGTTTGGGGGTGCAAGGAAAGGGCGCACTAATTTTAGCTATGGACTGACTGGTGCGGGATAGGTGCTCTGTGCAACACCAAGAAAAGCAAACTCTGGTTTGCACACATACAATGTCTGGTTGTACATGCTACAAGTGCTATTGCCAAAGCTATGGATGCGATTTGCAAGGCACGGGGCAAAGTTAATCCAGACCTTTTGGAAATGGCAGTATCCTGGTTGACTGACTTCATAGTCCTGTTTGGCCATGCCTCCAAGACCAATCTCTCAAGAGGCAAGTAGCAATGAAACCGTGCTTTAACCCAACTATTGATGCAGAAATTTGTAGTGGCAGGACTTCTGTTACAAACAAACTTTTGGATACAATTTGTTTGCATCTCTCAAAGAGGCCAGGGAGTTGGATTGTTTGGGGGAAAGTGTTTCTGGGCCAAGTAGGACCAGGCATTACAATGATCAGTGCCCAAAACAGTTTTCTGGCTGGTCCTTTTTTTAGGGAAGTTGAACAACAACCAGTGGACCAGAAACAAGAAACACTTTAGTGCCATGATTGTGAAGCAAAACAAACTCCTAGCATAGTTCATTGTCAGTCTAGGTCAATGATGGAGAATGGGGTGATTCAGTTTTATATTTCACTCCCTAAATTGCTTGAAGAGTTGAAAACAGAGGCAAGCCTATTTACTGCTGGCAGACTACAAATCTGTTTTGATAAGTAGAAACATTTGACCTTTAACCCTGATATTCTTCAGTTAATCACAGGGGCAAGAATAGAATTTGACTGTGAACTTGAGGGTTAAATACAGAGTTTCCCACCTCAACCAAGCTTTACAAAAACAGAAATAGGTTGATAAGGAGATTCAAAAATTAGACCCAAAAAGTGTCATTTCTAAGTGTGTGTTTAAGGAAGACTAATTTTAATTGATCACTTATCTTTACTCGCCTGAAGAAGGATGGCATGCACAATATGATCTTGAATATAAGGTGAGACATGGGGGTTGCCACTGGTTAAATTGTGTTTACAAGCCCTTGTTAAAAGTTATACCATATATTGAAAAGGCATCACTTGAAAAGACTAAAAATCAAATAATTATTCAGTTTTTGGCACTGTTTCCATGGAAACAATCCAATATGGCCACCAAAACAAAATATTTCAAACTCCTAAACCCTTTTATTTATAACAAGTGGAAGTAACCTGTTTCTACGGACATAATTTACAACCTGAATTCTTTAAATTCACACAAGGAGAGCTCCATAAATGTATCCAGCAATTTTCATTGTAAAAAAACATGATCAGGGGGCACTTTTGGGCCTGTGTGTAACCTTTAAAATAATTGAATAAAGAAATCACCTAACACCATTTCAAGATGGATACTTTACAGTCTGCTCTGAAGCTTATTACAAAAGATTATTTCATGGGATCAATAGGATGCTTACTACTCTGTTCCCATATGGCCAAAACAAAAAAAGCTGCTTAGGTTCAGCTGGAAAAATGAACTGTTGAAATTTGCCTTATGCCAAAATAATGGTTTAGCTATGGCACCAAGAAAATTCACAAAAATGTTGAAACCAGTTTTTGCTTGGTTGAGGGTAATAAGTCATGTTTCATCCTTTTATCTTGATGACTATCTTTTGACAGAAGGAAATGATGTGGACTGCATACATAATGTTATGGAGACTGCTAGACTGTTTCGTTCATTAGGTTTTATAATGCACCAGAGAAATCTGTGTTCAGCCCTTCCCAAACTATTCATTATCTTGGTGCTATAATTGATTTAAAGAATAATATGTTTGTTCTTCTAACAAAAGATTGAAAAGAAAAATTGAAACTAGGTATCCTACATCTGCTGAAGAAGGAACAAGTACCTATCAGGGAAGTGGCAAATAGTAGTAGGCATGATGGTTGCCAGCTGTACAGCTGTAAGATATGGACCATTGTATTACCATCACTTGGAAGATGACAAGAAGCTTGCACTTAAGTATTTTAGGGAGACGTTGATGGCCTCATGAGTCTTTCTTCTTCAGCAAGAATGGAGCTGATGTGGTGGATTGAGAATATTGAGAGTGCCCCTAAATTTGTGTACCATCCAGAACCTGAAGTGACCATTACATCACATGCCAGTAAGGAGGGCTGAGGATCTTCATTCCAGGACCACTGCTCTGGTGGTGCATGGCTTCCTGTTGAAGCAGGCTACTACATCAATCATCTTGAACTTAAAGCAATCCTTTTTGCTTTGCAGGGTTTTGAGAAAGACATAGCAGGAAAAGCAGTTCAAGTTTTGAAAGACAACTCTACAGTTGGTGCTTGTATCAAATGCTTTGAAACCAGTCATTTACCATCATGCAATAACATTATTTCCACTATATGGGAATGGTGTAATGCCAAGAACATGTGGCTTTCAGCATCATTCACACTAGGGAGAGACAATGTGGCAGCTGATACAGAATCCAGAAGTATAAACCTGGACACTGAATGGAAGTTCAACCTTGCTTTGCTACATAAAGCACTTTCTCATTTTCAGGCCAAACCTTCTGTAGATTTATTTACCTCTAAGATAAACGAGCAGTTTGCATGCTATATCAGCTACAGGCCTGACCCAAAAGCCTATGCAGTGAATGCTTTTTCATTTCCATGGACATTCACTGAGTTCTATGCATTCTCTCTTTTCAGTGTGATTCTGCAAGTTCTCCAAAAAGCATGCAAAGGACAGACTACCGGTTATATTGATTGTCCTGATCTGGAAGACACAAATCTGGTGGCCAGTACTGTCCAGTATGCTGATAGCAGAGCCTGTTCCTCTACTGACAACCAGGGATGTCCTTCTTCTCCAAAGCCATTCACACAAGATGCATCCCCTTGTAAAAAAAAAAAGAAAAAAAAGAGTGGGGTGGGGGGTGGAGGGCCTACAGCTTCTGGCATACAGAATATCAAGGAAAGATTTGAAAGGAAAGGGCTGACAGATACTGCAGAAGACCTGGTTTTGGAATCCCAATGACCTGCAACTGATTTTCAAAAAGGAAAATCATCACTCGATCATTTAGTCAAACTTACCACCCAAATTAAGTATCCATTTGCAAGGCGAAAAAATATCCTTGCAACATTTTTTTACATAAGAAAGCGTAGGATCAGGTATGGCATGCAAAATTATTATATAAACTGAAACATATAGTACTGTTGGGACACATTTATTACTATATAAAAAGCTTCTTGAGTCAAAGGAGCATGCAAGTACGGGTAGGGAATACGTATTCAAATTTGAGATCTCTACAGATGGGTCTACCCCAAGCCTCAGTGGTAGCACCCATTTTATTTAATATATTATTACATGATCTACCTAAACATGTTTCAAATGCAGTAGTCATTGCTCAATATGCAGATGAGATATGTATGTGGATGAATGTAACGATGAAACGAGCAACCCCTAAAAGAGCTTTAAATTGTATCAGAAAAGTATATCAAACAGAGCTTGACAAAGTAAATCACTATATTTCAGAAAATGGTCTAACGTTATCCCCAGATAAAATACACATTGTTCTCTTTAATAACGGTAGTAATCCTAATGATCTCCCAGATTTTAAATTAGAAAATGAATTCATCAAAATTTAATATCAGCAATATGTAAAATTCCTTGGGGCTATCATTACCTCCAAACTCACCTGGAATTCACACATTGAGTATATAGCTAATAAAGCCAGAAAGAGTATCAACCTGCTCAAAATTGTAAATAAGCATAAGTGGGGGTAAGACCCTATAGCACTAAGACACTTAGCGACATCACTTGTTCGTTCTAAGTTAACGTATGGGCAAGAAGTGTTTTTTAGTGCTCCTAAACATCTCTTTAAAAAATTGCAAAGTTTAGATTGTAAGGCATATGCCTTTCCCTTGGTGTTCCCTTCCATGCATCATCTCTTGGCACATATAAGGAAGGAGATGTACTTCCTTTAGACAAATACAGACGACTTACATGCGCGAAATACATTGTTAGAAGTTCTTCATGCAGCAATTTTGTCAAAGAAAGGGTTAAGATTAAATCCCATGTTGATTTTCCCAAGAGAGCAAAGAACATTTCCTCTTTAACCACTATTCAATCTTATTCGACAGAATTAATAGACAAAGCAGGAATCATTCCAGAGAATGTCAATGTAGAGCAAAAACTCACACCTTGTCCAAAATGGGAGCAAAACAAAGCACATTTTGACATTGATCATACACCTTACAAGAAATTATGATAATCCACATAATTATTGTTATTAGTTCCGTTAGATCACAAATTACAGACACATACCCAAATCATTTAAAAATTAATACAGACGGGTCTCTTCTTAGCAATCAACAAGCAGGTTCAGCCTTTGTCATCCCCAAACTTCAAAGTGTAAAATCATATTACCTTGGAAAAAATCGATTTATTTATACGCGGAACTCATTGCAAAACTTATGTCTTTAAACTGTATAAATGAGTTAACATTTTCTGTCTTCCAAATTTTAGTTTGTGTTGATTCAAAATCAGCCTTACTGTCTCCTCAGTCTAGTTCAGTTAATAAACATCCTAACATTGTGACAGAAATAAATCTAACATTAAGAGGAACAGATGTGAGGTTTTGTTGGGTCCCCTCTCATCTCGGATTTTATTATAATGAGTGGGCTGACCGAGCTGCCAGAAGGGGCGCAAAACATGAGGAAGGATCTATTGAGTTGATTTATCCACTTTCAATTTATGAGATTTACAGTTTATTGGAAAAGGAACTAAAGAATGAAATGAAGTTATTGGATAAAGACTTCTGTGGCATTTCTGATAAACATGTTATACAGACTTGTAACATAAAACATATAGTTTCAAATTTCCCCCATTATAGCATGGCAAAACTCAAACAAATTACTTCACTTCTTTATCGATTAAAGCTAAATGCCTTAAAAACAAATGTGTAACAGGAGTTAAATGCTGTTGCGGGAAAAACTGTCAAGTGTTCATGTAATTTTTGAATGTCAGACTCTAAAATAATTTTTGCCTGATATTCCTGATTGTTCATTAGAAAATGTTTTCAATGACTTTTTATTAATGTTCAGAATTTGTGAATTTTTGCTTCAAAGTCCAGTTGCTCATTTGCTTTAGGTTAAAAGTTAGGGCTTTTCTTGTTCAAATGTCACTTTGTTTTTACCTATGATAATTTTAGCCTGTAATAGCATACATACACACACGTGCACACACACACACACACACACACACACACACACACACACACACAAAACAAAACACACACACACACACACACACACACACACACATGCATGCGGGCTTACCCAAGTTTATCTTTTTTCCTTTGTCTTCTTTTGTATGTGCAGTTCAATAATTTTCTCATGGTCAGATGTAGGTGTTTCTTTTTCTTTCTTTTTTTAAAAAAATCATTCATTCAACTCAACAAACAAACACACTTATATTTCACTTCTATCACCTCCTTCCTTTCTCCAGTCTAAAATCACTTGTAAGTGGATAGACATTAAAATGAAGACACTCACACCTGCAACTCGGTTATATCTGCTACGTTAGAAAGTGAAAAAAACCTATACCCGCAACAATTGCCTGGATGAGTCCACACCTGACCCTGTAAAGATATCATTTTTTCTTGCTTTCCTGTACTCTGCATGTGCATGATAATAATAATAAAGTGTGGTGAATAATGCAAGAAGTTCTTCAAGTGCCTTTTTTTTCTCCAGACAGTACCAGTAAACACTCAATAGGTTCTCATCCTTACATTTGTAGATTATTAAAAGGAGTGTTTGAGAAACAACCAGCAGTACTAAAGTACTAAGAGGTATGGAATGTAGATAGCGTTTTCGATTATTATGTAAGGGTTACTAGAATTACTTGATATGAAACTCAAACATTTAACTTTGAGAACTATTATATTGTTGTCCCTTCCAACTGGGCAAAGAGGTCAAGCATTACAAGCCATGCACTTAAAGTGAATGATATTAAGCTTTATTCCAAAAGATGTGTAATATTTTTCTCTGGGATATAGAAGCATACAGAGTCAGGTGTCCACACAGAGCCAGCAAATATTATGCCATTCTGTGACAATGAAAAACTGTGTTTAGTGAAACATCTCCATTGGTATCTGGAGGTCACAAGGGAGGTGCAGAAAGGCTCAGAACTGTTTACCAAGCCTTATGATCCTATCTCCATGAAACCTTTTTCACATTGGGTAAAAATGGTGCTTGGAATGGCGGGCATAGATGCCTCACAATTCGGAAGCCACAGTACTTGTGCTGCTAGTAACACTGTAGCTGCCAGTCAGGGTGCATCCCTTGGGTCAGTTATGAAGGCTATGGGCTGGAGTAGCCAGAAAACATTTTGTACTTATTATAAAAACAACAACAACCTTTAACTCCAAACTTTTGACACTCAGTTTGGACACCAACCTTACAAAACAACAATGTGTCATATAAGTTTTGGACTCTGTTGTACCGCTTCTTCAATTTGTTGCAGACCTGTTTTATTCACTGGATGAGGTTAGCTGGATGTGTCTTTGTGCCTACTAGGTCACTTAAATCTTGCATGATTTTTCTGTGTGAGGAATAGATGAGATATGATTCTATAACTAAACTAGGCTTACGCTAGGAAGGTGGCATTTGGTTAGGATTATTTTTAATCTATTTGAGGGAAGAGAAATTACGTGCCCTCCCTTATGGTTTGAAATAGTTCTGATGAACATACCCTTCCTATTGTTCTTCCTTTTACACTCTGACATTTGATACAGTTCAAAAGCTTATCATTTTAACCAGGCCAAAAGCTTTTTTAAGTCAGCAAAGGCCACATAAGCTTTTTGACTTTTCTTGGACTGCACTTTTGGACAATTGAATACTAATTGAAAATCTGGTCTGCTGTAGAATGTCTTTCATTAAAATCTGATTTCTTTTCACAAATCAAGTGATTATTTTCTAGCCACGATTATACTCTTGTGCATAGTATAGATGCATGGCATTTATATAAGATACTCAGTAATGATATCCCCTATAATTGTCTATTAGCTCTGGATCCCCCCCCTTTTTATAGACTGGATCAATGATGGATTTAGACTAAATCTGTGGATGTATACTTGTTAATAAAAATAGTATTACGAAGCTTGAATATAAACTGTTTAACTTTACTAGTTCCAGTTTTAGTACATCTGCAGTAATCTTATCAATCCCACATTATTTACCAGACTTCATTATGTGTATAGCTGCATTTATTTCTTTTTCTGTAATCTCTATGTTTAATTCATGATCATTTCTTTGTAACAGATCTACTTCTGTATGCATATATTGATTAGATACTGCTTCATTACTTTGCAATATCTGTTTGAAATTGTTAACCCACAGGGCAGATTTTAAACTGTTTGTCACTCTATTTTTACTAACAGCCCACACTTCGAATCTCTTTCCGGAACAATGTTGAATTTGAACTATTGTCTGCTAGAGACTCTACCTTTTGTTTTCTAAATGTTGACACTTGGTCTTTAACAACGGTCTGAACTTTTTCCACACTGTAACATGAATTTGTCTTGTCATTTTCATCTTTTGATTTTCTAACTAAAGTCAAAGCTCTTCTGTCTATTTCTAACTGATGACACTCATCATCAAACCATCTTGACAGTTTATTCTGACAGGTAATGGCATTTGGTGAGCGTACAACTGCTATCCTTGTTCGTACACTGTGTAAATTGCTCTATGTCACTGAAAAGTGGGTTTCGGACACAAATAATTCCATTCTGCATAGTGTTGCTATTAAGTGGTTCATTTTTTTCTGATCATCTTTTTAAACTATTTTTTTCTACTTTGCTATGTTTCTCTTTGTCAGTTTATTTAGCACTTTGGTCAGAGAGAGAGAGAGAGAGAGAGAGAGAGAGAGAGAGAGAGAGAGAGAGAGAGAGAGAGAGAGAATGCTATTAAAAGACTCCACAAAGCTTGTACAGATAAATCTAAATAACTGAACAGAATGAGCAAAGGAGTATATTTTAAAACAACAACCATTAATGAAACAATATCTGTTACCGTTAGTTAAATAGCAACTACTTTACATTTATCAAAATATCCTATGAAAGGAGAATGTCTGTGAAAAGCGTTAACAGACTTTTCACTGCTATATACAGTAAAGCCAAAAACATATATAAAGGAAAGGGAAAAAGGTGACGATAATCAGAAAACTGTACATAATTCAAATATGCATTTATGATAACAAATTTTGAAGGCTGGCAAGTTGCTTTTATTGCTCTGAGTATCTAGGGCTTTTTTCACACCTTTCATCCAAAAAATATTAGTTAGACAATGTACAAATCAGCACCAGGGCAGAGAAAATATAATATACTTTTATACTGACTATTTTTCCTAAGAATGTATTCCTAAGAAGGTAATGTGGTGGAATATTATTCCCATTTTCTTTTTCCTAAAATCCCTTTATGGAAGTGGTATCTTAAATCAAAGGAGAATATTTCATTTCTCACAGTCATCATTGTCCACTCATGAAAACTTAAGCATTATTATTTTTAGTGAACGTCTATACAAGCTTTTCATAGGGTTTTAACATTCTCCAATTGCAAGATGCCAACACGTTTATCATAGTCCATATCTGTTTGTATGTATACATGAAACAATAGTCATTAGGAAAATCTCCAATGATTTATTTGAATATACAGAAACGTTCTTTATCTAAGAGAGATTATTATCAATATTTAGACCAAGTAGTTAATGGCAATTAGTTCGTCTTGCACATTGCCATAAACAGCAAGTTTCATAAGCATTATTTCCTGTTTTGAGGTTTATTTCTGGTGGTAGTTAGCATGAACTTGAGTTTAAGGGGATGAAGGTTTATTTGATTTAAATCACTCTAATTTACATTCATCAAATACCTTTTAATGAGTCTGCACATTATCAGCATTGATTATTTTTCCTCAACTGTAAAGGATTGTATCATCAGGGAAAGCTCACATAATAACAAAACATAGCACAGAAGATCATTAATAAACATTGAAAGTATAACAGGTTTAAAATGAGCACTGTGGTGTACCATAATTTTTTGATTGGCAAGAGACATAATGCTACTGAATCTCAACAAACTGCTTGTCTTCTGTTACTTAAGAAGGAAGACATAAGTTTGGGTGAGTCGGGCTTAGGTCATATAAAGCACATTTTGTATGAGAAGTGAATGATCCATGGTGTAAAAAGCTTTAGCAAAGTCTACTAAATTGCTCCTATAAATAGATTGTTACCAGCATTTTAATGCTACTAGTAAGAAAGATTAGTTAGCACAGTATGACATGAATGCTTTCTGATACCACCTTGATTTAGATTAAATACTCAATACATGCAAAGCGTTACTAAAGATTATGTTCTAGGTATAATAAAGTACAGAGAATGGATCAAGGTCTGTAACTATGGAGATCTTTGGATTAAAAGTAGCAGCACCTTACTATCTTTAAAACCTTGAGGATATTAAAGAATTATATTAACAGATTACATAGATAAGTAGGATGCTCAAAAATAAACAATGCAGATATTCTCCCATTTATACTGCCAAAAGTCATCCCAACAATGTGACTATTTTTTTTCATAGACACATTTCTTTGTTTATCTAATGTATACCTACAAAATTAACCTTAGGCTAAGTTTGTATATTTTGGAGAAATAATTATAAAAAAGTAGATGATTAGAATCTGTATTATCCATACCACTGTGGGGTTTTCCTGTGATGGCAGTAACATGTTTATACAGAGAACTAGTTGACAGAGGTAAGGCTGAAGAAGTGATGGTGATGAGTGCTTACAAGTTAACTTATTGAGTCACTTTGATATGGTTTGTGTCCTTTTTTTTGATGCAAAATGTAGATAGATAGATAGACAGACAGACAGACAGACAGACAGACAGACAGATGAATGGACGGTTGATGGAATGGAATGGATTGGATGGATGGATGGATGGATGGATGATGGATGGATGTGATGATGGACAGACTGACCATCGATCAATAGGTAGGTAGGTAGGTCGGCAGGTAGGAGTAGGTAGGCAGGTAGGTAGGCAGGTAGGTAGCTAGGTAGGAAGGTAGGTAGGTAGGTTGGTTGGTTAGTTGGTAGGTAGGTAGGTAGGTTGGTTGGTATGTAGGTAGATAGGTAACGTAGGTCAATAGGCTGGTAGGTTGATAGGTTTGTAGGTCGGTTGTTAGGTAGATACATAAATTGATAGACATGGCTGCCTACAAGCTGTAGTAGTAGAAATAACCATACTCACAAACTTCTCGTTCAGTGCACTGTCACGACCTTGCAAAGATTCAGATATAGGGACTGAAACAATATGCATATTCTTGGAGAATACCAATCTGTTCAGCTGAGAAATGCCCAACAGCAATACAACTGCAGCTCTTCTCTAGTTCGACAGCACACCCCAATGCAGCTTCAAAGGTTCAAATGCAGCATCATGTCTTTTCTTGGAGTTTTTCACAGAAGAATAGTGTGCAATGCTTTTAAATTGGAGTGGAGTGTTTTAACACAAAGTAAATAAACAGTTTACAAGTACTCATTGTTTTTGTTGTTTTGTCACAATTATATGTTGGTGAAAAAGATAAGAACCCTCTGACAGGTGAACTCATAATTCTTACAATCACACAGCTCTCAGCTTCCCCCACTTTCAGCTCCTTTCAGCTGCTATCCATTACATCCTTTCCTATCCCAGCCCAGCTAATGCTAATTATAGGAGGAACTGACCAGACTTGCACTTGCTTAAAGGGAAAAGTGCACTAGTTCCAGCACTGGTTCTGAACCCTGACTGAATTATGCTGGATTTGCACTCTGTGGTCACCACTGTCTGTCTCTCCATAACTTATAACTATCTTTCTCAAAATAATGCTATAATTATTCAAAAATAATTCTGTGTGAGTGAACTGACTGACTGACTGACTTACTCTCTGTGTGTGTTGTGTGTGTGGTGTGTGTGTGTGTGTGTGTGTGGTGTGTGTGTAGTTTTATATGTGTGTTTGTGTGCATGCACACGCACATGTGTGTGTGTGCGTGCGTGTGTGGGCATGTGTGTGTGTGTGTGTGTGTGTGTGTGTGTGTGTGTGTGTGTGTGTGCGCGCGCCGCGCATAGTCACACAGAAACAAATGAGCACAGCCATCCACACCAAACTGAACACAGTGACCAGTCAGCCAGGGGTCAGTCAACTCTGTCCTGGTATAGAACACCTGTTCAACCAAAGCAGCAAAAACACGACAATGATGCAGGTCAGTGTGTCAGACTGTGACCATCAGAAAGGTTTGCCAGACTACACAGCCAGGCAGGGAGTGGTGTACGGAGTGTGTAACGATTCCACCAGTTTTTGTAAGATGCTTATGGAGATAGCACCAGGGATGTATGGTAGCATCAGACTTCAACGACAGTTACTCTGGTGTGATGCTGGTCACTGGGAGACAGCCATACATGAATCCTCTACAGGAACAACTTTGGACATGCAATGTAGTGGTCACCCAGCTGATCTTTATGCAACTTTCAGAGACAGATTTGTGCGTATTCTGCACATTAACAGCCCTTTGGTTGTGATCCATATAGAAACAATGGAAGTGTATAATTCAGTGATAAGACATACCTCTCAACATTACGAAAGTGTAACAATACCCTATATTGACATATACACACAGTTCAATGTAGACATCAAAGTGAGTCCACTCACAGCCATCTTGGTGAGTGTGCAGCAGTCTAGAGTCCTTACAATCTGCCCTGAGGAAGTGCCTTTAAACCTGTACTACACAAAGCCAAACACATCTCATCAAAGCGTTGCACAGTTATGCAAGAGCAGCTTGTCACCAGCTTCTGTTGTGAACACCTCCCATCTCCAGCTGGTGTTTCACTTTCTGCCCTGGAGTCATGTCTATCTCAAACTGTATTTTGCTGGTCTCTCCCAAAATGATAAACCACACAAATTATCCAGTGGTCTGTTCAACTGCTCTGTCAGACATTACTCTAAATTTGGCCATCACCTGGACTGCAATCTGAAAGTAGAGTGTCAGGATGGACGTGATGAGACAGAACACTGTCCCTTCAGCAGTCCTGCATGTCAGGGGATGCTGGTCTCAAGACACAAATGTTTGAAATTCATGGTTCACACTGAGAAGCTTGCTCAACCGTTTTGGTCTTTTAAATGCAAAACAGAGGGTGGGGCATCAGCTTCGATAAAAACAAAGGCAGAGGTTGAAGACTCTCTTCATCTCTTTAGAAAATGGTACAGATTGAAACTGGCTATTGGTTTTACAACAGGCTGGGTAAATACTCCATTTATGTACAGCAAATTTCAAAAATGGCCTGATGACACAATGATTTACAATGAAGTTCATGGCAGCCAGCACTATCAGAAACATCCTTCGCGAAATCGTTGTTCAGTTTTTTATAGTCCGTTGTCATATTTTGAGCTGAGGTTAAGGACTGATATGTCATTCACCAACATGGCACTCTGTGAAATAACAGTTCCAGAATCCAGGCTGATTTCAGCTGCTACACCAGTGTCTTTAAATTCAGTTCAAACTGCTGTTAGAAACACATGGCAGAGTTTGCTGACGTGCACAGATCATCACAGCATACAGACGTTGTTGTTGTGTGACCCCATGGTTCACTGCACACACAGAAAACCGTCACTGGTGTGTGAATTTACAGCCACTTCTCATTACAGTAACAGCTCTCTACAGAGGCCTAAGGGGGTACTTGTTGGAAAGCTGACCTATGTCATGTTCGGATGTAGTGATGGAAAAGGGACAGTGCAGTACACACTTGTCTGTGATTTCCGACAGGACTGCCCTGACAACAGTGATGAAGCATTCTGTGAAAACTCTGTGCACACTGGTTTTCTCTGCTCCACTGGTCAGTATGTCCTGCATGGTCAGCGCTGCAATGAGTACTCAGACTGTGTGGATGACTCTGATGAAACAGATTGTCAGGAGAAACGGTTGCCTTACTATGTCAAGGTCATTGGAAAAGTCAACAGCATACCACAGCTTTACATCAGCTTAGATGGCACTGGTTACTTCACACACTGTGTGATGGCCAACAAGGAGCCATGTCCTGACAGTCATTACCTCTGCACTTCAGTACCAGACCACTGTCTTCCTGTCTACACTCGATGCAATGGATTTTCTGACTGCACTGATGGGGAAGATGAACAGGACTGTGACAGTGTGACCTGTCCTCGCTTGTACCAGTGTCGAGCTTCCACAGTCTGTCTGCATGGAGATCACCTGTGTGATGGCTGGGGTCAGTGTCCACAGCGGGATGATGAACTGATGTGTGACATGATGACCTGTCCTGAAGGTTGTCTATGTGAAGGTCACACTTTCCTGTGTAGTGACCCTTTCCATGCTGAAGCCTTCCCTCTACTGCGATACCTGGATGCCACAGGCTCCAGAATGTCACTGGCTGATTTTCCAAACAACAATTATCTTATTTTTCTCAGTTTGTCGTATTGTTCTATCACTAATGTCTCAGCAGTTCAACTACACAACTTACAGTACATTGATGTTTCAAACAATTTGATTGAGACTGCAAATCTGGCCATTTTTCTTCAACTACAAAATCTACAATCTCTAACTCTAAAGGAAAACCCAGTTATCCACATAATAAACAACAGACGACAGCAGATACACTATATCTTGGGAAGAATTGATTTGTCAAAAACTCACTTGACATTGCTAAGCAATTTAATATCTGTATATTTACCAGGCATCAAGTATTTGAATCTGTCTTTTTCTGCCATTGAAAGCATTGATATTTTGGGGTTTAAAAGTTTTCCTCAACTGATTGAAATTGACATTCAAAAAACAGTAATAAATAATTTTCCTCTGGATTTATTCACAGGTTTGGTGCACCTTCACAGGATTGTGTCATCAAACTACAGACTTTGCTGTCCCAGTGTTGTATCTGAACAGTCAAATACAATACAGTGCACAGCACCTTACGTTGTGTTTTCTCCCTGTTCAAAGCTGATATCAAGCAGTGGGCATAAATCTCTGCTTTGGCTGATCAGTGTAGTTGCTACTGCAGGAAATGTGGCCTGCATCCTAGCTTCCTTTGCAGCCAGACAAGTGTTTGGCCAGAAGTGTTCAGTCTGTTTCACTCATCTGCAGTTGGCTAACTTGTGTATGGGAGTTCACGTCAGCATCACTGTAATAGCAGATGACATGTTTGGAGGACAGTATATTCAGCAGGAAAAGACATGGACCAACAGCATCACCTGCAAGATCTCTGGCTTTCTGTCTCTGCTGTCCAGTGTAGTGTCCGTTCTCATCATCTGGTTCATAGTGTTACAGCACGTGGTTTTCTTTTGTTTTCACCACAGTTCATGGACATGGGACAGATCTTCCACTACAGTGGTGTGTGCACTGATCTGGAGTGTTGGAGCTCTAGTGTCGTTGATACCATTTTTTCCTGGCCTGTCACACTGGGGCCTCTATGGCCAGTCTGGTCTGTGTCGCCTGGCTGTGTTTGATCCCAATCTTCCTCAAAAGCATTCCGATGGTTCACTGTCATTGTCATCGTGCACTTCTCTCTGTCTGTCATGATTGTGGCTGGCCAGTCTGCTGTCTACAGACGATTACCAAAGCACAGGATCATGATGGAGCACACACAGAGGATGTATTATTCCTCAGCACGCTTGGTAGGAACAGTGGCTGCTACAGATGCTGTGTGCTGGTGTTCCTTTGGACTGGTAGTCATGATGAGGTCACAAGGATTCTCTGGTGTCAGCACACTCTATGATGTGTTGGCTGTTCACGTGCTACCTCTGAACTCTGCTCTGAACCCTCTTCTGACCCTGTGGAGCTTTGTGTCTCAGCAGCAAATGCAGGAACGAGAGAAAAGATTGTTCATAATGCTCAAGTCTCGACTGGGTCAGCAGACAAGGAAAAATACATGATTAAACAGTCACAAAAAGAAAGAAAAGAAAGAAAGAAAGAAAGAAACACACACACACACACACACACACACACACACACACACACACACACACACACACACACACACACACACACACACACACCAGAGACTGACACCAGTTTTTGAATTAAACTGCCATCAATTCAGCAGGTGTGGCTAATAACTCTCCTCAAATACTACAAACTGTTTCTTGTGCAACAAAGTGCACTGAATACAAAATCTTTCAAGATTTTAGAGGAACAGGCTACAGCCTCCTCAGCTGTGTGTGTGTGTGTGTGTGTGTGTGTGTGTGTGTGTGTGTGTGTGTGTGTGTGTGTGTGTGTGTGTGTGCGCCACGCGCGAGTGTGTGTGTGTGTGTGTGTGTGTGTGTGTGTGTGTGTGTGTGTGGAGATGTTTGTGTGTTGGCACAAGGAGTAGCACTGCTGTACTGCTTTCTGTTATGAATGATTTGTCAGTTTTATTTTTCTTTCCTGAATAAGTTGTCAGTCTTGTTTTTCTGTCTTGAATGATTTGTCAGTTAGTTCTTCTGTCTTGAATGATTTGTCAGTTTAGTTCTTCTGTCTTGAATGATTTGTCAGTTTAGTTCTTCTGTCTTGAATGATTTGTCAGTTTTGTTTTTCTGTCCTGAATGATTTGTCAGTTTTGTTATTCTGTCCTGAATGATTTGTGAGTTTTGTTATTCTGTCCTGAATGATTTGTCAGTTTTGTTATTCTGTCCTGAAGATTTGTCAATTTTGTTATTCTGTCCGAATGATTTGTCAGGGGTTTTTTTCTGTCCTGGATGATTTGTCAGTTTTGTTTTACCTGAATGGTATGTCACTTTTGTTTTTTCCCGAGTAGTATGTCAGTTTTGTTTTTCCGAAATGATTTGCAAGTTTTATTTTTTCCTGAATAATTAGTTTTGTTTTTCTTTCCTGAATGATTTGTCAGTTTTGGTTTTCATTTCTACTTTGACAAGCTTGGCACCAAGCCCCTGTGGTGACGTCACTGGTGACTGTTTGTTGTCCAGCCCCCCTGGCGGGAATGCTGCAATTTTTTTGTCCTGTTCAGTATGGTGTAACCAACTGCTGGAAATTCCGTTTCAGAAATTTCCATTTTGTAGTTCTCTTTCTTTTCTCTGTACTTTTCAAGATTTTTTCGGTAAAATTTCTCCTTTTATAGTAGTTTTTTTTTATTTGTGTCTTTTCTATATCTTTCAGTCCCCCATTGTCTATTTCCTTTAGTTGGGGGGGGGGGGGGGGGGGGGGGGGCATGCCTGTCCCGTCATTCCTTTGTCGCTCATTTCAATGTCTTTTCTCCAGCCACATCCAGATTCATGTTGCATACTCAGGGTTGTAAGTCCACGGATAGCCCGTCTATGTCAGGTCAACATGGGGCCACCAGCCAGAGATACCATGCATGATTGCCAGGTCTGTTTGGGGGTATTCAATGGCGCCTATTCTGAGCTTACATAAGCAGGACACTACCTACTAAGCCCCCTACTAATGACATTAGTTGTTCGTGGCTGAGCCAGACTGAGTGAGATGCACGCCCAGAGTGGTGATCGCCAGATTATCCACCCAATGATGATCTTCTGCAAAAGTCAACTCCAAGGGCTTTGAAAAGAAAGCAGTATTTTACATAGACAGAACAACAAAAGAAATAGGTAAATAAAGAAATCAATGTTACTGTTGCAAAGGCGAGATATGACTATAGAAATAAGATAGAAGGCAAGTTTCCAGGAGACAATTTTTGTGCTGCCTAGCTGGGAATCCAAAATATGCCAGCAGTAAACATGGTAGCTGTCCCACATAGGTCAAATATAAGTCTGCAGGGGGTATGTGATAACAACCTACCAGACCATTTAAACATATTTTTTTTACTGGTTTTGAAAAGCATATTTTTTTAGATGAAGTAAATGGCCTGAAGCAATCTGTACTCTTCTGCTCTTTGAATTTTGTGTCATTGTTGATAGGTTATTTGTAAGCACTTCAAGGCAATAAATATTCACAATTCTCCCAGACTAGATAGTATAAGCAGTAGAACCCTTACAATCTGCGCCACTGAGCTTGCAAAGTGTCTTCCAGTGCCTGTTCCAGGCCTTGCTAAACACTTGTCAGTTATCAGTTATTTGGAAGACATCTAATATAATACCTTTTCCAAGCAGACAAGTACAGACACAAAAACCCAAGTGCCTGGCAGATCAAAATTTCGGTTTATTCAAAACCTTCTTCAGGATGAAAGATTGGCCCACTAATACCTTTTCCAAAGAAACCTAATGCATCTCCGCCAAATGAATTTAGACCTGTCACTCTCACATCTCTTGAGATGAAAACATCACAAAAGATTGTAAAATCTCTCATTCTTTCGATTTAATAAAAAGACTTTGACCCACTACAATTTGCGTACAGGTCTAGAAGGGGTGTCGAAGATGCCAAACTATTCATTTTGAACAAGTTGTACAGCCACTTAGAAATACCTGACTGTCATGCTTGAATACTGTTTGTTGACTATAGTTTAGCTTTCAATACAATGTAACCTCACGTTCTGGTTAAGAAATTACTTCAGAACTTGGACGTAGACAATCAATCTGTTTATTGGAAGACAGAATTTTGAACCAACAGACCACAGCGTGTTTTGCGACAAAATTATCTTCATCGGTTAGATATACCTCCACTGGTTCTCCACAGGGCTGCATCTTCACGACACTTTTGTATATGCTATACACACAAAATTGCAGAAGCAGCTAGTTATGAAGATTCCTTTCTGGTAAAATGTGTGGATGGCAGTGCTCTTTTGTCTCTCTTATCTGGATCAGTCCTAGACCATGGTTCAACCCTCACCGAGTTCATACACATATTTTTGTATCTATTTTTCTATTTCAAAGATAATGGAATAAGCACTCATGTGCTTTTTGACATCCATTCCCCGTGTTTATGCAGTTTTGTAACTTTTGTCGTCCATTCCCATCGGCACAAAATGGTCATACTGTTCCAAAAACCGGAACGTGTTTTAATGTGTGCGCAAGATGTTCTGCGTGTGTTCGCACACAGTCCTCGTTTTATAGTCTCATCCAAAGGACTTGAGTGTGAGTGTGATAGCTGACACTGGTTTTAACTCCAGTGTAAAAATACTCTTGAACGAGATTCAATCCCAGGTCAATAGGAATAATGAGGCTTATCTGGAGCTATATGTTTTTAAAACGAAAAATCTTCCTATGGGTTTCAGAAGATCTGGGCACACTTCTGGGAATATTAGTATCTGTAATGAAAAAGTTGAAAATGTTTTAACTATAAGTGTCTGGGAACTGTTTTTGACCACAGGCGAAACCGGGACACTTACATTGACTCTAGTGTCAAAAAGGGGCAACAACATGTGTATTTTGGAAACATAACTCTTTTTTTTCCTGAAAGAAAGATTTATTTTTGTTTCACATGTCCTACATAGACAGAGTTCAAAGTTTTGGTTTCATTTGTTGATACAATAATCTAAAAGTTGAGAACAAGGATGATTTTCAGAGAAATGTGAGATTTTGCTAAAAACAAACAACAACAACAACAACAACAACAACAACAACAACAAACTAATAATTGGAGAAGAACAGAGAGATCTCAAGTCGTTTTGTAATCATCAGCAGCTTTTGGGCAAAGCAACTGCCAGTTTGGCTGATCCCCCACGTTTTGTTTTCAGAATTTCAAGTGCTGTTTTCAGGACGCCGTTTTCAGTTCCCCAACAGCTAAACAAACAGAAAAAGAAACTCTTTTGTGCTGTAACCATTGGATTTCTAAAATCATAAGGACACTGACTACCCAAGTTTTAAAACATCTCTGAACTACTTGCCTTATTATCACTGTACGCAATGTATGTATGTATGTATGTATGTATGTATGTATGTATGTATGTATGTATGTATGTATGTATGTATGTATGTATGTATGTATGTATGCATGCATGCATGCATGCATGCATGCATGCATGCATGCATGCATGCATGCATGCATGTGCGTGTGTGTTATGTGTGTGTGTGTATGTGTGTGTATGTGTATCATCATCAGCAGCAGCAGCAGCAGCAGCAGCAGTAGCATCATCATCATTATCATCATCATCATTATCATAATCATCATCATCATCATCATCATCATCATCAAATTGAGTTGTCAAATCAAATTCTTCTTTTTTTCCAGACGGTACATTGAATAAGCATCGATTTGCTTCTTTTCATCACGCCATCTATCTAAAGAAAAGAACAGAACAAAAACAAAAAAAACACAAAAAACAACAAAAAAACAAAGCAAAAAATCCCTAACGAACAAAAAAAAGAGGGGGGGGGGGGGGGAACAACCAAGCAAAAAAACCAAACATTTCACCAACATTAATTAGCTAACATGATTTCAACAACCTTAAAAATGAAATATGCCATTAGATAATACAAGCAACAGCAATAACAACAAAACAACCACAAAAAAACACTCAAAAGTCACGCACACACACACACACACACAACACACACACACACACACACACACACACACACACACACACACCACACACACACACGGTTGGTGCACTTGTCTACTCAGCACGTGTGCACGTACGCGCATGCACACATTTAAAGATTTAAAAAAATCATATAATGTCAAACAGCTTATAATTATCAGTTACAATGTCACCAAAAACCATTAATAATTTTAAGACTTAAAGAAAAGAGTCCATGAAATGTCAATAAGCAATTTATGTCAGATTACAATATCTCCAGACTTTAGTTCATACTTACTATATTAGACGGAAGGAAAGGAAAAAAAACGACAAACGCAACAATACCATATGATAATCCCCATCACCACTAAGAGGAAATAACATACACACTAACAAACATACAATCAAACAAACAAAAATACAAACAAAGAAAAACAACAAAAACCAACCAAACAAAAACAAAACCAGGGGGGGGGGGGGGGGGGGAGGGGGGGGGGATGTGGTATCAAGGAGGAAGGGGGAAAACACAAACAGCACACAGAAGAATTATGTATCGGTATCAACCTCTTATGGTCACCTGTGTGCGAAACTATGGTTACTATACATGTACGAAACTATAATAAACAGGTGGCTTCGGAAGTGACTTTGTTTATGCACGTGGCACCCAAAATGAACACGCTGTCTTGTCTAATGTTTCGAATCTGAATGCTGTATGAATTGAGTCTGTGTGCAAGCCAGAAGCCAGTACAAATTATAGTAACGATTTATGAATATATCAATAAAAATCTCTACACATACGAACTAAGAAAAAAAAATTAAAAGAAAGGCCTTAACCTCTAACCAAAGTAATATAAATGCAATAGTGCTAATAGTCCCATTAATAACAGTAATAAAATAACTTAAAAAACAATTTATACTGAAACTATTGAACTGGGTAAGAAAAACGGCATGAAAAAATGTCTCCAATCTAGTCATCAGATCAGTGGTTTTGTTTTCTTTTTGAATTTGCAGAATGTGCACGTGTTTCCATACGTCACTTATACTCTGTCCTGTTCATAATTTTTTTTTAAACAACCTTTCTCATCCTTTTTCCCCTTTCACATACATATATAGCAAGCAAAGTGTAGATTTTTTCAGTCACAATAAACCACATGTAAAAGGTTTTTAGGGTGAGCAGGGAGCACGTGTGTGTGTGTGTGTGTGTGTGTGTGTGTGTGTGTGTGTGTGTGTGTGTGTGTGTGTGTGTGTGTGTGTGTGTGCAAATACATCATAATAAATAGAATGCACTAAACAACATTTCAAGTTAAAGACAAAGTAAAATCAACTAGAAATACAGCAGAAATACAATAATCATAAGAAATGCCCTTTGTACTTGTTGGTTGGTACTTGATTGGTCCTTGTTGATTGGTCCTTGTTGATTGGTCCTTGTTGATTGGTCCTTGTTGATTGGTCCTTGTTGATTGGTCCTTGTTGATTGGTCCTTGTTGATTGGTCCTTGTTGATTGGTCCTTGTTGATTGGTCCTTGTTGATTTTTACTTGACTGGTCCTTGTTGATTGGTATTTCTTGATTGGTACTTGATTGGTCCTTGTCGATTGGTACTTGATTGGTCCTAATTGATTGGTCCTAATTGATTGGTACTTGTTGATTGGTCCTTGTTGATTGATCCTTGTTGATTGGTCCTTGTTGATTGGTCCTTGTTGATTGGTCCTTGTTGATTGGTACTTGTTGATTGGTCCTTGTTGATTGGTCCTTGTTGATTGGTACTTGATTGGTCCTTGTTGATTGGTACTTGTTGATTGGTACTTGTTGATTGGTCCTTGTTGATTGGTCCTTGTTGATTGGTCCTTGTTGATTGGTACTTGATTGGTCCTTGTTGATTGGTACTCGATTGGTCCTTGTTGATTGGTACTTGTTCATTGGTACTTGTTCATTGGTCAATGTTGATTGGTACTTGATTGGTCCTTGTTGATTGGTCCTTGTTGATTGGTCCTTGTTGATTGGTCATTGTTGATTGGTACTTGATTGGTCTTTGTTTATTGGTACTTGATTGGTCCTTGTTGATTGGTCCTTGTTGATTTGTCTTTGTTGTTTGGTCCTTGTTGATTGGTCCTTGTTATTGGTCGTTGTTGATTAGTACTTGTTGATTGGTACTTGTTTGCCTCTGTACCAGTTGCCCTGAAAACGAAGGTACCAGTCAGCAACACTGACACTTCTGACAGCTTAAAATTAAGTAAAACATCGAAATGGCTCTGTAATCATTTTGAAATGCACCTACCTTACTAGGATCACGTAAAACTGTTTCTAGATATTGTTCATTATCTGCAGAGCCAGAAAAGTTGCATTGAACTTGTGTTCACCATTTGTAAAACAAAGTTGTTAAAATGTATTTAAAAATGTTAACCACCAGCACAAAAGTATAAGCAATGCACACAACAGGTCCATTTAACAATGTATATTGAAGTTTTTCTTAATCTTTGGTGCATTTTAGTTTCTTCTTTTTATGTACTGCACTTTCGTCAACACTCAAAAGTGGCTAAGTTTATGTTCCTGTTTCTCTGAATTAAAACAAATAGGTATCTTTAAGTGAGGTCAGCTATTTTTTTCTTTAGCTTTACATCCATTTGTGTTGACGTGAACGCAAATTTTAACACCAATTACAGGCCTTTCTTCTTTGTCATCAAACTCTCAGAAAGTAACTATTGTTGCCTGCAATATGAGCAAAAATGTGTTGTGCTACCATTAAGCTCCTAAAAAGTTAGACCCAGTGCATCCACATTCGACATGGGAAAGAATTAGGGTGGGTTTTGTTTTAGTCTTTTTGGAAGAAATGGTCTAGAATAGAACAAGAACCAGGAAGACAGAAAAAAAACAAGAAGATGGTGACAGGAAAAACCGGGGCATGGCAGAAACAAAATGAATAGAAAAGAGGAAATTCCTAGAACATAAGTTTCTAAAGATGAAGATGCTATTAATTTATACTATTCATGCCCTTGGCATCCTCACAAGGGAAGTATGAGTTTTAAAAAATCCTTTTTTCTGCATTTGGTGCAGAAACATAACAGCAGCTCAATGAGGTTTTCCAGCAAATCCACCTTCCAACAAATTTTTAAAAAATCAAAACAAAATCAGTGAACTTACCTACCTGAGGGCTTGACAGGCGTAGCAGCCACAATATTGGATATACATGACCAGAGAACTTAAGATGGACCACATGACATCGGACTTCCTACACCTATGTCAGGATATCTGAAGAACCAGGGCCAGAAGGAAGAGACCCAGCAGGTCCAGAGAGTGCTTCAAGAATAGAGCGTGTTTGGGGGTCTGCTGTGTCCCTTCCCCTCAGGAGCACTGGGTGCATACAGGCTTTGACGCCGAGGATGGCCGCCCCCTTTGTGATGGGGGGGGGGGGGGGGAGGAGTTTAACGGCTACAACGGAGTGTTCACAATCCATGGTCAATACGCTCGCGTATAACTTCAGGGACACAGTCATGTGGCTTCGAGCTCAGGGAATGTGGAAAGTGACAGAGTCACCTGTGAACGTTGTGCACACACACACACGTGTAAGTGAATTGACACTTATGAAACGTGTACAAGGCCGCAGTCGCAAAGCCAGAAGCTTCTCATTCCTACCTGTTCTACAGTCTATTCTCTGTCAGGAAAGCGGATATTCACGAAAGCCACAATTCCCATTGCTCTCATCAGCATCTGGTCCCTGAAACCATTCAGAGGTGGGAGGTCTTATAGACACCACTCTTATACGGAACCCCCCAAACATTTTCGCAAGATCTCGATACGAAAGCTGCAGATCGTTTTCTCATCAGCCAAACTGCTGCAACCCAGTGGGATCTGATCACATGCGTCCATGTCCTAGATCCCAGAGCACAGATTACCCAGCTCTGCACTGGCGTTGCCCTTCAGGGCTGTGTGGCAGCACTGCCCGCATCTCTCTCTCTCTCTCTCTCTCTCTCTCTCTCTCTCTCTCTCTCTCTCTCTCTCTCTCTCTCTCTCTCTCTCTCTCTCTCGCTCTCGCTCTCGTCCTGCAGCAGAGGGGCCAGGCCCTGTACTGACCCAGCAATACCGTGACCATTGCTCCACAGCAGTACCATGACCATTGCTGCACAGCAGTACCTTGACCATTGCTCCACAGCAATACCTTGACCATTGCTCCACAGCAATACCTTGACCATTGCTCCACAGCAATACCTTGACCATTGCTCCACAGCAGTACCTTGACCATTGCTCCACAGCAGTGCCTTGACCATTGCTGCACAGCAGTACCTTGACCATTGCTCCAGGTCGGTTCTCAGGAGCTCTGCTGCTCTCACCCAGCAGGATCTGAACACAGACATCTTTGTCCTAGATCCCAGAGCGAAGATGCCAGGCTTTGCACTGGCTTCGCCCTTCAGGGTGTTTTTTGTTCCTAAAGCACTTCTTTTATCTCCCGTTCCGAACCCTTAACCTCTTCAGTCTTAACATAAGTCAGGTCAAGTCAAGTCCTAGTGGTCATGGGCACAAGTCCAGTGGTCATGTAATTAATCCAATATCGTGGCGCTGCTGTCTCCACTGTCTCTACTGTCTCCACTGTCTCCACTGTCTCTGGTGAGAAGGTCCACAATGACCAGCAACCATCTGGAGACAAAAACCAGAAACAGTTTTTAGCATACACCAGATTTTAAAAAAATATCTTAACTTGTTCCGTTGTTTTCACTTTTATTTTGGTTCCTCAGCTCAAGCTTCGAGATTTACCAAATGTGAGATTTTGCGTATGCAACCGCTTTTGTTTCGCTATTAAGGTAGCCACAATCACACTTCTGGGTAATGTCTAGTCATGCCACAAATGCGCATGCGTTTTATAGGGTGTTGTCTGCTCCTACAGGTACAAAATGACCTTCACCTCCAAGAGGCAGATCGGGTCTCTGGAACCTCGGTTTGTAATATCAAATCCAAACCCCTTTCGGGGCAATGGAGTCGATGCCGATGTTAACCACAGAGTAAAACATAACCTCGATCCGGTGTCTCGGTGGTGGCTCGAACACGGGCCACAAGATCGCAAGCTCAGTGCTCTAACCACCAGTCTATCCCCCTTACCCTAGTCTGACCTGAGGTGTCCTTAAAGACTCCCAGGTCACTTAGCTGTAAACAACTTTAGTCACATGTTAGAGGGGGGGGGGGGGTAGTGCTTGGTGCAAAGCACTTTTCATTTGTACCATGTTTTTATATACTTTTAATCATTCCTCGGCTGGCGCTCGATCGTTCACCAAACTCTCACCATAGGTGAACCTTGGAGCTCTAGTCAAGAAGCAATGGAAAAAAAAAAACAGTACAAAAAGAATCAAGAGTCCAAGCACTAGCCACAAGGTGGCAGGACGGTTTATACACGTTTTTCTTTGAACAAGTACAAAGTATGGTTCTGGGTTTCATTACCAGCCTTGCCCCTGGATGGATCGGTGGTCTAGAGGTAAGGCGCCTGCCTGTAAGATGTGGCCATTGTCCCTCCCTCCTCACCTGGGGCATAGATAGTTCACATGCTTTGTCTTCTTCATAGGCACACCTTTTTCATAAAATCCTGTCACACAATGGATATTGCCTGAAGACAGAGGAGAGGCAGAGGGCAATGTAGGTTTGTTTATTATGACATGAAAAAGTAAAGGTAAAGGTGTCCTATAACCTTTCTGGTCGTAGGGGAGCAAGGCATCAGCGACCTCAGCTTCTCTAGGGGCCAGCATATTGAGGACGGTGCCTATCTCTTCTCCTCGCTGCTTTACCTTCCCTACCCTAAAGAGGGCAGGTAGCCTACCTATTTACAGCTGGGGGAACTTTATTGAAGCCAAGGGCACAAATGGTCACCCATCCAACTGGTAACCACGCTCTATGGCGCTTAACTTTGGCTGGGGGAACGGGAACACTCTGACCATAGAGCTATCCCGTCCCCCATGATATAATATGCATTATACATGCATAATATTCTGTCTTTAACAGGTCCAATCCAGTCCTGTTGTTTATATCCCAGCTGACTAAAGGAGCCATACGGGGGCTGTCTTTAAGGGGTAGGTACTATCAATATGTGTAGACCTATGTACAATAGTGCTTTCGAACTTTGGGTAAGAATTTACACTGAATATCCTTTCAAGTGAAGGTCTGTTTCATTACATCATATTCGTAGCAAAAACATAAAACTATGTAAGAGGAAAAAACGGAGTGGGTTGAAATCTCAACAAACATGCAAAACAAAAAAAAATTAAATATATAATGACCTGGCATAAAAGAAAATGCAGCTGGGTTCACATTTCTTCCTCTCATAAAAAAACGAATTTGATCACTGTACAAAAAAATCTGTAAAGTTTGTAAGTATAAGATAATGGAATACTTTCGGTGTGGCTCAAACTGTTGACTAAAATGTAATGACCTGTGATTAGTACTTCTACTTTTAATTGCAGGAAGTACTTACGATTTTTTCTCCTTTCACAAAACCTTTGCTACATGTTCATGGCAAAAAATCAGATTCTCTTTTCTTGTTTCTGTTTGTTGTTGTTGTGGTGTCTTGTTGTTGTTGCGATGCTATTGGGCTACACTCTATATTTAGCTTTCAGTTCAAGTAGTAACTTCTCATGTACAGATTTAAACTAAATGCCTTCAAGACGAAATGCTCAAAGGATGTAAACTGTATATGTGGAGATAAGATAACGAATAGTCATATTCTTCTTTGTGGATATCTAAAACCACTTTTACCTGTTGTGCCTAATCTATCACTGGACCAATTGTTGTCTGAACCATCGCGATTGTTGGACATTGTGTTAGGCTAATAAGAAGTCCGATAATTCAATATTTATAGTTTGTTAAAGTTAGTTTTATATTTTAACTTTGTTATCTGGCATTGGTTTCAGCTATTGTTAAATTTTTCTTCACGTTTTTGTTGTTGTTGTTGTTGTTGTTGTTGTGATGTTGTCTAAAACCACTTAATGCGAATAGACGTTAAACTGAAGAACACACACTTCTGAAAAGAGCTAGTGAAAAAGGTTTGTTTTTTTTTCTTTGCTAAATTTTGCAGAGTTCTTTTTGAAGGTATGAAAAAAGGCATTATGTACTTGTTTGGGGGATTGATGACATGAACGAATACCAGGTGGGATGATAAGGTTTGAAATGATCATCAAAAAAGATTGCTTATTTTCTTTCAGTGTTGACCTTGTGTATGCATATGGTGGTTAACATACAAAACAAGGACTTAGTGGGTACAATGTTCGCTGGAAAAAAAAAAAACCTGCCAAGTTGTATTGTTTTAGTGGGTTTTTTTATTTTTAGCAAAATCACACGAGTTTTCGGTCACAGACTGAGTCTTTCATACACTTTTGCATTCTTTGTGGATTCCTTGGTACATGTGGTATAGATGCAAGAGTGTAAAGGAAAACAGGAGGAAATTAGCAAATATTAAAGGTGGTGTGTAGCCTGATGTTCAGAGTTCAGGTTAAAGCTGTGTGTTTCAACTAGTGACTAATAATATTCTGCCGTTTGCTTTTTTAAGGGGGCAGAAAAGGTTAGTGGTTAAAAGCCTTGTTTCTTCTTTGATGGTAATTGAGCCTGTTGGTTCGAATCTCTGCCAAGACGTCAGTTTGGGAGGATTTTTCCCCATGGAGTAACATTAGCACTGCCTCCGCTATCTTTCGATCAGCTATAAACTGAGATCCCGTGAACAAACGCATGTAGAACATCTTGTGAACACGTTGAAACTCCATCATAAGAAGTGTGTGTATGTGTGTGTGCAAGTGTGCGCGCGTGTGTGTGTATGTGTGTGAGTGTGTATGAGTATGAGTATGAATGTATATATGTATGTATGTATGTATGTATTATGTATTATGTATGTATGTATGTATGTATGTATGTATGATGTATGTATGTATGTATGTATGTATGTATGTATGTATGTATGTATGTATGTATGTATGTATGTATGTATGTATGATATGTATGTATGTATTGTATGTATGTATGTATGTATGTATGTATGTATGTATGTATGTATGTATTATGTATGTATTTATGTATTATTATTATCTTATCGTATTATCTATTATGTATCTATGTATGTACTATGTATGATGATGTATGCATGCATGCATGTCTGTCTGATCTGTCTGTCTGTCTGTCTGTTGTGTTGTGGTTGTGTGTTGTTGTTGTTGTGTTGTTGTATGTCTGTATGTCTGTCTGTTGTATGTTGTTGATGTATGTATGTATGTATGTATGTATGTATGTATGTATGTATGTATGTATGTATGTATGTATGTATGTATGTATGTATGTATGATGTAATATGCATGCATGTCATGCATGCATGATGTATGTATGTCTGTCTGTTGTCTGTCATGTCTGTCTGTCTGTCTGTCTGTCTGTCGTATGTATGTATGTATGTATGTATGTATGTATGTATGTATGCATGTAAGTATGTATGTATGTATGTATGTATGTATGTATGTATGTATGTATGTATGTCTGTATGCGTGTATGTATGTATGTATGTGTGAATGTATGTGTGTATGTATGTGTGTATGATGTATGTATGTATGTATGTATGTATGTATGTATGTATGTATGTATGTATGTATGTATGTATGTATGTATGTATGTATGTATGTATGTATGTATGTGTGTATGTTGTATGCATGCATGCATGCATGCATGTATGCATATATGTATCTATATATCAATATATCTGTGTGTGTATGTGCTCGTGCATGCATGCATGTGTGAGTTCGTGCGTGTTTGTGCATATGTATCAACCCTGGTTCACATTTGTTTTGTAATTAAAGGTTTCCTCCAAATGATCGATTCGTTTGCTCTTTCGCTATGCGCAAAGAGTAATTTACAAGTGTTGCTATTGTTTTGGCATTTTACCAGAATTCTACTATCCTCTGTATAATCAATAGTTTTTGTATAATGATCAAAAACACTCACACACACACACACACACACACACAACACACACACACACACACACACACACACACGCATGAACGCACACACACACACACACACACACACACACAACACACACACACACACACACACACACACACACAACACACGCGCGCGCGCGCACACACACACACAGACACAAACACACACACATGCACGCAAGCACATACACAGACACACACAGACAGACACACACGCACGCACGCACGCACGCACGCACAGACACACAGACAGACACACATACACACGCACACACAGACACACGCGCACATACACACACAGACACAGACACACACACACACACACACACACACACACACACACACACACACACACACACACACACACACACACACACACACACTACAACACACACACACACACACACAAACACCGTGCGCATGCATTTACACCCTGCGCAACATAAAGACTTTCTTCTTGCCTATACAAGCACTGAAAACATAGACAGGCAGACAGACAGACAGACAGGGCAGACAGGCAGACAGGCAGACAGACAGACAGACAGACAGACAGACAGACAGACAGACGAAGCAAGACGAGATGACAGACGAGAGAGAGACAGAGAGACGAGGATGAGAGAGAGGAGAGAGAGAGAGAGAGAGAGGAGAGAGAGGAGAGAGAGAGAGAGAGAGAGAGAGAGAGAGAGAGAGAGAGAGAGAGAGAGAGAGAGAGAGAGAGAGAGAGAGAGGAGAGAGAGAGAGAGGAGGAGAGAGAGAGAGAGAGAGAGAGAGAGAGAGAGAGAGGACTTGAAAACTTTGAAAATTTGTTTATTCAGAGGGTTATAGAATAAGCAACAATTGCATTTTTAAATCCAGCCCTCGGAAAAAGATCCCATCCCCCCTTCCCCCCAAAATTAGAACTAACAACAAGAGAGAGAGAGAGAAGGAGAGAGAGAGGAGAGAGAGAGAGAGAAGAGAGGAGGAGGAGAGAGAGGAGAGAGAGAGAGAGAGAGAGAGGAAAAGGAGAGAAGAGAGAGAGAGGGAGAGAGAGAGAGAGAGAGAAGAGAGAGAGAGAGAGAGAGATCTATGCCATAATCCTAACACTTATAAACTGTAAAGTGTGTGTCAACAACAGATTGTGCCACAGTCTGTGTGACGCGTACGTCTGTATTTGTAACGTAGGACACTATTTTGTATGAATGTCACGATGGTGACAATGATGATGAAGACGATGATGATGATCTTCATCACCATCATCACCGTCATCGCAATCGTTGTCGCCTTTGTCATTATCGTCATCGTTATCATCGCTTTCATCATCACCCTCATCATCGTCATTATAATCATGGCTTTATTATATTCATGCCATTTACTGTGGAGCTGCTAATACGCTTATCTGGACATTGTCTAGATTACGTGTTACACTGTAAATGGATGTTTCGATTTTTTTTAACTCGAAAGGAAGCGGAAAGCAAAGGATGTTGGTTTGTTGTGAAAAGAACACAAAATTATTCGGCTAGAGCTCCAAGGTTCATTGATGGTGAGATTTTGTATATGCAACCGTGTAACTCCCTTTGAGGCAGCCACATTCTGTTTCTGTCTCATCCTCTGTGACATTTCTGTCCTACTGGTCCCATACCGCTCATTTCAACCTGTCCACCCCAGGTATGCCCCATATTAAATTTTGTTCTGTTACATTTTCAGTGTCAGAAGTCCGCAAGAAGCCAAGCGATGTCAGCTCGCCACAAGGCCACCAGCCAGAGGGGCCCTGCACTGCTGCTGGGTCACTTTGGTTGTATTTAGTGGTGCCTGTTCTGATCAAACATACGGAGTACACTACCTACTATGCTTTCCACCCCCTCCCCCGCCCACTGACGATAGTATTAACTCAATCAGGGAGACAGACTGAGTGAGTCACCCACCCCCTGGTGGCAATTACAACAATGTCCTTCCAACCACTTTCTCCGTGAACTTCTTGTCCTTCGGATGAGACTATAAACCAAGGCCCCCTGTGCGAACCCACGCAGAATGTCTTGGGCACATGTTAAATCCTGTTCCCCTTTTCGTAAGAGTAGGTTATTATGTGCCCGTGGGAACAGATGACGAGATTTACAAATCTGCATACACAGGGACACTGGATGTAAAAAAAAATCACATGAGGGTTTATTCCATTATCCGCGATTAAAAAAAAAGAATAATTAAATAAACTTCCAGCCCCGATGTCTTTGACAAAGCTCACCATAGGCACAGAAGTGTGTAGGGAAAACAAACACTGAGGTCTCTAAGAGACCGGAGCAAACAGAGTTACTCAATCAGAGACAATGTTCTTTACTTGCATAATGATTAATGGTAATGAGGATGATGTAATGATACTGCTGTGGAACTGCATGTGCTTTTGAGACTACTTGACAGGGCTGCACTCCATGCTTACTATCATAACATATCCCCCTGCTCAACCAGGTCTGACACTTACAGACACATACAGTGTTGGTCGGTAGTTTGAGAACCACTCTCAAAATTGCATCCATAACAGATGAAGCTCAATATATTGTCCCGATGAGCCCATAGTAAACTTACTTTGGGTAGGATTCCTTTCACTCCTACGGGATTTAAACCTGCGACCATCTAGTCTGTAACCTAAGATGCTAACCAAAGCGCCATGGTAGCTGGTTAGGCAGCCACATCTTGGTTTCTGGGATATAGTGTTATGATCACCGGATTTTGAAAAATATTCCTGAGCAATGGCTTTTTCAAGTATCTTTGAATACACACTTTTACCAATGTTCTTGGTGACATGCTTTGTTTCATTAATATTCCTTGTTACGGGATTCTGCAAGTATCCCTGAAGTAATGGACATTTTATGGCTGTAATATTTGTACCAGTGGCCAGAGCACTCACTTCCCTCAAGCTAAGGTTATGCAGCATGGAACTTGATTATCAATTGGATGGGTGACCGTTTGTGCACCTTGGCTTCAACACAGTCCCCCAGTCCACCGAGCTGTAAATGGGTACCTGCCCTCTTTAGGGTCAGGGAAGGTAAAGTAGCGAGGGATGAGAGATGGACGCCGCCCTCAATATGCAGGCCCCTAGAAAAGCTGAGGTCTCTGATGCCCCGCTTCCCTACGACCACATAGGTTGTGGGACACCTTTACCTTTACCTTTTTTTAACCTAATATTTGTACCAGCAGTCCAGTCTGGTGCCACAAGCTCGGAGTCTTTTTATTAAGTCATTAATGGATTTTACTTGTGATGATACATCGGTACTGCAGAAAGCACATGAATGATATTTAAATTAAGTTATGAATTCATTTTCTAAATGGATGTCAGCTTCAGCTGAGTGGCAGTCCATTGTACTATAAATCAACCATGTGTCTTACAGATCTTTTGTTTGGTTTATTGGCTATGCAACTTGGATGAGAAGAGAGCATTGTAAGTGTGTTTCCCGAAAGGGGACCGATGACTCAACAGTCAGAGCACTCGCTGTCCCCAAGCTGAGGTTATGCATTGTTAAGTTTTAGTTACCTCTTAGAATGATGACCATTCGAGTGCATTGGCTTCAGTACTGTCCCCGCCCCGCAGTTCACCCAGCTGTCAATGGATGCCGGCCCCCTTTAGGGACAGGGAAGGTAAAGCAACGTGGGAGAGGAGATGACCACTGCCCTCAATATGCTGGCCCCTGTAGAAACTGAGGTCTCTGACATCTTGCTCCCCAGTGACTGCAAAGATCATGGGAACACCTCTACCTGTGTTCCTTTATGTATCGAATGGACAGACAGAAGACTCAATGATAGTGTTATGCAAGAACGTGATTCCACCAGAAAACCACCAACAGGAAACTGTTGATAAGAAAAACTGAAACATGCTGGTCATGTGTCACCCTGTAAAAGCAGGATCTCATGGTGGCTGTTTTTCAAGGGACACATAAAAAGGGAAAAGCAACATGCTCGACATCAGTTTGTTTTCTGCACACGAGTTGTTGTTCATGCATTCCATGGCAAAAGTCTCAGAAGAAAAGGCGTTGCTGGGGATGGGGGGGGGGGGGGGGGGGGGCGGGCGTTGTAGTCTCGTCACCCCATTAGTGTCTCACTTAGTCAGGATCCACCAATAAGCAAACTTTTGTCGTCAGTAAAGGGTTTAGTGGGTAGTGTCCAGTGTATGTAAGCTAAAAGCATGCACCTTTGAACACCATAGTAATAACAGGCAGTCACATGTTAGCTCAAAGCATGCACCTTTAAACACCATAATAACAACCAGGCAGTCACATGTTAGCTCAAAGCATGCACCTTTGAATACCATGATAAAAACCAGGAAGCCTTTAGGCTATGTTAGCTCAAAGCATGCAAAATGGTAAAAACCATGTAGTAACATGTTAGCTCAAAGCATGCACCTTTAAACACCATGGTAAACGCATGTAGTAACATTTTAGCTCCAAGCATGCACCTTTAAACACCATGGTAATAATCAGGTAATGACCTGGAAGCCTTAGGCTATGTTAGCTCAAAGCATGCACCTTTAAGCACCATGGTAATAACAGGTAGTCATATGTAAGCTCAAAGCATGCACCTTTGAACACCATGGTAATAACAGGTAGTCATATGTTAGCTCAAGGGATGCAAGTTTTTAACACCATGAAGATGACCAGCATCAACGCAGGACTTTTCTGGTCCGTGGCTTCATCAAAGCTGAACACTTCCAAGTCGACCTGTGGCTCTGATGTTTAACCATGACAAACGTGGGTATGGCTACAGCAGAGAGATGGACATGAGCGGCATGGGAACACCAAAACAGGACCATCAGAGAGGAGAGGTATCCAAACAGTGTCCCCCATGTTGTTCGTGGGCTGGCTGCAGCAGAAGGCACAGAGACTGCTGTAGTCTTCATGCACATCCGTGCCTGAACGGAACGGGGTAGCCTAGTGGTCAGAACATTGCCCTCGCAATTTGACGAACCGGTTGGATTCCCTTCGAGGGGACTTTTTCTCCTGGAGTTAAATCAGTGCTGACTCCACTCTCCCCAAAGTCCTTCGGATGAGACTTTAAACCGAGGCCCCGTGTGTGAACGCACGCAGAACATCTTGCGCACACATTAAATCCTGTTCGCTTTTCGTAAGAGTAGGCCATCGTGTGCCGGTGGGAACAGATGATATTTACTAAATTGCATACACACGGGGACTGGATGTAAAAAAGCACAAGAGTGCTTATCCCATTATCCTCTGTATGAAAGAATAAAATAAAATAAAATGAAAACTGCAGTTCTCGTCACTCTGAACCCTGATGGAATCTTCCTGGTCAACCTTGTTGATGAGTGATCGAAGCTGGCTGTCAAATGCTTCGATCAAGTCATCATCAGAGTTTCAAGAGGAAACCGAATGTGTGCATTACTGTGATCTTGATGGGTTTCAAATAGAAACCTTATACATTCATGATCCTCTAGACTGGCCAAGACTGTTCTACAGGGAAGTGTACAGTGGGGAGACGAAGAAGCAGACAGAGAAAATGATGGGAAGACAACATCAGAGAGTGGATTGGGCTTGAGTGGAGCGACAAACTGCAGAAAACTGCGAAGCACGAGGAGTAGTGAAATCTTTTGGATATGTTCAGTGGTGCCACAACAGTCTGTCAGACTACGGGATAGGTGAAGGTGAGGGTAAGATCCTGATCTTGCTATAAGGAAGGCAGCATAACTCCATCAACTCGTTTTCCTCATAGCTATGCTCAAAGCATGACCTGTCCTGTATTCACCTTATCGGCTGCTCTTCAACCTGAACCTGCCCACGCTGAGATGACGCCAGGTGGGCCTGTCTACCTCATAGGACATCCTGTCTATCTCAGAGGCCACCCTGTCTATCTTATGAGCCACCCTGTCTACCTTATGAATTACCCTGTCAACTGTATTAATTACCCTGTCTACTTATGAATTACCCTGTAACTGTCTAGTTATAATTACACTGGCTACTTATGAATTATCCTGTCTACGTTATGAATTGCACTAGGCTATCTTATTAATTACCCTGTTTACGTTATGAATTGCACTGTTATCTTATTGAATTACACCTTCTACTTATAATTGCCTGTTCTATCATTTTATGAATTTTCCCTATCTTATTAATTACCCTGTCTACTTGAATAACTCACCTGTTGTCCTCTTATTGAACTTAACCTATTTTTAAATTAATTACCTTGTATTACCTTTATGAATTACCCTAATTCTACCTTATGAATTACCCTATCTACCTTATGATTTACCCTGTCTACCTTATGATTTACCCTGTCCACCTAATGATTTACCCTGTTTACCTTATGAATTACCATATCTTATTAACCACCCTTTCTAGTAGGTCATTGCATGACAAAAGGGACCGATAACAAAATGATGAATGTGCAAGAACACATGGACTGAATGAAATAAAATGACATAAGTATGTATTCATTAACCCTGAAAATATTTTTTTTTTTAATCTGTTTAAGAAAGTTTGCAAAATTTCATTTATTTACAATTGTTTTATTATTCACGAGTCACGTGAAGTTTGCATTAGTCAGGTTATCATGACGGCCTGTGTGCATGTTAACTTCACAGGAGCTTATTTTATAATGCAAACTAATATACAGGTGACTGTCTTTACATTGTACATATGCATGGTCATATGAGAAGAATGTGTAAGTGGAAGCCACAGTTCACTCAAGACATCTGTTTTCTGTACATGTGTAACCACAGCCAAACTCACATAGACACATATTGTTCTGTACATGTGTAACCACAGCCAAATTCACATAGACACATATGTTTTGCATGTTGTAACCACAGCCAAACTATCACATGACAATATTGTTCTGCTACACTAAATATTGTACCACAGCCAAATCACATAGACACATATGTTCTGTACATGTTGTAACCACACCAACACATAGACACATAGCTCTACGTTATAACCACGACATAACACATATTGTTCTGTACATGTCACTACAGCCAAATTCACATAGACCCTTTCACATATTTGATACCTCACTGTAACTGACTTTCATTAAGTGTCAAACCCGATTTTTTTCATTTAAGCAAACAATTCAGAAATGGACAGTACTTGTTCATGTACTATACCAGTCTTTGAACAATATTTAAACAATTAAGGATATGGCTGTTTAAATATTTCATGGAATGTTTTGTACAATGAGTTTGTCCCAAGGAAAAAAAATCAAAAGCACTTTGAAAGTTTTTCTTGGTCACACCATGGGAGCGTTTGGTGTATAAATTGAGGCTAAGTGCATGCAACTAAATTACTAAAAGTGAAATACATAGCAGTCTGTTGGTTAACAATAACCACAATAACATTGATAAAAATACGAATAGAAATAATAATAGTTTTCATTATTATCGTCCACTATCATCATCGTTTTAATGACAATACAAAGGAGAAGAAGAAGAATCATTATCATTATCACCATCATCATAATCATAATAAATATAATAATACGAATAATAACACTAATATCCGGAACTTATGCAGCCTGTATCTTGTAAAAACAAACCACAGTGTTTGTATTCAACCTATTATTACACATGCAGTCATTTCAGTCCGCCATATGTTTTGTTTTAATTGCACCCTTCTTTATGATATGTATAAAAGAAGGAGCATCAGACATGCATTGAACATATACGAAGGCTGAAGAAGTATTATATGACTGCCAGCAATGCATGATATCAGTTGCTGAAGTTGTATATTCTTCTCCTGTAGGAAACCTACTTCTTTAGAGTAAATCAGAAACTAAATAAGCGGCTAAAAACATCACATAAACGTTTGTTCAGGAGAAGAAACATGTCAGATTGTAAATCCAATCACTCCCTGGACACACTACCAAAGCGAAAGGAAGAAATGCGAGATGACTTGGACAGCTTAATCACCCCAGGACAAGCTTCTAAGGCACTGGAAAAAAATATAGATATAGATATATATATATAGATAGATAGATAGATAGATAGATAGATAGATAGATAGATAGATAGATAGATAGATAGATAGATAGATAGATAGATAGATAGATAGATTTATATAAATACATATATATACATATACAGAAGTTCAGGGACCGATGGACTCAAAGGCAACAAAGGTAAAGATGTTCCCATAAACAAAACAGTAGTTGGAGAACGGGATATCAGAAACCTCAGGGGCCTGCACCCCAAGGGTTGTGCCCATTTCCTCTCTCTCGCTGCTTTACCTTCCCTGACCCTAGAGAGGCCAGGTACCCCTTTACAGCTGGATGAACTGGGAGACTTTAATGAAGCCAAGGCGCGAACACGGTCACCCATCCATTAATTTGTAACCACGCTCAATGTTGCTTAACCTTAGCTTTAGGAGAGCAAATGCTCTGACCCCTGCACTATCCCTTTCCCATGGATTCATAGTGTTTAAAAAATTTTTATTCTAGAAACAGAGCGTTTGGTAATGGAGAAATATCTATCTCACAAAATCAATATCTTTCTACAAATCCGTACACATTACATTTATGTTTTAAATCTTCTAAATAATATTCTCATCTCAAAATAGTTTTTTAAAAATATTATATTCCACAAAAGAGTATTAATATGAGTACAAATAATACAGGGAAAAAAGAATAAGCTCTGTGGAACAACATTTGTTATCGAAGACCAGCCGCCATGGCGCACTGGTTAGCGCCATGGATTCCGGACTGGAAGGTCCCGGGTTCGAATCCCATAAGTCATAGGGATTTTTTCGGGCTCCGGCCGGCTCCTACCCAGAGTGAGTGTGCTGTGGGCTCAGTGGGGAGACTGGAACCACACAGTCGAGCTTCATCCACTTTACGGATGCAAATTTGAGAGTGTTGCTCAAATTACCTTACCAACACTGCAGGTGTCTGTATCTCTCGGGCCTGGTTGACGCCGGGATATATTATGACAGTAAGCGTAGAGAACAACCCTGTCAAGTAGTCTCAAAGCGGATGCACCTCCACAGCAGCATCATTACATCATCCTCATCATCATTGATCATCATGCAATAATAAAAATTGCCTCTGATTCGGTGGCCTCCGTTGCTCTGGTCTCATGGTGACCTCAGATTCGGTTTCCCCATACGCTTCTGTGCCTGTGGTGAATTTGTGTCAAAGCCTTTGGGGTTGGGGGTTCGTGGGGAGGCGGTCGTTGGAGGGACGTTGTAGTGGTCGCCACCTTGGGTGGGTGACTCACTCAGTCTGGCTCCGCGACTGAGCTAATACTGTCGTTAGTAGGGGGCTTAGTAGGTGGTGTCCTGCGTATGTTAGCTCAGAACAGGCACCACTGAACACCACCAAAGCGACCCAGCAGAAGTGCAGGGCCCCTCTGGCTGGTGGCCCCGCGGCGGCCTAATATTGATGAGCTCCCTGTGGACTCCCGACCCCGGGGGTGAGACACAACGAATCTGGGTATGGCTGTGGCGGGGAGAGTGAAATGAGCAGCGTGGGAACAGCAGTACGGGAACGTCACAGAAGACGAGGCAGCAAAAAAAAAAAAAAAAAATTGTTATCGACATTACAGAGGATATTACACAGTCTTGTAAGTCTGATTGTTTTCTATTTCTATTGAAAGGGGTTAAGTCAAACTGCATCTGAGCATAAATCGTGTATGACAGGTTTTCTGACTAGAATTTCATGATCATTGGTGTCAAATGTCTTTTTGTGAAAATGACGAATATAGTTCCAAATAGCGAAAATTTATTGATTTTTTTTTGCGTTTTTTAATATTAATAAACACCCTAAGGGCTTCTTTTTCTTTAATCTGTTTTTCTTTGGAGTAGATATTGTGACAGGTAGAACACAGCTGGTGGTTGTTATAATGCGATGTTCAAGAGGCGTAGACAGTAGAGACATTCTGTGGAGATGCCAAGGAGGGAGGGGTCAGTACAAATAGCATCTCCACCTTTTGAAAACTCTGTACCAGGATATCCCGCCTTTCTATCCCTTTCTTTGTTTCTGCCTTGTTCCTTTCTTCTTGTCATCTCCATCTTGTCTTTTTTTTTTTGCCTTCTTGGTCCATTCTTTCGCCATTTTTTTCCAGAAAAACTTAAAAGATAACAAATCTCTCCCAAGCCAAATTTGGATGGGCTGGGCCTAACTTGTCAGGCGCTTAACGGCAGTGCAACACATTCCCGCTCATATGACAGACAAGGATAGCTGCTGTCTGAGCTTTAGATGAAGAAGAAAAAGAATACAGTGAAGGTAGGACAAATGAATAGTTGTTCATGGAGGTTTTGGTGTTGTTTGTTTGCTTGTTGTTTGTTTGTTTTAATAGGTGTTTTGCTGGGTTTATTTTTATTTTGCTTTTTGTTGGACAATCTGGAAGGGTAGGGGTAACTAGCTGCTTTATGGTGTGCTGCTTTCATGCGGCTATTTTGATCTTTCTGAAGGCTCCATGCCGAAGTTCGTTATGTCACATCTTCAGTGTCTGCAGTGTCCGGCTACCGCGGAGCACCAGTCATAGGGGCCCTGCACTGCCGCTGGGTCACTTTGGTGGTGTTCAGTGGTGCCTGTTTTGAGCGAACATACACATACCTCTAACTTCACTATCTACCAAAATCTTTACTGACAACAATGATAGCTTAATTTGCAGAGCCAGACTAAGTGAGATGCCCTCGTGTGGTGGTGACAAACCATCACAGACAAAGAAAGATAAGGATTGAACAGAACAAAGAGATAAGCACAGAAACAGGCATGCACATAGATCTTTCTAGTTGTTTGTTCATTTTCCACCTTTCAATCACCACAGAGAAAAGACCACTACACACTGATGTCCACCATGAAGAATGTTTCAAGTGACAGTGGTGGACTGAAGGACAACACTACACACTGGACAGAGGAGTCATCATACAGGGATTATATGGAATACCAAGTTTCTGTGATCATCTGGAAAACATGTCCTCCATGCATTCTTCTGTTGGGAGGCTTTGGAAACATCGCCACCATCTGCGTCATGCGTCGCATCAAGGACTACAACTCTTCTCAACATGCTATATTTATGGCCCTTGCCGTGTCTGATCTCACCTTGCTGTGCACTGCATTGCCAAGCAACTGGATTTTGCTGATGTTTCAGATACAACTTGAAGTTTTACACGTGGCCATTTGCAAGCTTCGCCCCTTCCTGCTCTATGCCAGTGGCAGACGTCTGCCTGGCTGGTGACCTGTGTGACAGTGCAGAGAACAATGGCGGTCCTGTGGCCACACAGAATGCGAGTGATGTGCACTGTGCGAAGAACGTGGATTGTCATAGCAGTTCTTGTCCCTCTCTGCTTGCGCTATTGACTTCCACATTCTGATTGGATTTCAGATCACCAAGGCTCGTGGCTGTGACAGCATGACAGGCCTGTATGGATATTTTTTCCGCATTTACTTCAGTTGGATAGATTTGTGCATGGCTTCCCTCTTGCCCAGCATCTGTCTGATTGTCTGTGATGTCACACTGTCTGTCAGTCTGTACAAAGCAGTGTCGTCTTCCTCCATAGCTGCACGTGTTGATACAAGTATCAACACTGCACACAGCCGGAGGAGAACCTCTTTCAGAACCAGTGTCATGGTTTTAGCTATATCCTGTGCTTTCCTGCTTTTAACCCTGCCGGTGTGTGTCTACATACTGTGCAGTAGCTACAGCCTCGTCAACATCGTTGAACATTCAAGGACAAAGGCTGTTGATGAGTTAGTGGATGCAGCAACGCACCAGTTGTGGTACACCAACAGCGCCATCAACTTTGTTCTCTACTGCCTGACTGGAACCAAATTCAGAAGGGAGTTTCTCCACTGGATCCGCTGTGGTGCTCAGAGTCCCTCTGCTCCATCTGTCCATGAGACAGCTTCAGAGGCATCAAGGGAAGAAAACACCAACATCGTGGAAACCATCTTTAGTTTAAGTAGCTCTCTCTCATGTTTGCTTATGCTATGACCCTTTTAACTAAAATTTATTCATATTCAATTCAATTCAATTCAATTCTTCTTCTGTCTGTCTGTCTGTCTGTCTGTCTGTCTGTCTGTCTGTCTGTCTGTCTGTCTGTTCTGTCTGTCTGTCTGTCTTCTCTCTCTCTCTCTCTCTCTCTCTCTCTCTCTCTCTCTCTCTCTCTCTCTCTCTCTCTCTCTCTCTCTCTCTCTCTCTCTCTCTCTCTCTCTCTCTCTCTCCTCTCTCTCTCTCTCTCTCTTTTTATTCCCTAATCGTGGCAAGGGCTGGATGGAAAAAACAGTATGTGAATACTATGTAACCCTCGGAAAATAAAGATATTATTCATTCATTCATTCATTCATTCATTCATTCATTCATTCATTCATTTCATTCATTAAATTCATTCATTTCATTCATGCATTCTCTCTTTCCTTCTTCTCCTCTCCTCTCTCTCCTCTCTCTCTCTCTCTCTCTCTCTCTCTCTCTCTCCTTCTCTCTTCTCTCTCTCTTCTCTCTTCTTCTCTCTCTCTCTCTCTCCTCTCTCTCTCTCTCCTCTCTCTCTCTCTCTCTCTCTCTCTCTCTCCTCTCTCTCTCTCTCTCTCTCCCATTTGCAAAACTGCATACACACGGGACTGGATGAAAAAAAGCACAAGAGTGCTTATTCCATTATCCTCGATATATAAGAATAAATCAAATCAAATCAAATCAAATCTCCCCCATACACACACACACACCTTTTTCTGTTTTTTTCTCTTTTTTTTCTTTTATATCGAGGATAATGGAATAAGCACTCTTGTGCTTTTTTTCATCCAGTCCCCGTGTGTATGCAGTTTTGTAAATGTCATGTGTTCCCACCGGCACACGATGACCTATTCTTACGAAAAGCGGAACAGGGTTTAACGTGTGCGCAAGGTGTTCTGCGTGCGTTCGCACACGGGGCCTCGGTTTAAAGTCTCATCCGAAAGACTTGTGGGGAGAGTGGATACACACACACACACACACACACACACACACACACACACACACACACACACACAACACACACACACACACACACACACACACACACACACACACACACACACACAACACATACACACAATACACACACACATAACACACACACACACGCATGCATGCACGCACGCGTGCACGCACGCTCCTGTTGCAGCAACTGGAAAAGTCAACACATCTGTACTTTGGAGCAGCCAACAACAGTGCGCAGGTGTCTGCTTTCGTCATCACCTGACCCCTTTATTTTTTTCTTTCTTTATTTATTTCTGTATTTATTATTTATTTATTTATTTTATTTCATTCATTCTTTTATTTCGAAGGTAATGGAATAAGCACTCATGTGCTTTTTTTTTTAACATCCAGTCCCTGTGTGTATGCGATTTTTGTCCATCTTTTCATCTGCTCCCACCGGCACACAATGTCATACTCTTACGAAAAGCGGAACAGGATTTAACGTGTACGCAAGATTTTCTGCATGCGTCCTTACAGGGGGCCTCGGTTTATAATCTCATCCAAGGACTTGTGGGGAGAGTGGAGTCAGCACTGATGTTAACTCCATGCTGGCAAGATGTCCCTGCCAGCATCATGTTTTCATGAACTTCAGCATCTCACAAGGCTGTCCCTCCTCTCGTTTTCACAACACTCCTGAAATGTGACGCTCCACCCTAAAATGAGTCGCTTAGCACATTACTCAATTTTGCGCTAGGAGCCATTAAAGGCAGGTGGAGGTCAAGTTGTCACTTTTGAGATTTTGATCGATTAAATGAAAGGCCAAAGCATAATTTTTATTCCTTTTGCTTTTAAATGTGTTTTGAAAACACCCAAGCCCTTATTCTGTACAACCTGTTTACACAAATGAACTTGGCCCCGTTCAACACCCACCGCTGGCCAAACTCCACTTGCTTCTAGTATCCTTCAGGATCAGCTGGGAGATCCACACAGGCACTGTAAGCCAGCGGAGCTTATCAAGCAGTAGCAGTAACTGTGATTTTCCTTGATGTCTTGAGGACAGGACGAGGCATACTGCAGCAATGTCAACAGGGTGAGGTTTTCCCAGGACTGCTTGGTTCTGCCTGAAAAGCTGACAACTACATCTTGTGTTTTCTGATCAATAAACTGTAGTCATTTCTCAGTCATGTATGTTTCTGTGTTGGCTACACAGGCCTGCGTTGTTTCCACCATAACGCGGAAAAGTGCAGCATCTTTTGGTTTGTACAGCTGTGTGTAAACAGCAAACCCTTGAGTTCCATGTCTGATTATAGTGGATGGTTGGGGGGAAGGAGCTAACATTCTAGCAAAAAAATAAATTATATAGTACAGAGTTCAAAACGTTGACTACACTGGGAGATAGATTAAAATAGTTTGGGACATGCGTTCAACAGTTGGTGTGTATTTGAAAGCGAAAATACCATCACTGTGATTGATCCTGTCCCAGCTACCTCAGAAGGCGCCATGTGTAAACCACCAAAACTGGTCAGCAGCATCAACAACAGGTCAGCATCATCATTAACTGGTCAGCATCATCATAACAGGTCAGCAGCATCATCAACTGGTCAGCATCTTTACTGTCAGCAATCATTAATTGGTCAGCAGCATCAACTGGTCAGCAGCATCATTTAACTGGTCAGCAGCATCATTAATGGTCAGCAGCATTAACGGTCAGCAGCATCATTAACTGGTCAGCAGCATCATTAACTGGTCAGCAGCATCATTAACTGGTCAGCAGCATCAACTGGTCAGCAGCATCATTTAACTGGTCAGCAGTATCAACAGGTCATCATCGTCAGCATAGACAGCTCTGAGGATATCTGTCATGAGGCCCTGTAAGGGATGGGGAGTGAGAGTTTTACACTGCGCCATGATGGTCAGTGTCATCAGATGAGCCCAGTGTCAGGACTGTCACCCCTGGGGTCCATCAGGTCGTGGGTTCAAATCACAGCTGAGGGGTCTAACTTTCTTTTCTTTTTTTTTCTTTCCTTGGTCCTTTCTCTCTTTTCTGTGTTTTTCTTGGTTTTCAAGGCAGGAGTGTGTTTGTCAGATGTATGACTTACCGTGAGTGTGCAGGATGCTAAAATTTGTGTCAATGTGCCTGTTTGTATTGTAATTGCCCTTCAGGGGTGATTAAAGTGTTTTTCACTTGCTTTACTTGTAGATCAGTGCAACCTCTGTTGTTGTTGTGCTTGTTGTTGTTGTACTTGTTGTTGTTGTGCTAGTTAATGTTGGTGTTGTGCTTGCTGGGACCTGTGTCTGCCTGTGTCTGAAGACTGTCTCCTGTCTCTGACACTGACAACACAGGTAGGTGTCAGGTTCACAGCAGGTCACAGCTAGCAGATCCAGCATGACTCATCCAGGGTGCAGGACACAGCGCTAAAATTAACCTGTTCCTTTCACCAAGTCCAGTAAAAGGGGTACCAACCTTGTGTTGGGGGTTAACCCTGCGATAGACTGGCGTCCTATCCAGGGGGGGGGGGGGGGGGGTCTATGACTCTAGTCGTTAACGCCACAGAAACCGGGATAAGCACCGGCCTGATGAGCCTTAGGCTCGGGACAGACTTTAACTTTTTTTTCACCAAGTCCAAGTGGGGTCAATTTATAATAATACTAATACTGATAATAGTAATACTAATAATACTTAAAAATAATAATATACTAATAATAATAACAATAACTACTAACATAAAACTACTACTACTACTACTACTACTACTACTACTACTACTACTACTACTACTACTACTACTACTACTACTGCTACTACTGCTACGCTACTGCTACTACTACTACTACTACTACTACTACTACTACTACTGATAATAATAAATAATATAATAATAATAATAATAATAATAATAATAATAATAATAATAATAATAATAATAATAATAATAATAATAATAATAATATAATAATATACAATAAGATGCTTCACAAAGACACTGCAGGGCCCGCCCAACATGTACACACACACACACACAACACACACACCACACACCACCACCACAGCACGCACGCACGCACGCACAGCACCACCACACACACACACACACACACACACACACACACACACACACACGTGAAAGAATAAGAGAAGTGACATGTTAGGATGTTGTATCTGTGGACAGGTACTTTCGAATTGCACTAATGCGCCGTAGTTGATAGTAGCATAACTGACAGGTCTGGGTGATGATTTTTTGCATGGAGATGTGTTGTGATAACGACACCTAGATACTTAACATCACTAGATAGAGGGACTGATGTATTGCCGAATCCTATAGAAGTATTGTGATGGACAACAGTTTGTGTGTGGTCCCTACAAGCATGGCTTCAGTTTTATCTACGTTTTATCTTATCTGTTCTGTATCATCCAGTTTTAGACATCATGAAGGCAGTAGGACATAATATTTGTCAAGAGAGAAGGAAGATTTTCGGGAATATCACTACTTTGAATCTGAGAGTCGTCTGCATAAAAGTGATGGTTGATCTGATGACGGTTTATAATTAGTGTCAGTAGATTAGTATAGAGAGTGAAGAGAACAGGCCGAGAACAGATCCTGAGGGACTCTGCATTCTAGTTTGTTGGTATGGAATGAATCTTGTTTACTGCACAGTTTAGAATCGGTCTGAAAGGTACGGAGTAAACCAGGTACTAGGTGGGCAGTGCCTTTAATACCAAAATGTTTTTGGAGAAGAGAGAGAAGAATTGAATGGTCAATAGTATCAAATGCTGCAGATAAGTCGAGAAGAGTGAGAAGGGAGATTTCCCTGAGTCAGAAGCATGTAGAAGCGTGTTTAAGGTGTGACTAGGGTGGTTTCAGTGCTGTGGCTGATGCGAGGCAGACTGGAACGGGGGAGGAGACTATTGGAATGAAGATGGTCATTCTGGTTGTTTCAGAACTAAATTTTTGCCAAGGACTTTAGTGATAAAAGGTAGGTTAGAAACAGGTCTATAAGTTCTTCAGAGTGTAAAGGTCAGGTCATGCTTTTTGAGTAGAGGTGTAACTATTGTAGTTTTGAGAGCTGCTGGAAAAGTTCCTAAAAGAAGAGTTTACAATTTTCGTGATGGTGGGTATAAGCTGTGGAAGGCAGTGATGAAAAGAGAAGCAGGTAAGGATCAAGATCACATGATTTTATTGTCATTTCTTTCAAATTGTCATTATTTCCTTCTCGCTTGCTATATGAGGAAAGGAGAGGTGGTGCCAGTGAATTGAGGATCAGAAGGCACAGGTTGGAAAGAAGACTGACCAGTCTGGAACGAATGTTGTGGACTTTTTCAGAGAAGATTACAGAAAAATAGCAGGAAGTTCAGAATGGCTGTAGGCGGTAGGCAGAGGACTTGCCTTATCAGATCCAAGAAGAGTTGAGGTGAGGGTAAAAAAGTGATTTCATGGATGTAGCATTAAGAACTTCAGCAGAGTAGTCAGTTAGTCTTTGTGGAACGGATTATGGTTTTGACTTTGTTAGTTTGTTTTTCTTAAGAGCTGCTGTTTATTTCAGTTTTTATTTTTCGCCACTGCCGCTCTAGCTGTCGGCGTTTGCGCTTTGCGACTAGAATTTTGTGAGAGTACCATGGGCACAGGGCCTATCAGGCAGAAAAAGGTCAGTAGGAGGTGCATGTCATCGAGCAGTTGACTGAAAACATTATTGCAGTGTGTAGAAAAGGGCCAGTGTGTTCAGAAGAAAAAAAAATGTAGCTTTCTTGTACTTTTAGAGATTACGATTCGTACAAATATGCCTGTCAGTACTGTAGTTGCCATTCATGGATGGTTGAAATGTGTTAGACCTGACATGACTCGGCTTGAATATTTTCCAGGTGTGTGTAGATTGGGGGTAGTCTACTCCACAAAGCAGCGGCGGAGAAAGTCGTGTCAGGTGAGGACCAGTGCTCTCTCTCCGTCTGACCCCCATGAAGACACTGCCGCCAGAGAGTCAAAGGTTCACCACCCCTGACCTGACACCCAACAACACCCCAACAACACCCCTAGACCTGACACCCCACACACCCCAACAACACCCCTGACCTGACCACACACCCCAACAACACCCCAACACAACAGCACCCGATATGACACCTACACCCCACACACCCCACTACACCCCAACAACACCCCAACACACCCCTGAACGACACCCCCACACTCCCCAAACACCTACCTAACCCTGACACCCTACAACACCCCACCAAACAACACCCCTGACCTAACACCCAGATACACCCCAAAACACCCCTGACCTGACACACCCCACACCGACCTCCCAACCACACACCCTGACCTGACGACACCACACAACCCCAACAACACCCCATGACCTCGTACACCCACACACCACTACCCCAACAACACCCCTGACCTGACACCCCACACACCCCAACACACCCCTGAACCTAACACCCAGATGAACCCCAACCCAACACACCCTGACCTGACACCCCACACACCCAACAACACCCATGACCTGACACCCTTTAAACCCCATACACAATACCCCAATTATACCATACGGTTCATAAAGGAGCTTTAACATATCGACTCAAAAATGTATGATTTCCCACAACACACACACCACACACACCACACACACACACACACACACACACACCACCCCACACACACACACACACACACCACACACACACACACACAACACACACACACACATTCACCACACAAACACACGTTTTGTAATTTCAACAAACTTATTGATAATTTTTCGCTCCCTCTCTCTCCATCCCTTGTGTTTTTGAATGTAAGTTTGTTTGGTGTTTTTTGTAATAAAAACTATGGTGTTTACTCAATGTTTAAAATGTACTTTATTGATTCAAACACTAGGATGCATTTCTCTCACAGATACACGTTGATGCACACTCACATGTTAACAAGCTTGCATACAATGATGATCACAGGCACAAAGGCCTTGAACGCGAACACACACACACATACACACATACATACATGTGTGGCTGCGTGTGGTGTGTCTTGTCTGTGTCTGTGTGTGCGTGTGTATGTATGTGTATGTATGTGTGCGTGTGTATGTATGTATGTATGTACACACACACACACCACACACACATACACACACACACACATACGCACACACACACACACACACACACACACACACACACACACACTCACACAACACACACACACACACACACACACACACACACACACACACACACACACACACACACTCACACACAACTCACTCACAGGTTCGCCTGCATGTCATCAATTATCTTCATTCTAAAGAAAATATATGCCTTGAATTTAAAATAAAATCATGTATCGAACCCAAGAGGACTCTATCGCTGTTGGGCACATGTTTTGTTCCATATATCTGCTAACACCTCACTTAATCTAGGGTTATGGTCATAAGATCACATTCATAACCATATCCTAATCATGTTGGACATTGTTATTCAGCTTACTTAAAAGTTAAAGTTAAAGTCTGTCCCGAGCCTAAGGCTCATCAGGTCGGTGCTTATCCCGGATTACTTTAAGGGATCATTAATTGAATTTACACAAGAGAGGGAGTATTACTTAAGAAACGTTTATACATAGTCATAATTTTATTTCTTTCACGTTGGTTGATGTCTTACGAAATATACCTGCTTTTTCTTCGAATAGGTGTGCTATCAATTTTCTTTCTTTTGCGTACATTGTCTGCTGTTTTCTGTTACCTCACACCCTCTGCTCTGTCTGTCTGTTGTAGTTTCCTTGTTCATTAGTCCTTTTACTCCATTTTATAATCTCTCTTTCATTTAATATTCATTTTCTTGCAAATTATCGTTCAGTAAGAAAACTAGTTCCCCAGAAAATTTGAAAAACCTTCCAACATTTGTAAACTTGATGAAAAATTTCAACCTCCCGGTCAAACATCAGAGCATGTGCAAACACACACATACGCGTGCGTACTCGAAAACACCCACACACGTGCGTGCACGAACACACATCCATATACCTTCATGCAAGAACACACACACTAACACACTAACACACTAAACACACTAACACACTAACACACACACTAACACACACTAACACATACCACACACACACACATACACACACAGACACAGACACAGACACAGACACAGACACAGACACACACACACACACACACACACACACACACACACACACACACACACACACACACACACACTAATCTAAACCACCACCCCACGCTACTCTTCTTCTTTTTTCTTTTTTTTCATATCATCTAATATCACAATTTGTGAAGAGACTTAAACATGAATTTTAAAAACCCACACACACACACACACACACACACACCACAACACACACACACACACACCAACACACCACACACAACACAACACACACACCACACACACACACCACACACACACACACACACACACACACACACACACACACACACACCACACACACACCACACACCACACACACACACACACACAACACACACACACAAACACACACACCACCACTCACACCACACACACACACACACACACACACACACACACACACACACACACACACACACACACAGTGCTGACTCCACTCTCCTCAAAAGTCCTTGGATGAGACTCTAAACCGAGGCCCCGTGTGTGTTGCGCACAGTTAAATCCTGTTCCGCTATT